>PVHT021183666.1:23123599-23298075 GCA_004024745.2 Catagonus wagneri | reverse complement strand
GGAAACTAAAAGACACAATGAACCTTCTTACAGAACAGACAATGACTCACAGACTTTGGAAAACCTTGGTTTTTCAAATAAGACAATCTGGGGGGGTGGGGGGATGCACTGGGGGTTTGGGATACAAAATCTGTAAAATTGACTTGTGATGATTTATGCACACCTATAAGTGAAATAAAATCCATTAAGAGAGAAAAAATAAATAAATAAATAAATAAATAAATAAATAAATAAATAAATAAATAAATAACTTTTTCCTACCTCGTGCAAACTGCATGGGCCCTATTCATTGACCTTGAGAGGCAATGAATAATCAGTAACAAAGTTGCTCAAATGATCCTGAACAACTCCTCCATGCTGGCTTTATAAGGCAAGTGGGAGAGGATCGGTTAATTGTGTTATCCTTATTTCATATTTAACACATATTTAGTGTCTCTTCTAAGTGATTCTATTCCCAAATATGCAAGCAGTTTCTACATTTGCCCTCCGTAACTTGTCATCGCTTGTCTAGGTTCAGTAACTCCCATCCCACGACTGAGTATTGATGCAAAATAATTCCACTCTCTTCTATTTTCTTTTGAAAGTATGCAAAACCCTAGACAAATATTTTTCAGCCAACACTCCCATTGTCTTTTTTGGCTGAAAGACATTTTTGGCTCTTTTTGTGTTTCTACAATGTCAATTGCTGGCAGTTGAACCTGCTCACACACTAACAAGTGTGACTTTCAGATAAGTCTGTAAGGACAGCATGAGAATGAATCCTTCACAGTCCTGGGAACTTCACAGTACAGCCTACTAAGATACTGTTTATAATTATGCAATGAAAGGTAAATCCTTATCTGCTATCCTCCTTCTGTTCATGCTCCATCAAGTAAAATGCTACACCATATACTCTCTGCTACCCAAACCATGTGGATACAGCTAGAATGGATGGCTAAAATGATAACATGTTGATTTGAAGTGAATCATTTGTTCTATGCACATTGTTTTTAACCTACATGCAGATCACATAGCAAATGAAAGAACAATTAAATGGAGGACTCAAACAGGGACTAGAACACTGACACTAATATTCAAGTAGCCAAATTTACAAGTATTAGATCACAGGAAAACAAATCAAAAAGGTGGCTTTCTTGACTATGTCACATTAAAAATTTCTTGATTTTTTTTTGTTATTTTGACTTTGGTTCCTCTTTTATTTGTTGCTAGAAATTTTGCTAGAACTAAGTACAAGTAAAACAACAAAAGTGAAGTACATAGTTTCTGGCAAAGCATTGAAAATAAAAAATACCAAACAATTGAAAAAAATTACAGCATACATACATATATTTTTATTAGGCTGAAGATTCAGGGGCATTTAATATTTAATGAAAATCACTTATTAGACAAGTGATTTTAATGCCTATTTTGCTATCTTTCCTTGCCTGTGTCTTTCTATTCCTCTAACTGTAATTTAAAATTTTTGTTCTAAATTTCAGACCTGCTTATAAGTAGTATTAGATACTGTGGAGCTTGCTGGCATTGTGCTCAGTAATTATCTGCCTTACTATCAACTAGTTACGCTTGTTGCAAATTTGAAGGGGAAAGAAAATATGTTTTCAAAGAGAAAGGCCATAGGTAGTGGTACAGTCAGAGATTCAGCAATCTCCACATCCCTTTCCACTGTTAAAACAATTTTACAGAATACCATTTAAAAAAATATGCTGAAACAAAATTACCTCATTTGTTGAAAGGTTCCCTTCTTATCAAATTAATTCTTTTCATAATTGTAAGATGCAGGACTATAACCACTCACATTCCTTTAAATTGTAGATTCTCTGGGGTTTCTTGGATACACAGAGCACTGAAATCATGCCACAGCAACAGGGAACCTTTAAACCAAGAAGAGCATTTGATAGCTGCAATCCTCGTGTTCAAACATTTCCACAAATTTCAGATTCCAAAGCAAAGAGAAGCATACTGTGTCCAATTTATCTAATTAGCAGGTTACCTGCTAGTTTGGTCTATTAACAGTCTGTTAGTACTTTTATTCCTTAAAATAGCTTTCACAAAAATTAAAACATATGTTACTTTTCTGATTTCAGTGCTGCTAATATTTGGCACTTCGTTGTGCTATTATGGTTATTTCTTGAGAGTGTATTAAGAGTCATGTAAACACTATAAATAAGAACACAACTTGAATATATAAATTGTCTGTATGTACATATCTTTAAACAGAGTCATTCTCTTTTCCCATAAAAAATAAAGTGTACACCAACTCTCATTAACTTGGTCCGTTAAACCTTATATATTCAGATGGCTTATTCATTTTAGGAGGCAAAGGCTGTACTAAGCAGTGATTAGAAGCTGTCTTCCTGGAGGGAGGCAAACCTGGGTTCGAATCCAGCTCTGTCACTCATTACGCTTGTGTGGCCTTGGGCTGGTTATACTCTGAACTCCTGGTTCTTAATCTGTAAAATGTGAACTGTAACAGTGCTAGCTTTAAGGATTCCATTTAACTTCTATAAGAGCTCAATGAATGCTGTTTTCTGTGTTTATGTTCATTGAGTTTTGAACACAAGCACTGTGTACATTTAAATATGAGAAAGCATAAGAGGATATTTGACATTTTATTTTAAAAACAAAAAAGAGAAATGTCAAATACTTATAACAATTTATTATATTAGTGCTTTAAAATATATAACAGTGGGAGTTCTGGTTTTGGCTCAGCGGTTAGCAAACCCAACTAGCATCCATGAGGACTCGGGTTTGATCCCTGGCCTCACTCAGTGGGTTAAGGATCCAGCATTGACTTGAGCTGTGTTGTAGTTCATAGACGTGGTTCAGATCCCACGTTGCTGTGGCTCTGGTATAGGCTGGCGGCTACACCTCTGATTGGACCCCTAGCCTGGGAACTTCCATATGCCGCAAGTGTGGCCCTAAAAAGACAAAAAGGCCCCCAAAAATAAAGAATAAAATATATATTAGCATATATTTCTAATTTTACATGGCAGAAAACCCAACCAACAGTTTCACATTGCATTAAATTTCCTCATCTAAATGAGAAGGCAGGAAGTGTGTTGTCACTAACCTTGGTTCACAGGGTCAGTGCTACCATCAGGATCTTTGATCTTTGTGTTTTACAATATTAGGATATGAACATCTGTTCTTCTGTTTGGTAATGTCATGGTTGTCATGACTCCATGACTTCTTCAAATGAAATCACCACATCCATGCTCAAGGAAGACTGTGCAGTCACCAGTCACTTCTGTTCCTCTTTTATCAGCAAAGCACGTGCTTTCTCACACCCCTTCAAGACCTTTGCTGGTATCTCATTGGCCATATTTTTGTCTGGCAGTTCCTTTAAGGTGCGAGGTATAAACTGCTTTAGTAGATCCTATAGTAGTCATGATGGGAAACAACAGTATTTTGTTAGACTCAATTTATAGTTTAGTATGTATTGTTTTAAATTAAATAACATATGAGGAAGAAGGACCATTAACTTTTTATTACTTAGGACCTTTGAAGTTTAATTCGGTTCTAATAGAAAGTGTTATTTCTTCGTCAGTTGGGATTTTGGGGTGTGTGCATGTATGTGTGCTTCTCTTTTTGCCTCAAAAAAAGAGAAAGAAATAGTAGGTGGGCCAAATGCCACTTGAGGAATTGTTTCCTGTTACATTTCATTCCCCACTTCCCCATGCTCCTTGAGGCTTGCTCTTTCTGTTTCTTGAATATGCTAAGCTCATCCTCACTCAGAGGCTGTTGTGTTTTCAACTTGAGAAATTCTCCTCTATCCTCCTACATTATTTAATGAATTTAGCACCTAGTTAATTCAAGTACATTGCTTAATTTTTTATCTTCAGTAACTAGGTTATTTTTAATTGGTAAAAGAAATAAAATTTATAGAGATATAAAATGAGTATTTGTGATGTGGCCAGAAATTAAATAACAAAACAACAAAATAAAATTCCTGCTCAATAAAAACTCATGAAAAACTAATATCATTTCTTTTCCAAAGAATATGTACCTAACCAATTCATGACAATCCCGGTGAAGCTCTGGAAATTTTCTCTCATGAAAAAAGTAGATTGTTTTCAATTTGATGAAATAAAGTAGAATGTAATTATATACTAAACATTTTACTAATTGCAGATCACTCACCCAGAGAGAAACAAAAATCAGCACCACTTTGGTTATGTGGTTTATACTATTATCTAAATTTCCCTAATTAAAATATTGATCTTTTTTGTTTTATTTATTTTTACCTCAAAGATGATAGATCTCCATATGATGGTCTCATTATTTCTGACACACTGTTGTTGCTTTTGTAATTTAATTGCTTCAATTATTTTTGCTCTTTTTTTAACCAAAATATCAAATTATATATATATAGATATATATATATGTTTAGTACATAGTTTCCCTCTTAATTACTCTGCTATTCAAGAGCTATATAGTAACCACCACCCCATCACCAGTCATTTTAAGGAGTCAAGGTAATTGGAGAAAACTGTTAATCTTACCAAAACATCTGTCTTCATTTCTGTCATTTTACTTAAGTCTTACCTTTTGAACCTCCATCCTCTACCTGCTTTGCCAGTCCCTTTTTACCTCTGAGAATCCATTCTTGGCTCTGCCAATCTCTCTCTGCACAAATCCTATGACTTCATTTTTGTTCCTAGTATGACTTTTAATTATTTAACCTAACTCTGATCTCAGTGCCAGGTTAATGTTCACCATTGACACAGAAACGATTTGCTGTTTAATTGCACACATCATCTTCAATTCAACATCCCAAAGCTGGTCTTACCTTATCTTTATAAGCATACACATTTCCTCACTTTTTAAATTTTTGTCTGTTGCATATGTATTCATGAGCTTATCCGTATATGCAATCTGCTAGCTGTAATTATTTCATCCCTTTAATTCAGCCTGGTTGCAGATTGTTTCTTATTAACATTATCCTTCCATATCATCCACTCGTGACTAATCCAATTAGCACTACTAAACATATAGTCCCCCCCCAGATAACAAATCTAATTTTTCAACCTCCCAGCTCTCTCCCTGAATCCATTCTTCTTTCCTTCCATACTTTCCCCTCCTGTTTTTCTCCTCCTCCTCCCCTCCTCCATTCCCTTGTTCTCCTATATACTACACATTCAGAGGATTAGTTATGAAACATTTCAACTGACCTAGTTTGTGAAGCCAATGGTCTCCCTCCCTACTACCTATCCAATAATTTCCATGAACACTCTTTAACTTCTTATGAAACTAATACATGAGGTAGATTGCATATACATCCTAATTTGTAAGGGAATATATAGTCAATCTGAGATGAGAGGTTACTTCAGGAAGCTGAGGTACAAGTAGACCTGCAAGTCTCAGGGAGTGAATGCACCATGGTGAAGGAGTCATATATAAGAATGAGAGTCCTTAATGGCAGCTATGAATCAAAGTTGGATAGTGATCCTGGGAAGAATGTACATACTAAAGATTGAAACTGAAAGGGCTCTATTAGTAAATGGTTAAATTCTCCTACTCTACAAAGTTAGGTGAGCAAGAAATATCCCACAGTAAGTTTTTATTTAATGGATCCCTCCAAATAATTTCCAACAGACCAATGAGGAATTAATTTTCAGTCATTATTGGGGTTTCCTCTTTCCAGTAAGGAGATTCTAGAAGATATGCTTCCTTTTCTGTCGTTAATCTCTTGTAATATAATCAAGCATAAAGGCCAAACATCTACTTAAATTGGGAAAGGCAAAATAGTGGAAGAACATCTATAACTTAATACAAATTTCCCCCACTATCTGAAGGTAGAGCATTTCTATAAAACTTTTTGTTGGTGGAAATGGTTTAAAGTGCAGAAGCATCTTACTAACAGATGCACAAAATAAATTGTGGTAGAGCACAGATGCTCAGAAACATAGATCAAATCTATGGCAGCTTGATGCTGGCATGCTGACTGTAATTCCTGGGAAGGAGCTTGGTGATGCCACTCTCACTGCTGGGGATGAATCCTGCCTGATAAGCTTTCCTTGCGAAATAAACGCTGAATGCTGTTTACTTTGCTCTTCACCTTTTCTAGTAAAAGCAAAAATCATCTTCGAATTTCTTTTGGGTAATGGAAACAAGTACTAATCTAGCTCTTTTGTAAAATCAACCTTTCAAAAAGCAGAGGATAACTGTACTTTGACATATTCTTCTCTCTTATAAAGTTTTTCTTAATGAAGAAAAATAATTTCCATTCCTTGGGCCTTACCCTCCCACCAAGAAATAGTGATGGTGGATGAACAGACTGAGTCTTCCCATTATGTTCAAACTTTAAAGTGCCTGATTCAATAGGTGGTATTTCTCCAAGGATCCCAGAGACCCCATTAGTTGAAAATTTGGATCTTGGACATCTTTTTTCCTCATTCTATTTACGAGACAGCTTCTCTTGAAGAATGTAGTTTCTGTAAGTGTTGGCTCAATTCAGCCTCACTTGGAGCCTTCTAAATGTTTGGCGAGGAGGATTTTGGCTTAATGTAGTCTTATGTGGGTATTAAATTTCCAATTTTGAATGGTCTTAATGTGAAGGACCCTCAATCTGAATCTTCACTCTCATCCTCTTTCTCATAATGTTTTTCCTCACCGAAGCACTATTTAAAAGTGCTAGTGACCTAGAAGTCTGAGCTTTTCAAGTGCTCAAAGAGTCACTGTCACATTTTGGCTTTAGGTAATTTACATCCCTCTTCTGTTTTGCTACTATGCTTCAGTCCTAGTCATGGATGTCATCTTCTAAAGTCAGGAGTTTCATTTCTTGGGTATGGTGGGTGGAGTTACAGCTCTGGACAAAAGGCTATTTCTATCCAAGGCAAAAAGTCTTCCTTTCAGTCTAACACATAATCTCAAGTCACAGGTTTTATTTCCAGCCTTGGGATAGTATTATTATTTTTATTATTTCCTAGGTTACTGGAAACTTGGATGACTAATGTCCTCCTTTTTCAGAAATAAATTCACTTCATTTTAAGGAATTGGTAGAGTTAAGTTGATTCTTAAAAAATCACCTCTCTGCCCCTTCTGTGTTTATATCTTCTTGGGGGCCAGAGATAAATTAATCTTTGCAGCAAATACTGAGATTGCATTTTACTGCTTTCTTACTTCTGCTGACCAGCCTGTATCTATTCAAGGTTACTATGGCTTTCTGGAAAGCAAAGTCAAATTCCATCCTGTGTTATTTCCCCAGTTGTACTGGTTTCCCCTCAACTGACTTTTTATCAGTGTCACGGCATTTTTCTCCGAATGAATTGGCTGGATGGGGTAATGTCTCCACAGGAAGGTATATGTTGTACAGATATTTTAGTCATCTCAGACTTTTGGTATCTCAGTCAGCCTCCATATGAAAAATAAATGTGAGTCAGAAGCATCAGGCAAACTGCAATATCAATACTTTTGTTTAAATCACCTTATTTAGTATATTTCACACACACACAAAAAAAACTAGCAAAACTTCTATTTTCAAAGCATCAAAACGTGTTTCTCACATACAAAACAAATAAGGTAAAGAAGGCAGCTATAATTGTTTCATTCAGTACATTCTAAAATATTCTGACAGGTCATCATAGAAGTAATAGGAGGGAGATCTTCTGTGTTAGGAAATTGAAGACCCAGAAACTAGCAGTGGCAGAAGCCAGATTCCTGAGGCCAGAAGCAATCCAGCCCCAAATGATTAATGAACATTCACCATGTTAATCCTTAGAGACTTAAAAAAATACTTGACGGTGCTTTGCAAAGCACTGGAATTCCCACATAAGCGTGCAAGATTCAGATCCAGCAAAATTTGTGTTTAAGTGTTAAGATGAGAGCTTGTGTCATCTTAAACCAGAAGTCTAAATGCTTTGGATTAATGTGCATAGTGAAACTGTCTACTTAACTTTGTTACCTTGGGCAAATTTCTTACCTTCTGTAAGTCTCAATTCCTCATTTTTTTATAAAAGAATAAATAACTTGTAAAGTGCCCCCTACAGGTTCTATAGGCACTTCAAAACTGCCTTCTTTCTCTCCCTGCTTGTTCTAAAACACCAGGGGCATTTCTTTCTCCATGTCTTTGTTTTTGTCATTTCTCTGTTCTCTTCACATCTTCATGCCCCTTGTTGGGTTTCTTCAATTCAGTGATAAGTACAGGCCCATTTTGCCTCATTTATCTTGTAAACATATACTTCATTAACGTTACTCATCTCACACTAACCAACTGGACTGTGGATTATGCTCTGAAATAATAGGCAATTATTTTCAATATGACATTTTTGATACATTGTTTTTCCCTGTTTTCTGTTAGCAGCATATTAGTTCGCTCTGTAGGAACTCATTAGCTGATTGAGAGTAAGAATTATGTTCTCTGTTCCACTTGTGAAAGTACCTAGATCAGAGCTGACCGTTTAGCTGGCAAGTACCTAAACATGTGGACACAAAACATAGGCAGATACACACATACACACATAGAAACTACACCAAAACTTGCTAGTCGTATGTAATTTAAAGGGCTTTTACCAAAACTGAGGTGAAGGGGGGATTTTTGCTAGATAAATATCTGCTTTGTCCGTTAAGGATCTTTTCTAGAAAGACTGACTTCCCCAAGCAAAAAGGAACTGTCAGTAGACTGCCTTTGAACTTGAAGTACAACTCTTCACTGGGTTACTAGCCTGCTGGCTTACCCTGTAGATTTTGGACTTGCCAAGCCTCTGCAATAACAAGAACCGCCCCCCTCTTTTTTTCAAATCTCTCTCTCTCTCTACCAGTCTCTCTCTTTACATATAAACAAATGTACACATCTTGTTGGTTCTACTGCAGTATTTTATCTGCCAAGAGGAATTTTAACTAAAGTCTCTTAAACCAAATTATTGAACTGTAATTTACATAAAAAACCATAGGTATTTAATGTATGCAACTCGCTGAGTGTGAAGATAAGTATTCATTAGTGAAAGTATCACCATAATCTGTCATAAAGATATCCATCACGAGTAAACTTTCCGTTATTTATTTTATTGTTAGTAAAAATTAACATAAGATTTACCCAGTCAGAAAATCTTTGAGTCTACAACACATATTGTTAACTATAGACATTATAGTGAACAGTTGATCTTGTAGCATTTACTCATCTTTCCTAACTGACTTTTATACCCTTTGACTAATATGAAACCGTGCCCAAGTTCATTGTGTTATATCTTGTAACATAGAGATTCCTTTAAAGCACCTTGTTATTAAGTCAAGGGGATATGAACAATTAAAGGAGGAATATGTTAAAATTCATGCAAGTTAACAGGCAGATCCTCAGATGATAGTAATTCAAAATGAGAAAATTAATAGAGGAGCTATTATCTTAGGTGGACTGTGAAGAGTACTTAGTGTTTACATATATGTAGAGGGAAGAGAAATATTACACTTGTACAAAAAAGTTGAGAAAAATGAAATTTGAAGATCTGTAATCTTAAGAAACTATGAATATGTCATCTTGACAAAGTGAAAGATAAATGAAAAGAGTTTATATTAGTAGGAGGTAAAGCTAGGTATTATTATAGGTAAACAGTGATCAAAGCCTAAACTAAGAGATTCATAATGATTTCATAAGGAGGAGTTAAGACAGTTGATCTTTCATGATAATGATTCACATATCAAAAAACCTTCGTTTGTTTCTATATAATAAATAGTTACTATGTTTTAAATGTGAACACTTTTTATGCCTGCAGATAATTTCATCTCAGTTACATACCAGAGGTCAAGCCACTTTATAGTGGAATAACATCTGTTGAAAAAATTTGCTATATAGTAATATATGTTATTATAAGTATATTAAATTGTAAATTGTATTAAAGGTTGGAATTAGTAGCTAAATCAGAAAAGGTGTGGTGGGAGAAGGGAGATTATTTGGGGCATGGGAGACAAAAAAGGACGTGAAGTAAAAGATTAATGATTTCACTTCTGTACACAAACATATTCATCTTTTTTCTTAACATTTTTGTCTTTTTTAAAAAAATTTTATTAAGCGTAATTGATTTACAATGTTGTGCTTAACCTTTTTTTTTTTTTTTTTTTGTTCTTTTTAGGGCTACGCTCATGGCACATGGAAGTTCCCAAGCTAGGGATCAAATTGGAGCTGTAGCTGTCAACCTACACAACAGCTATAGCAATGTGGGATCTGAGCCACATCTGCAAAGTGCTTAACTTTTTGAATATATTATGAAATAGGGGAGTTCCCACTGTGGCTCAGCACTAATGAACACGACTGGTATCCATGAGGACGTGGGTTCTATCCCTGGCCCCACTCAGTGGGTTAGGGATCCAGCATTGCTGCATTGCCATGAGTTGTGGTGTAGGTCACAAACAAAGCTCAGATCTGGTTGCTGTGACTGTGATGTAGGCTGACAGCTATAGCTCTGATTAGACCCCTAGCCTGGTAACTTCCATATGCCACGGGTGGGGCCCTAAAAAAAACCTCCACCCCCCAAAATAGGGAGAAAGTTCTCAGCAAAACAAAAGGTATAACTTGGCCATTAATATACTTTTTTCACATTTTGGGTGAATATTTATACTGAGTAGTCTATAATTATCATATAGTGAGCCATAAATAAAAACCAAACTCCTATATGATTTCACTGTATTGAAAAATAAAGACAAAGTGTGCTGCAGAAAGATATAAAAGAAAGGCTTATGATTCATTTTAACATGAGTCGTTTTATTATGAAGTGGCAATTAACCATGGAAAAGAAAAGATGTTTTCATTTTGACCTATTTCAGTTTCACACTGGCATAATTAAGACCTTGAGCTCAGTTGTGCCAACAGGGGCTTTTGTCAGAGGTTAAGACAAAATGGTCTTTTATTAAATGTATGCATGTGGTCAGAATTATAATTATGCATGATTTCATTACTTCAAATACCCTGAAAAAAACTGAAATGAGACTTGGGAAACAGCTGTCTGCATGTGTCTTGACACAGTGATATCAGTATTGAAGCTTTTCTGTTTTAAAGTGTTTTGAATAAAATGGTGGTTCAGGGGATGTTGTGGATTATGACCTGGGAAGTGAATGGCAAGTGAGAGATTTTCAGGGGATATTAAACGTCAAGGGTCTCGAGATCATAATCTCTTTAGATTGCAGGTACTTTGAGTGTTACAAAAAGTAACAGCATGAAAACTGTTAAAATATTGAGATTATAGAGAAATGTGTGCAGAGTGAAGATATAGCATTGCTGAGTTTCTGCGCAGCGAAGGAAACCTCAAGAGGAAATATGTGTGGTTGGAAATGCCAGCAGAGAGTATCAGTGTTTGAAATGTAGTGACACACCCATCCGTCCACTGGAGTTTGCTGTATCTAAGTGATATTTTTCTCCCGTGACTTGTTCAGAATCCTTTACTATGTTTCTTACTAATCCCTGGGCCACATTTAGTAAACTAACCATTTTTGAGTGCTTCCTAGGTATTGGTCACTGTGCTGTGTGAGGAGTTAAAATGCTAACTCTCTTTTTTCCCTAACTACCACTCTAGTTAAACATTGTCCTAGTTCTATAAATGAGGATTTGCCCACTGCGAAAAACTGTTGAGATTTGAACAAAGTTCTGATGGGCCTCAAACTCCTTGTTTAGTTCTTTAAGAAATAAAAGCACAGTTCTATAATTGTTTAAAAATTTCGATTGCTCTTCAAATATAAATAGGTAAAATTCAAAATCAGGAAGCTACCTCTGTTGATTCCTAGCATTTATCAAGAGTGTTGTAACTTTCTAGGAAAAGTGCATTGTAACTATTGATTGGCTCCTAAACAATATGAAAGTAAATAGCGCCATTGTATTGATGTTCAATTGGTTTGCAATAAATAACCACGAATTTAGAGGACTGACCAGGGAAAAAGCTTACATGGCTAATTAGAGTAAGTAAGGAATGAAGAGTTAGTAATCAATTTAGAGAGGTAGGCAGGAGCCTAGTTACCTAGGTCCATGTTTGACATTGTACTGCTTTTCTATTGCTGCTGTAACAAATCACCACAAATTGATACACTACAGATTTATTATCTGTCAGCTCAGAAGGTCAGAACTCTGGACATTTTTGTTACCAGGGTAAAATCAAGGTGGTGGCTGGGCTTCATTCTTCCTGCAGGCTCTGAGGAAGAATCTGCTTTCTAGCTCATTCCAGTTCTTGGAAAATTGGAATTCCCTGCTGTTGCAGGCCTGAGTCTCTTGTTTTGTTTTGTTTTGTTTTGTTATTTTATTTTATTTTATTTTATTTTATTTTATTTTATTTTATTTTTGCTGGATGTTGATTGGTTGCCAATCTGGAGGCTGCCCTCTTTCCTAGTTTGTGCCTCCCTTTTTCCAACTTCAAAGCAACCAACAGCAGACCCATTCCTCCTCACACTTCTAACCTCTGATCTCTTCATTTTTTCTTTTCTCATCTTTCCTCTGCTTGCATCCAGAAGAAGTTTTCTTCTTTTGAGGGCTCCTGTGATGAAATTGAGCCCACATAGATAAGCCAGGGTCATCTCCTTATCTTTAAAGTCTGTAACCTTACTTACAATTGCAAAGTCCAAATGGCCATGTAATTATCCATAGGTTCTGGGGGTTAGGGTGTGGATTGCTTGCTGGAGTTAGGGGCAGGGTGTGGAGAATTATTCTGCAAACAACCACATAAGCTTGGAATAAAATCCTACACTTCAGATGAGGTAACAAATCCAGTTTGGTTGCAGCCATGTGAGCTGTAATAAGACCTGAGCACAGGACCAGTTAAACTGTGCTTGGACACCTGACATAGGTGGTTGTAAACCACTCAGTTTATGGTTTAAAGTATGCAGCAGTAGAAAACAAGTACATATAAAAGGATCTAGCAGAAGGTCTGATAACTTCTGTGATTTCCAAATACTAATGAGCATGAAGTACATGCTTAGTTTATCTGCCACTACCACAATGTGATGTGAGGAGATCTATTTTTCTTCTTCTGAGAAAGCCACAAGAAATGTTCATTCTATGATGCATTGCTGTTTTTCGTAACAGAAAGAAATACTAAATTTTAGCTGTAAGTTGGTAAAAACAAAAGTATAATTTTTCCTCAACCAAATTCAAAGATGTTCTCAATTATATATGAATTGCTTGGGAAAAGGGTATGGACACAGATGATCCTTGCTCATAAAGTTTCTTGGTTAGTAAGAATGTGCACTAGGTCTTTTTGGAAAGCCTTTGTAAACTGTCTGTATTGAAACAAAAAATACATTCGCTGCAATCTTCAGTTTCCACGAAACATTCGTTTAAGCAAGGTGTCCTTTCAGTTAATATGTGCTGGTATATTATGTTATCAGGTACAAAAAGAGGAACAGTTTGGTAATTTTTTTAAACTACCGTTTTTAATTAGACTATTAAACATTTGGTCATCTTATTATAAAATATGTAAAATAATTGTGTTTAAATAAAGACCTGAATTACAAATTGATTTTGTATGTTCGGGAGATGGGAGAGATAGTTTTATAAAAAATCTTACCACTTAAAATTTCTATATTCTTATATGTTAAAGAAGTTCATTGTCTGCATGGATGACCATCACACACCGCTCAGTAATCTTACTCTATCAGAAATATTAAAGTCATACCTTTAAAAAGAGGAGACAATTAACTTTAAGTGACAATGTTGATTTTAGCCACAAAGTTACATGTATAGGTATGTTTTAAAACACAGAAATATTTGACATCATTCTTTTTACATTTTTTTGAAATTTAATGTGGTAATAAACAATACAATATATGTTTTTACCTTGTTTCTGTTTTCTCCCTCGTCTGCAGTCAATAATAAAATATTAACTCACAGGAGAATTGCAGCTAAGAGCTCCTTTGCTTCATTGCCGTGTGATTGCTAATCAGAAGATAAATCCAGTGCTGGCATAGGAAGTTGAATAAAACTTTGTGAGGATTGTTCCAGTTTAGAAACATGCTCAACATCTGGTGCATTTTTTGAAATAATTATCACCCTTGTTAGAGTCTGTGGTGTTTGCTCAGTGGGCTATAGAGAGATGTTTAGATCAGATGTCTAGATCAGATGTCATCCTTGCCCAGCTGGGGCCGCTGACACAGCAGGTACCTATGTGCTCTACTCTTGTCACCCTGTCAGCACAGCTCTACTTTTCAGTGCATTGGACTGGAGTTTGCTAGAACCACTGAGCTCAATCCTCCTTTGTGATGAAAGTCCATCTTATTTCAAACATCCAATAACCTCTATTTCTTGGACTGATAAGCCATATTTCCCGAAGATTCATTATTTAGCTGTCACATTTTAAAATAAATAAAATAATGCTTTTACAAATGTGATAAAATTTAACCATTTGTTAACCTAAGTAATAGAAATTTATTGATTCATTACATTGCTTTTTTTAACTTTCTTTGAAGTTAGTTGAGAAACTAAAATAATAATAATAATGATAATAGTAATAATAATAACTGAAAAGAGAAGCATGCCTAAGTTAGGCATGGCATGTACCAGGAAGAGAAGAGGAGACAGCCTGTTCCTGTGAGAAAACCTCAGTCCATGGTATACCCCTTTTTCAGTCTCCACAGTAATTTGGTCACTTTTCTCACAGTCAGCAGATGCAGTTTATAATAAACTGAACCCATGCCCACGGACACCCCAACAGCTAATTTCAGTGACTATAGTAAGCATCAAATCAATGATCACCAAAAAATTCTGGAAAAAAGAATAAAAACAATTGATCAGTATATGAGAAGCACTAAAATTAAAACAAAATCAAACAAAAACTTAAAAAACACGAGGAATTAATAAAGTGAATGTGAGATTTTGAAATAAACACAGTTCTTAACTTCACAGTCGTGAGAAGACATTGCATTCAGAAAACAAAAGAGTTTGCCATGAAAAATCACCATCTGTAGATCACGGAAATTTCTTACATAATCTTATTTTTTAAAAAGTACCTTAAAAAATGGCTAGGTCACTATACTGTAAAGCAAAAATTGACACACTCTAAATCAACTACAATAAAAAAATATTTAAAGGACCTATGCTTGGATACATAATTTTAAAGTAAATAGCATTTAAAAATTCCTAAAAGGCAGAAGGAATTAAGCCAAAATATCAATTTATACAATAGAATGTCCAGACTACAATTTCTACCAGAATTCAGCAAGAAAGAAAAATGAAATTAAAACCTACCTCTATACTTTTTTTCTAGAGAAAAGCTGAAATAATTCAGGAAATATACTACCCCCAAAATATTATTAAAAACATTTCCAATTATGTTAAATATCCAAATCTTTGTAAGTAAAGCATCCATACACTAAGCAAGATAACAAAACTCATTTGTAGATATGTAATATTTGAAAAAAAATATAAAAAATCTTAAAAATTCCTAGGGAAAAAACGACAAAGCTAACCTTGAGAAAAGAATTAGATTAAAATCACTCATCAAAATGGCAGCATCTTGGCAGAAGACAATGGTGTAATATATTCAGAGTGGTGAATAAAAATTGCTTTTGACCTAAAATCCTATAGCCAAATCAGGATACACTTGTGAGAGAAAATTAAGGTTTTAAATGAATGAGAAATTAATTTAAAATTACTAAATTATTTGGAAAAATTGGGAATGATAAAATTGTTCTAAAATAAATAAAAGCAGTAAACATTCAATCTTGCATTCTAAAGGTAATCATTTTTAACCTTTTGATATATTACATATAGTTTTCTGCCTATATAATGTTTAGAATATTGATGATTACATTTTATAGATAATTTTGTATTTTTCCTTGATATTATAGTTTTTCCCCATAATAAAAATGCTTTAAAGATGTGTATTTTTTATTTTATTTTTTAAAATTTATTTATTAATTTGTTTATTTAGGCTGTGCCTACAGCATATGGAAGTTCCTAGGCTAGGGATCAAACCAACAGCACAGCTGTACACAGAGCACTGCAGTGACAGTGCTGGATCCCTAACCAACTGTACCACAAGAGAATTCCCAGCCATCTTTTTAATGTGTTTTTTATTGAGTAGCTCTATTTAGTAATTCACTTAAAATTTTACTATTTATTCCATTTGCTGCTTTTTTAATCTTTTTTGCTATCACATGCAATCTGATTACCATCTTTATATATATATGTATGTGTGTGTGTGTGTATGTATATGCTTAGGTATTTTTTATGTTTCATTTTTTAAGATGGATTTCTAAGTATAATGTAGGCAGTCTGATCACTTCCCAAACATTTGGGACACTCAAAAATGTACTCCCTAGAAGAATTTGACTAATGGCATTCATGGGAAATGCGAAGGCTACATATTTTGTAAACAGAAAGATCTGGGAATGGCAAGGTGGAGGGATGGGGGGGTTGTTTAAAAAATAAAGTTGAATGTGGATTCAGGGGAGAGGGATTTAAGAAAGGCAAGAACAAATCAATAGGTCCTGTTAAAAATCTCATACCTGCAGAAATCTGCAGGGGCAAAAAATCCCTTTAAGTAGTGCAGCACAGAGAAGCAATGACAGATGCCTTTAGTGTCCTCTTACCTCTAGGCTTATAGTCATTTATTTTATAAGGAAGAATGTCATAAAAAATAATTTAAAATGTAGGGGAAAATTGCAGAAAAAATGGTTCCAAAGTCTTATATCAGAGAGATGAAATTTTCCAAAGACACCTCTTAAGCATTGGAAAAGAAGAGATGAATAGTCTTTATGTTAACATTCAAACATGAAATTAAAATGAATGCAGGGGCTGTTCTGAGATGGTTTAATTTTCTTTCACTATATATAAAAGCTGTGAAGATAGAGAAAATTCTGTAATTTAATCTTTTCCCCTGACTTGGAAGAGGGTTTCCCTCGGATAGATTCAGCTTTGAATTATGGGAAGGGCAGTATCCACAGAATGGGTCATTTAAAAAAAATTGTTCTCAAAAGTTTGGAAGTCAAGCCTTTTTGCTGTTATTGCTATTATAAAAGTGATGAAGGATTATTTCAGTTAAAACTCAAAACTAAACAAAACCAGCATCCTGTTGAACAATTTGGAGAAGGAAGAGAACATGAGAATTACACAAACTGTCTTATTCTTGTGCTTTTTCATTGTTCATTTACTTTGCCTTTCTACAGGTCATTTAACCTTTTCAGCCCTAGTTCTCCAGCCCAATTTTTTTGTGAATATACAGTGAAAAAATAAACAGATGTGTGTGTGTGTGTGTGTGTGTGTGTGTGTGTGTGTGTGTGTGTGTGTAACTGAATTACTTGTACAGCGGAAATTGGCATAATGCTATAAATCAGCATACTTTGATAAATGTTTTAAATTTAAAAAGCATAGAGAAACATCAGTGATAGCTCTGTTAAATGACATTATTAATGTTGCCCATGAGATCTCAACTATTCTTCCACATATTCAAAATACACAGTATCTTAATTTCCCCAAATTATGTGCTCTTTAAATAGGCATACCTGATTTATTGTTTCACTTTATTGTACTTCACAGATAATTGTGCCTTTTTACAAGATGAAGGCTTGTGACAACCCTGTGTTGAACAAATCTACCAGCACCATTTTTCCTACAGCATTTTGTGTCTTGGTGTCTCTTTGTTATATGCCAGTAGTATCTTGTGATATTTCAGGTTTTTTCATTATCATTATATTTGTTAGGGTTGAGATGTGATCAGTGATCTTCAGTGTTACTACTGAATTGCTTTGGGGCACCAGAAATGTGTACATATAAGATGATAACCTTATTAGCTAACGCAGCTGGCGACTTTAAGTTGGAGCTTATTTACCATTTAAAAAATCCTAGGGTCCTTAAGAATTATGCTAAATCTGTTCTGCCTATGCTCTATAAATGGAATAACAAAGCCTGGATGACAGCAGACAGATGGATTCTTGGAATTCAGCAATGGTTTTGAGAAAGTTGCATTGTAAATGTTTACAGTGTGGTTTACTGAATATTTTAGGTCCACTATTGAGAAATACTGCTCAGAAAAAAAAAAAAAAAAAGATTTTATTCAAAATATTACTGCTCATTAACAATGAGCATGTGGTCATCCAAGAGACCCAAGATCTCTGATGGAAGCGTACTAGAAGATTAGTTTTGTTTTCATGCCTACTTATAGAACTGGACCTGTTCTGCAGCTTATGGATCAAGGAATCATTTCAAATTTCAATCTTATTTTTTATAAATATGTTTCATAAGGCTATAGCTACCAGAGATGGTGATTCTTCTAATGATCTTGGAAAAGTCATTTGAAACCCTTCTGGAAAGGATTCACCTTTTTAGATGCCATTAAGAACTTTCCTGATACAGGGGAAGAGGTCAGAATGTCAACATTAGCAGTTGGTTCCAACTCTCATGGATCAGTTGAGGAGTTCAAGACTCTTTGGAGTAACTGTAGATGTGGTAGTACTAACAACAGGAGTTAGAAGTAGAATCTGAAGATGTGAATAAATTGCCGCAATCTCATGATTAAATTTTAACAGATGAGTTGGTTCTTACGGGTAAGCAGATAAAGTAGTTTCTTGAGATGTTATCTACTTCTGGTGAAAATACTTGAGGTTGCTGAAATGACAACAAAGGATTTAGAATATTACACAAACTTAGTTGATAAAATGATACAGGGTTTGAGAGGATCGACTCCAGTTTTGAAGGAGGCTTTACTGTGGGTAAAATGCTCTCCAACAGCATTGCACACTACAGAGAAATCATTCCTGAAAGGAAGTGTCAGTCAGTGTGTCAAATATCACCGTTGTCTTATTTTAAGAATTTGCCACTGCCACACCAACTTCAGCAACCACCATCCTGACCATTCCAAAACCATCACCACTGCAGCAAGACCATTCACCAGCCATAAGATTATGACTTGCTGTATGCTTACATTATGATTAGCCATTTTAAGTATAAAGTATTTTTAAATTAAGGTATGCACATTTTTTAAACATACTATTGCATAATATTGCATATTGCAGGCTCCAGTATGGTACGAACATAATTATGTTTAATATGCACTAGGAAACCAAAAAATTGGTCTGACTTGATTTGTTTTAGTGTTTGCTTTAGTGCTGTGGTCTGGAACCAAACTCAAAATATTCCTGAAGTATGCCTGTACATAAATTTAAACAATTTGAATGCATGCTATTTTAAAGGGAGTCAGATTATACGTACCATTCTGTGGAATGGAGTTCAGAATGTTGGGAAAACAGTGTTTGTATATTCAAAGAGCTTGTTTTCATCCCTAAGATTTCTGACTTGCAGTCCAGATTTCTAAGAACATTAAACTCCCAGCAACCCAAGGACATGAGCAAACATAGCAAATGATAAACAGTCTTAGTCAAAAATATAAAATATGCCATCTAAGTAGACAGATGGACTCTTGGAATTCACCAATGGCCTTGAGAAGGCTGCCATTTGCATTGGATGAACAGAACTGGCTTCCGAGCAGTCCATGCACCATAAAAGTCAAGTCTTCTGACTCCTTTCAGGGCAGTAAATTCTCCAATGCAAAACTCAAAGAATAAGGAGAACTCATAGGATGGATACTTTTTTTCCCTAAGAGTTTATAAATTATTTACAGAAATAGAACTGTAAAACAGCAAAATGAATAACAACTAAAATCAACTAATGACAAGCACATTATTGAGTACTGAAAGGAACAAATACATTCTGCCTTCAAAGGATTCATAGTGCAAGTTTGATCTAATTATTACAGGAAAAAACCACTTTGGTTTTCTTGCCTTTTTAATCACTAGTTTCACCACAAGTACTAATCGGGAACTTTTTTGCTTGAAAGTAATAGCAACTCAATTCCAACACTTAAACACAAAAAGAGAACTATATGGTATGGTATGGTCTCATTGGAGAGTCCAGAGTAGGTCTAGCAGGCTTCAGTCATAACTGAATGCAGGAACTCCATGAATGTCCTCAGAATTTGGTGGGTGTTTAGATCTTGTCTTTCTCTTTGTAGTTTTATTCTCAAGTTGTCTCTCTCCATGTGGAGAAAAATGACATGCTGAAAGATCCAGCAATATATCTACACAGACTGGCAACACCTGCAGAAAGAGAATGTCTTTTTCCTCCGCTATTTTCTTAAAAATCATTGGGATGCACTATTAACATGTTGGGCCCATGGATATCCATCACTACATTAATTACTGTAGTCAAAGGTATAGAATCCTCTGATTGATCAGCTTTTTATATGACTCTTCTAAATAAATAATGTGCCTTTTCTAGGAGAGGAAATAAATGTGGGGCCGCAAAACCACAGATGTCAGTTATATTGCAGATTCCCTTCTCTCTATTAACTCGGCTTTTCTCATGAGATATAAAATGCACAAAAAGTAGAGGAGCAGAAAGGGGGGGGAGTGTTTAAATATGACTTTGCACAATTAGAACTTGAGTATACATTGTATTTTCCTACATACTTAAAAGTTAATAATATCTCATTATTAAATGTTAATAACATCCAACCACACGTTTCAAAAGATGTTTAGAAAAACGTAGCCAGAGTTGAGTTTTCATTAAATTATTTTCCCTTAATGTAGAAAAGCTGGGTACAACACTAGAATGGGAAATCAGAGCTGAGTTCAAAATCTGGCTTTGATAGTAGCTGCCTTGTGACATTGGGGAAAATACTCTTTTTGACTTGAGCTTTCTCTTCAGTAGAATAAGGTCATTAGGGCAAGCGATGCTTGCTCCCCAGGCTTATCCAGAAGCAAAATAAGCAGTCTGTTCCCCACACCCCCCCATGCATCAATTATTCCTCTATTTTAAATTGTTTATTATTCTTGTGCCCAGTTTTCAGTTTCACTCAAGCGTAATTTATCACTCACTGCTTTTAGTCCTCCCCTGAAATAAAAAAAAAAAAAATTATTCTTTCTAGACTCTCTAAATGCTTTCTTGATTAGTATTAATGATTTCCTTTTAAATAATCTCTGCATTTTCGTAGAACTAACCCTTGGGAATTATAAATAATGCTATGATCATTGTAAATCATTAGAGGAAACTGCCATTGAATCATTTCAATTTTTTTCCCTATCCTAAAGTTCTGTGTTATGAAAATGGCCATCCTCAGATATATTAATGTGTTTAGGTTTGTGGGTGGAAGAATGGGATGCTTTGGTTTATTTTAAGTGGGCACATTTTGTACTAACTGCCAGTAGTTGCACCCCATTGGTTTTATTTGTGCACTGTTCATGTTTGTTGTTTGAGGAATTGTGTTCTGCTAGTACTGTGCCAAATCATCATCTGAGTTCTTCCCAGACTTTAAGAAGCAGATTCTTTGGATTTAGGTCATGAATCTTGAAAACCTTTGTCCTAAAGAAAAGGGAGGAAAAGAAGAATTCCAATTAAAGACCTTACTTACAATCAAGTCTTCTTTAAGTGTCCTTGGCTATGAATTTTTTATTTTAAATATATAATGGTAGGATAGTAAGTTTATAGAAATGGCAATCAATTATATGTTTATCTGGCTATATTCTGAAATAATGATAATTTAAAAAACTAAAACATACTTCCCTATAGCAATTTATTTCAAATAATCATTTTAATTAAAAACAATACTGTAAATTTAAATTGAAAGGGTAAAATGCAATCTAGTTAATGTCCTTAAAGAAGCTTCTTGATATAATCTTGCATTTTCATTTTTTGTAGTTAAAAATATAGTGTTCATATAAGCAACAGTGTTTTGGAGTCAAAAACACTGGACTGAGTTGCTCTGGTACTAATAGCTCTATGACCATAGAAGTCACAAAGCTTCCCTGCTATTAACTTTAAATATATATTTTTAGTAGTAATTGTTTTATTATCTTATGTGATTATTATGGTCTCTATAACTTTTATAGATACTGTCAGTTAACTCTATTATGTTATCATACCTGGTTTATGGATGAGCTGAAACTTCAAATACCTAAATATTTAAGATCATATCCACATATAAACCCAGACCCGGTTGACTCTAGTGTGTAGGCCCTGAATTTGTATCATTTGTCGTATCAAATACCCACCCTATCAGTCCAGTGCAGACTACCTACTAAATTACTACCTTGGAATTCTTCCTAGTTTGCTGTCATCCAAATGCTTGTGCCAGTGTGCGCACACGCACGCACACACACACACGCACACACACACAATTTTTTCAGGCAAGATATTTTATATTAATGAATGTGTATACCGGTTTTGATTTCTAGAGTTTTAAATTAATTTATAAAAAAATCATTTAAAAATTAAAAACATTCTAACAAGTTTAGATTTTCATTTCATTTTAAAAAATTAACATATTAAGTATAATTTTAGCTTATATAAAATCAGTGTTTATAATTATATATTTCTCAAGAGGGCTAAGAACCTAGAAACTCCTAACTAAATAATCCAGCCTCCCCTACTGATTTGGAATATGCTTGTTTTTCTGTACTTGTCTATATTTAAGTCATTACAATCTGAATTGATGTGTTTTCATAATGAATTTTGATTTTTGCGTTAAAGTTAGTTCCTCCTCGTTTCTGTTTCTTCTAAAAGATAGCCAGGTTATTTTGCATATATTCTTTAAAAATTAAAATAATTAAAAATTGTATTCCAAAATCCTACCCATATTGATTCTGTTCACATTATCAATTTATGGTAACCAATATAATTTACATATTTACTACTGTGAATCTTCCATTCCAAGAAAACAGGAATATGTCTTTGAATCTATAACTCCTTTTCTGTATCTGTGCAGAATTTTAATGTTTTCTTTTCATAGGTCTTGCTTATTTATTGTTTATTTATTACTTAACTTATTTTTTATTATTGTTTAACCCTTATTCCTAAGGGTTTTAGTATGTTTTATTTATAAATTGTATCTAAGATTTTTCTTCTTGGTTTGCAGATATTACCCTTGCACAACTCTGTTAATTCTACAGATGTCATTTATTGATGAATTAGCTTACTTCTAATATCTGTTCTTATAAATAGCACTGTTGTGAACATATCTGCATATGAAAATTTGATTTTGAAATCATTGATATTCAGACAGATATAACAAAATACTGGATACCTACAGATTTTTCTTTCTTTCTTGAAGAAAGTAATCTTTCATCTCACACACAGAGATTTTGAAAGCAAATTTAAGATTATTTAGTACCACTTACACATAGACTGATGTTCCTTTCTGAATGTCATTTCAGTGTGGGGTAACTTTAATGGACACACTGGACAGATGGTATTTTTTACGCAGAAGAATCTAAGAATCCCATTCCTTGAATATCATAATAACCTAATTGAAATATGTATGCTAAATCTTCCAGAACATTAGGCCTTCCTAATGACTGAGACATAAAAGTAACTAATGTAATTAATAAGCTAAATAAGTGAAGGAGGGGTGTTTTAGCACTTGAAGCAATAGGAAGGGGCATTTAATTATTTATTTCTCATTTCCTTTTTGCTTGTTCTTAGCATATAAAATCATTCTCTATTTGGTATGCCCAGAGCTTATTAACAGACAGATAGCAAACATGAGGGAATGGACTTTTCAGCAAAATGTATTCTGGAACAGTTACATTTTTAATTGAGAGATGTCTCTCACAGTGTGATTTATTAAGTATTATACAGTGTACTTCTATACAAATATTGAACTCACACATATATTCTAAATTGTGCAGTGAACCTATCTTTTTCCTGCAGACTGAGCCGAATGTTCCACTTAAGCCTTTAGTTGCTTTAGAAGTAGTTGCCAGTTTTTCAGTAAGGTGACATTAATCTCCCTTAACACAGTAATGTACTATGAAAACAGTTAAAATTGTGTTTTTGTTTGTCCAATTTATTTTTTATTATTTTTGGAAAGCCACCGTGAATTCACTAACTTTTATCTTATGGCAAATAATCTGTATTTGTTATATGATTACTATATACATTATCATACCATACTGTATTTACTTTATTATATTTAACTGAATTAATTCAGTAAGTCAAAGGAGCTGTTTGGTATAAGGCCCTTTAAGATTAAATGAATTGTCTGATATTATATAGCTATTAATTAAAGTGGTAATAATTAAGCCTGTTCAAAATTCTTGGTTTACCACGTCGTTTATCACCTGATAAAACACATGTAAAGTGGGATAAATCCTTATAAAACAGTATGCTGAAGGCCTGTATTACAGATGACATACCCAGTGTAAATAACCCCTCTCAATTTTAAAATCTATCAGATATCTCTTTTGTTATGTCCCTTGAGCAGTAGTCTTATTTGAGGATTCCATGTCTGAATGTTTTTTCCTGAGGTGAAGTTTGCTATTATCATGTTGAAACCCCCACCAGATGCCATTTAGAAAGTCTCTTGTTTTCACCCTCTATGACCATGAGAATATTTCATGTTTTTGCCTCTATAAAGACCAGTGTAGTTTGAGAAGCTATCCATGTTCAGCTTCTACACCAGCTTGAAACTGTCCACGAGATTATACTGTGTGCATAGCAGATGGAAGGGGCAAGGATGGATGGGCGGAGACTTTGATTTTGATTTACCAGTTTTTGCCTTCTCAGAGATCTTGTATCTTCTTTGTCTTTTTATCTCTCCTGTTTTATTTAGGTGAATGACTCATATTATTTTCACTCTAAAATTAATAAGCCTATTCCTGAAGGTTTCCAAACTCAGCAATATTGAAATTTGGAGTCAGGTAATTTTTTGTTGTAGGATCCTGTCCAGTGTTTAGCTGATGTAACACATATACCTCCAGTTGTATCAACTAAAATGTCTCTAGACATTGCAAATGGCCCATGAAGGGTAAAATTAACCTCATTTGAACAGCAGTGCATTAGCTCCTTCTTTTCAAAGAAAAAGTTCTGGGAATCTAGGATTTATTTGCCTTAAAAAATTGAAATGTGATCGACATGCAAAAAATTTCTACGTGTTTAATGTATGTCTTGAGTCTGAATGCCTGTGAAACTGCCACCATACAACGTCAAAAACATAACCATCATCTGTGAATCTTTCTCTTTTTTATCGTAAGAACATTTATCATTAGATCTAACATCTTAAAAAATTTTTAAATATTAAATATATTATAGTTTGTTAACTATATGCACAATGCTAGACAATAAATCTTTAGGACCTATTCAACTTGTGTAACTGACACTTTGGACCCTGTGACCAACATGTCCGGACATCAGTTTACTGTTCCCCTTTTACTCTCTTCTACTCTCTGCTTCTATAAGTTTGATTATTTTAGATTCCTTATATAATAAGGGGATCCTACAGTATTTTCTAAATCTGACTTATTCCACTTTGTATAATGTCCTCCAGATTCCTCCATGTGATAGTAAATGGCATGATTCCCATTTTTTAAAAATTTCATTTTATGCATATATTGCATTTTCTTTATCCATTCATCTGTTTGTGGATATTTAGATTTATTTCATGCCTTTATGTAAATATTGTAAATTACTGTAAATTTTATAAAAATATATTTTCAGTGACCATGAGGATTCAGATGTATCTTTGAGAACTTGATTTCAGTTCTTTAGGGGTGTATACTCAGAAATGGAATTGCTGGATCTTGTAGGCATTCCTTTTTTTTAAGGAAATGCCATACTGTTTTCAAAAATTGGCTGCACCAGTTTGCATTCCTACCAACAACATATAGGAGTTCCGTTTTCTCCACACTCTTGCCAACATTTGTCACTCCTGTCTTTTTGACATCAGCCATCCTAACAGATACGATGATATCTCTTTGTGGTTTCAACTTGCATCTCAGTAATATTGAACACCTTTCAATATACCTGTCAGATATTGTATGTCTTCTTTGTAGAAATATCTATTCAGATCTTTTGCCCATTTTTAAATGAGGATTTTTTGGGGGGGGTATAGAGTTGTAGGAGTTTCTTATATAATGTGGATATTAATCTTTTATGAGATACATGATTTGAAAATATTTTCTTCCGGTACATTGGTTGCCTCTGCACTTTGTTGATTGCTTCCTTTGTTGTGCAGAAGATTTTAGTTTGATGTAGTCCCATTTGTCTATTTTTGCTTTTGTTGCTGTGGTTCTGGTGTCATAACCAAGAAACTTTTTTTCCAAGGCCGGTGGCAAGAGACTTTTTCCCTATGTTTTCTTCTGGGAGCTTTACAATTTCAGGATTCCTTTACTGCTCTAGTTTCTTCTCCATGTATTCATTCCTCATTCTACCACAGTTTGGTTTCTGCCACTATCTGGGTACTGAAAGTCCTCATTAACACAGCCATTAAACTTCCAGTTACTAAATCCTTTGAATAGTCTGCCTATCTTTTGAATTCTGAAATATTTGACATTACCGATCCCTTTCCATTTAATGAGACTACTTTGTATATAGCCACAATCTAACCTGGTATGTATTAGTCACTGTCATGGACATATGTTCTACATGTTTTTAATTATCATAATAACTCTGGAGTGGGAATTATTAGACAGATTTGACAGTGTTGAACATGGTTCTCTTGAAACCTATTTGATTTGGGACCAGACTATGGTTCTTTAGTTCCTTTTGCCATGTGTTAGGGAGAGTCAGCTGGTGACTTTTTCCCTTGCTATCCTCAAACTTCCCCTATCTCTTTTGGATGCTTCTCTCCCTATGTTTTAGTTGCAGAATGAAACACAGTTACTTCACCTGCTCCTTCTCTAATGCTCCCACAGACAGGTGCCCCAGACCTTTTCCTTATGTCACTTTCACTAGGAATCATCAGGAGGGTAACAACAACAACACAAAAACAAAACGAACAAAAATGTAGTGAAGGAACTCAGTTTTGAGAGTTCTAAACATTGTGGGATATGCTCTGCAATTTAGAATTCTCTCAGATGCAATAAATAAAATTCTATTTTACTTCTCCCTCACTGTGGGTGAAGAATGAATTCGAGGTGTCAGCTGCCATGTGGTCTGACAAACTTTTTCAAAAGACGTGGTTTCCTTGAGTCTCTCTGTTCTACAAGTAAAAACAATCTGAACAGCATCTTTATAGCAAATGGTGTTCATATTAATGTTCATTATTTTTTGTTTCTATTTGTCATTTCAGCTGTAAAATACAAAGTAAATAAGATGTAATTATCATGTTTTTTTTTCTCCCCTCTAATTTACCATGTACAAAGTGGCATTTACATCCCTTTTATTGTTTTATTTAGTACATATTTAAATGAATTCACATCTTCCTGGGCAACGCCTTTCATACATTTTATTTCTCTATACTCCTAAACAACTGCCACTATCCCTGGACATACTAAAAATAAAAAGGAAAATAGTGATCAGGGTTGGATTTCCTGTGTTCATCTCTGTTTCTCCTTCCCCTCCTCTTCCTCGTCTCCTTCCTTCATGTACAGTTTAACTTTCATATGTAAGATCCAATGAAATTTCCCCTTGTGCTCTTGCCCCAGGGGTTAAGCTTTTCAGATATTTTAATTGGATAAGAAGTTTTTCAGATATTTTAGAGTCTTCCCTCTTCACCACATAGTAAGGAAAATGTAATGTTTCAATTTTAAGTTAAAAATGTAAACTGAATTTTCACCTAGAAAATTGTTCATCTATCATGTATACTACTAAAAAACTGGAGTTTTCAGCTAATTTCTAGGAAGTGAGCCAAGCTTTTGAAACCTGCCTCCTTAATGATAGAAAACATAATACAGTCTCATCTTCACAGTCGACATGACCTTGTTTTTTATCACTTTAAGAAAATCAGGCTGTAGTTCATGGACAAGGTAAATCAATAAACTCTTTAAAGTGAGATTGGGTTATCTGAACAATACTTTTATACCATAGACCCATGCCTAGGTGAAAAGTAGACTCTATTTTCTCTTACAGACTTGTGAAAAGAAAGCATGTGTAGCACTTCTGAACTCTGTACTGTAAAGCTTTCAAAATATGCTTTCTATTAAAGTAATAGACAATATCTCAATTTTTATGACAATTTTAGGGTCTACAGATGATTTTGGATGATGGTTATAAACTGTAATCTCCATAAGTAAATTTTTGCTCATTTTTATGTAATTTTAACATTATGCATAGAGTGTTATAAGTGCTAAATTATATAACAGGAAATGAATTCATCATAAAGGATTTTCAAAATAGTTGAAAATGAAGTATTCCCTCACCTGACATCTACTCCATTAGCTTTTGAAAAAAAATTACTGTATTGATTATAGTTTAATATGTTATGGCTATTAATGGCTGAAATAAGAAAAAACTTAAAATTCGTTGAAAGATACCCGATGACCATTTAAAATAATGAAAATTACTACTATTAATATCTCTGTTGTGCAAAATTCCAAATTTTTCTTCATATTTCTGAAAGCATACAAATCCCCCCAAAATGCTAATGCAATATTTTATTCTTTATCTTATCCAGCAGAATTAGAAAATTAGAAAACAGTGAAATATTGTTGGATTATGTTTTTATAGGCTGAAATTTTTCCTATGAAGTCCAAGTGACTCCATGATGTAGTTTCTGAAAAATCACAGACATCTTCCTTAAATGGGTATCTTATTTTTCCCCCCCGAAACCCAAAGCATTAATTAGAACACATTCAAAATACATTCAATAAAAGCTGTTTACACTATCATTAAAATAGCATTTAGGGACTGAAATAAAACAAATTCAACATGACACTTATTAGCTGTAGTTAATAGGTAAAGAAAATTAATGAAACTGATTGATCTAGTTAGGATTTGACATATTCTATCTAATGCAAAAATAGCACTAAAACTTTCTTAGGCATATCATATTTTGTAATATTCCTTAGTAAAATCTCTCATAGCTTTTATAAAAAAAATACTCAAAGATAATGTTACAAATAACATAATTAAAATTTTTTATGAAGAATACAAGCAATAGACTGAGCAAGTATCTTCTAATTTCCTGTCTTCAAATATACCCCAAGTCTGTTCATGTTTGTCTGTTTCCACTGTCACTATTTTAACTGAAGCCTCCATCCTCAGCTGCCTGGCACTGCGAAAGAGACTTCCTATTCCTTCGACTCCAAAATCCCTCCAATCTGTTTTTTACTTAGAAGCCATCAAAATCTTCCAAATCATAAATTATCCTCTAAAATCACCTCTTTTTGCTCTCAGAATGGTCTACCAGTACTATCCCATGTCTCATAAATCCATGTCTGATTCTGTCCTTGTTTCAGCTTGCATTTAACATATCTTGTGCTTAAGTAAGATTACTTTTCCCAACCACACTAGATCCTTTAAATGTCCTAAAATTGCTCTAATCTCAGAGCCTCCTCACTTGCTCTTCCTTCTATCTGGAATTCTAAAGCCTTGCATTTTACACAGCAGACATTCTCACATTTTCAAGACTCCTCGTGTCACTTTTCATCAACATCTTCTCTAACCTCTCTCGGTAGCTTGAATTCTTTTTCTTATTGTTCCTTATTTATTTTCTGTTAAGTTATTTACCACAATTTGTAAATGTGAATATAAAACATGTTTTGGGATGGAAGAAATACTCTTCTACCCCTGCTAGTTTCTTCTGGCTGGTTTAAGAAGAGACAGATTAACAGAACACCGAAGTTTAATAATAGGTACACATGGGAGAGACCCAGGGAAGACTGAATTGCCCATTAAAATAGCTGAAACTTTCACCTTAAATACCATTGTCAGCTAAATACCAAAGAGAATGTTAGGGATAGTGGCTTGGGACTTCAAAAAGGAGAAAGGCAGTCAATCCACATGGAGATGGAAAGCTAGTGTTTGGTAAACAGTGTTTGCTGGGATATGTAGGGACACATAGACAGAGTAGACTTTGATTTGTACCCACCATACCTAGCACACATTCACTGCACATATCTCTGGTGATTGCTCTGTGCCTGTAATAGACTAACTACATAAAATTTTCAGACAGTTACGGGTAAGTTTCTTCCTGAGTCTATTGGGACTTGATTGTTTTCAGCTGAAAACAATTCACATTCCATTGTTTCCATATACATGTACATTTTACACACACATACATATTGATACATTTTTGTGTGCTCCTCCTAGAGGGAGGAAGAAATTGAGGGTCAATAGGCCAATAGATTGATTGTTGCTTTTGACTTCTTTGGCCATTGCTAACTCTATAAAGGCAAGGACCATACATATTTTGTTCGCTAAAATATATCCAGAGCCTAGGATAATGAATGACTTATAATAATTTTTTATATTGTTCATGGATTAATGAATGAAGGAATTAATATTTAAATTCCAAAAGGTCATTATCATTAACTAAGTTTTAGGAATTTCAGTCCAAAAACTTTCTACTATGGAACATCAGACCCCAAGTCGCAGCAGAATGTTCACCTCTAATGCACAGCTTTTCCTTAATTTCTCCTTTTCACTGTTTTCCAAATGTGCTTGTTGTAACTGTCCTATAATCAATCATTTATTAAACACTTTAATTATATGTTATGTTTTATGTCCCCGGTTACTTCTAAGTAAGCTCCAAGTCCTTAAGACGTTATTTCCATTTAAGAAAACAAAAATCCAAAGTATCAAATATCCACAGTACAGATTTTTATTTTAATATGTGCTTATTGACTTTGAAATGTATCAAAAGAGATCAGGGTTGTCTCAAAGGCAGGACTAAGCATTTATTCTTCCCTGAAAGTTTATTTTCTGCAAAGTAAGATATAGTGCTGCACCCAGCCATCCAACCTGCTCTGCAAGAGAACAATCGTTGGCATTTATACTCAGTGTTATATCCTCTAGGAAATGAGTTGTGAGAGGTATTTTTCATTTTTAACTTTTGATCATAGTAACATTTTCAGTAAGCTTATGTGGAGACAGCTGCTGCTAAGTAGGTTTATTTTCACTGGGTCATAAAATAGCGTATGGGTGGAAAGAATCCAGTTATTGCTTTGGTTGAAAGAACTTTATATCATGGAAAGATAATGGGTCACATCAGATGAAATGGGTCAGAAAGATGAAAGTCTGCATCTCAGCTCTGACCTTTGTAGCACTGGTGACCTTTGGCAAGTCGTTTAACTTCTGTAAGCCTTGTTTACTCATATATTACATCATAACTTCTCCATAAAAGTACTAAAATTTTTGATGACATAGTAGGTATTTGATACATGGTAACTTGAAGCAAAGATAATAATAATGTAGGTAAGTTGTATTTCATGGAGCACTGCAGAACTGAGACATGGAATTAGAGGTATTTCAGTATCTAGCGCCACCCATTTTAGCCTTTCATTGTTTATTTCAAAAAAGATTAACTGGCCCTTAGTAGGTGACAGACACTGAGCTACATTTATTGTTGAATAAAACCCCAGTGGTGTCTTTTTTCATGGAGTTATACTTTACAATTTCAATTTTAAGTTTTTTTTTAATATCTAGTTTAGAAAGCATTTTATTTATTTTTAAAAGATTTGGTGAGATATATATTGCACTTTACCAGCTGTGTTATTATTGTTCTTTTAAAAGTGGTACAACTTTTTAGAATCTGCCCTTGACCTTTAGGAGAGTCATGGGATATGGCAGTAACACATAGGTATTTCACCAGTGTTTTTATGTGGTGATTTGTAATTAATATAACCCATACTTAGTAATATTACAATCGCTAGTTTAATTGCCTCCTTCACCAGAATAGAAACTCTTAGCTAGAGAAATAATGTTCCCTATTTGCTAATATGCGCATATAGTATGCACTCACTCTTTAATACTGAGTGAATAAATTGATAGATATATGAGTATTTCCCATGATTACACATGCTGTGTGAGGTATGTGTAATTACACATGCTGGAATTTACCACCTAATTTCGAAACATTGTTTAAAAAAAAAAAAGAAATTATCCAAATTCACAGATCATCTACATTGATATTTTAAAATTACTTCCACGAGAGTTCTTGTTGTGGGTCAACAGTAACAAACCCAACTAGTATCCATGAGGGTATGGGTTTGACCCCTGGCCTTTCTCAGTGGTTTAACAATACAGCATTGCCACGAGCTGTGGTGTAGGTCACAGACGTGGCTCGGACCCTGCATTGCTGTGGCTGTGGTGTAGGTCAGCGGCTCCAGCTCCAATTCAACTCCTAGCCTGGAAATTTTCATATGCCGCAGGTGCAGGCCTAAAAGCAATGAAATAATAAAAATAAAATAATTTCCAGAAAAAATGAAAAGTGATAAATGTTGAAAAACAAAGTGTAATTTGCCCAATATATTTTCAATAAAGTGTCAGATTATCAAGGAATATTTAGGAAATCAAGATTCTCAAATAAATAAGCCCTCTACATCAGGAGAACTGACCCTCTATGCTACTTAGTAATGTATGACAGGAATATTGATTAATTCAGCTCCAAAATAATCCTTGTACTCACCGTCTTTAATTTAGTCTTTGCTCAAGAAGTTTAGAAATCTGATGAGAAATTTTAGGGAAATGAAGCAGCATTAAGTTTCACTATGTTTCTTTGTCTAGCCTGCTGGCCTGCCTTCTAATAAGTAAAAAAAAAAAAAAAAAAAAAAAAGGAGGGGGTAAATATTGGTTACAGAACCAAAAGAAGAAAACTGAAAACCTAGATGAATCTTCTTAATGTATTATATCTTGAATAGTTAAAAGCTGGTATGATGTTAAATACGAGCATAGATTTGACTTTCCCCTAATTGCAACTATTCAGAGTTCTAAACATACTTTCTGTAATTTGGATACCAAGATATAAATATAGACTGAACCTTATTGAATCTGCATTTTTGCTCCCCACATAACATATAATGTATTATTCATACAGTCTTCACTAGAGTCACAGTAAAAGCTGATGAATATGGAATATCTTAGAATAAGTCCTATTGTCATTAACTCTTCTGCCTTTGCTTATTCTGACAGATCTCTTAAAATGTCATGTAGATAAGGAAAATCAATGGGAATAATTTGCAATGGGACAGAATTTTTTCTTGCTAAAAATTATAAATATTTTTACATGTATTTACATGTTTTGCATTTTATTCAAAGTAACTATTAGCTTAAGGTGGTGTTTTCTTACTTCAAGAACACAATTTATTCTTGGAAAAATGACATAAAATCATATAAAATTAGCTTTGTAATACTTGGTGAACTAATGCAAATAGTGTGTGGTACAAATACATTGGCATATTGGGATGGAAATGCTATAAAATTTGGTTGTGATGATTTTTGTACACCTATAAATGTAACAAAATTCATTAAGTGATTAAAAAATACATCGGCATAGACTATGAATTTTGGGGAGAGTAAAATGAAGGTTAAAACTTTTTATATTAATGTAAACATTGAAGTATTGAAAAGTGAAGCTTATTCTTTCATGTAGTCCACCTCTATCTGATGAGGAAAAGGTACGGATGAATCCAAAAAATATTCAAGACTGCAATACGCTAGATAATTTATCAACAAGATATATTGAGAATCTGTCAATGTATCTGTTGCATTCCTACTACCATCTACGATACATGAAGTAGTAAAGATATAGGGACATTATAAATATAAAGTATATAGGCCATAGAGAGTAAGATTTCTCTTTAGATTTGGGAAGCTCAAAAGAAATGCCTTATCTCTGTACTAACACCTATAATCATTAACAATCTAAGTCTTGCTACTTTCTAAGCAGGTAAAATGTCTTAGACCTTTTCTATGAATAAATGTTTGAGGAGATTCCCCAAATCATAGATTCTAAGAAACATGGTATTTTAGAGCAATTAAGGAAATCACAGAATATTCATCAAGTTCAGTTCTCTTATTTTTGCACGATAGTTGGTGTTATAATAGTCCAAAGTTGGAGAGGCAGTTGTGCGTGCTGGAAAGAGTTTGGGCTGTAGAGTCAAAAAACCTGGGTCCAACCAACCTTACATTATAATTAGTCTTGTGACCTTGGAAAGGTCAACTACATTTAGAGTCTAAGACTAGTTCCCTTTTCTGAAAAAATAAAGACACTAATAGGTCTTGATGTGGATTTTATGAATATTATTCGAGACCAGGTGTATAAAGTTCCTGGCCAGTCACCATGACTGTGTTATGAGCAAAGAAGTCTCTGATCACCGGTCCCCCAACAAAACTTTTCCAGTTAATGATCACAATTAAGAACTCTAGTCCAGCAATGCTACAGATAGAAAATAGAAGAGTTGGAGAGGCTTTTACCATCTCACTCCCTGTCTGACCGTGGGACATTTACTTTCTTTCTGTCCACTGGCTATTACTTTTCCCTTGTAGGAAATGAAGGGGTTAAAGAAGTACTGAGACACTAAAAAGTCTAGGTTAGGCCAGAGCTGCATTTCCACAAAGGAAGCACATTCAGGGCACTGTTTAATCCTGTTCTGTGAAGGAGAAGCCCTGTGGTGATCTTTTAAAAAGATTTAAAAACCTTCTGACATGTTTGCCATCTAAGCAAGTCTAGTGCTGCTGCAGAAGCAGCACAGAGAAGCTGGGAGCAACTTCAGAAAGTAGAAAAATAATGAGCCTTGCTTCTCTTTTGCCAGAAGGGTGTTAGAAACTGTGCCCTCTATTTTGCCTGTCTGGAGGCAAATTCAGGGAAAATTTACTCTGCATATTATTCTTTTCTCTCTTGTTTTCTCCTCTCTCTCTCTCTCTCTCTCTCTCAGCTTTTTTCCATTTCTTCTTGCTTCTCAACTACCAGTCAAGTAGTGTGAATGGATCATCTATTATTTGTAAGTCCCAGTGGTGCCAAGGTGTACAGAGAAAGGAAATGTTGATGGCCCTTGTCAGATTCCTGTCAGTGTCTCCTTATGGATGGGCAGTATGTTTCCAAGGATGTTGTCTCATCCCTTAGCACTGCCTTTAACTAGGGATATTTGCTTTATCTGCTCTCATATACATATTATTTATTTTTCCTCTATGGCACCCACACACTGCCTACCTGCCAGCAGTGTCTCTTGTACATATCACTGTCCCTGAGCTAACTCAGCTCATTTCCTTTAAAAGGTCTAACATGATTAACTTCAGTCTGCATCTTTTCACTGTCTAGAGATCTAACCATCTATGCAAGCACAGAAGATTCAAAGTAGAACTCACCCTCCCTTTATTGTTACCTCCATTCAGTGTTCGGGATCCTGTCCTGAAACCTTAATCTCAGGAGAGAGTCCTGTCTATCAATCCTTTTTTACCCTTATTTTCTACATTAAAATACTAGCCAATTTTTAGCAAGGCTACCTCTATGATATCGCTCCCTTGTATGCCTTGTCTCAGTTTTTCTCCATCTTTCCCAAATCAGATCCTCAAAGCCTCTCTCCAGGATGTTTTCAACAGCCTTCTCACTGGCTTCCCAAACAGCATGATTTTCCCTTTTATTACATTCTCCATCTGATTACTGATGTGACCTTTCTGAAGGTTATTTTTGTTTACAAACTTTTATTTGCTCCTAATTGTCTACAGTAGACAATAATAAACTTCTTAAACTAGACCTCTAGATTACCCTTTCCCAGTCTTATTTCATCAGTATTCCACTCCCTTTCAACTAAAGAACTGCTTTGTATGTTTTCCCTGATTTCCCATGAACTTCCACACCTATGAACATTTGCATATACTGTGCCTTCCTACAGACTTTTTTCCCTCCAGTTTCCTTAGATAGGTCTGATCTTCAGGGTTGTTGCTAATGATGTGTCTATGCCCTGGACACTTTATGATTCTGAATCATGCTGATGGCATAACTGAATCCTAAGGAAGTAGAGACCACAAAACACAGGAGCAACAGCCTTCAGCCAATAATAAAGTTAGAATAAACTGATATGTTAGTCTGGATTCTCCAGAGAAACAGAAGCAGTAAGATATATATTCATTATAATATATATGTAAAGAGATTTATTATAAGAAATCGGCTTACTTGATTATGAAGGATGAGAAGGATCAAGATCTATAGTCAGCAAACAGGAGACCCAAGAAAGCCAATGGTGTAGTTCCAATCCAAGTCTAAAGACCTGAGAACTAGGGTATCTGATGGTGTAAATTTCAGTCTAAATCCGAGTTTGAAAGTAGGAGAAGGCCAATGTCTCAGCTCAAAGACAGGCAGAGAGACAAAGAAAATTCTGTCTTATTCCACCTTTTTGTTCTTTTCAGGTCTTCAGTGGGTTGGATAAAGCCCACTCACATTGGGGATGGCAGTTTGCTTTTACACAGTCTAAGGACTCAACTGTTAATCTCCAAAAACAACGTCCCATACCCACGCAGAAAGCTTTTAATTTCTTAATTTAAAAATTGTTTTCCAGTTTCACTGAGGTCTGGTTGACTAATAGAAAATTGTTATCTGTTTAAGTTAGGCAACATGAAGATTTAATGTATCTATACACTGGATAATTTCCACAATCATATCAGTTAATACATACATAATGTCCCATAGTTAGCAGTTTTTGTGTATATAGTGAGAGCATAAGGTTTACTCTCTTAACAAACTTTATGTACTTTAGAGCATTATTAACTGCAATCAGCATGCTGTACATTAGATTTCCCTAACCTATTCATCTTTTTTTTCCTGTCTTTTTAGGGCCACATCTGCAACATATGGAAGTTCCCAGGCTAGGGCTCAAATCAGAACTACAAATGCCGGCCTATGCCACAGTCACAGCAATGTCATATTCGAGTCACATCTGTGACCTACATGGAAGCTCATGGCAACACTGGATCCTTAACCTACTGAGCAGGCCAGGAATCAAACCTGCATCCTCATGGATACTAGTTGGGTTCATTACCACCAAGTCATGATGGGAATTCCCCCGAACTTATTCACTTTGTAACAGAAAGTTTGTACTGTTTGACCAGCATCTCCCATTTCCTGACAGCCATAGCCACTATTCTGATCTCTGGTTCTGAGTTTTGCTTTTTTAAATTCCATATACAAGTGAGATCATACAGTATTGTTTTTCTCTGTCTGGTTTTATTCACTAAGCATAGTATCTTCCAGGTCTATCCAAGTTGTCAGAATTGGCAGGGTTTTCTTTTTATGGATGAATAATATTTCATTGTATATCTATACAACATGTTCTTTGTGTGTTCATCTGTCAGTAGGTAGGTTGTTTTCGTATCTTGGCTCTTGTGACTAATGCTGCAGTGAGCATCAGATATCTGTTCAGGGTACTGATTTCATTTCCTCTGAATATATACTCAGAGGGGCTTTACCAAATTACATCCCTACCAACAATGTTCAAAGGTTCCTTTTTCTCCAAATCTTCACTAACAGTTTTCATCTCTTGTCTTTTAATGACGGTCATTTTAACAAGTATGAAATGATACTTCTTTCAAAAAATTTTATTGGAATATAGTTGATTTATAAAATTGTGTTACCTTCAAGTGAACAGTAAAGTAAACCAGTAATTATATATATATATAGCCATTCCTTTTTTGATTCTTTACCCATATAGGTTATTATTACTCAGTATTGAGTAGATTTCCTTGTGCTCTAAAAGTAGGTCCTTGTTACCTATTTTATATATAATAGTGTGTATATGTCAATCCCAACCCCCTAATTTATCCCTCCCCCTGCCCCGTGTTTCCCCTTTGGTAACCATAAATTTGGTTTCAAAATCTTTGAGTCTCTTTCTATTTTGTAAGTTCTTTTGTGTCATTTGTTATTAGATTGCAATATATTAGTGATCTCATATGATATTTGTCTTTTTCTGTCTTATTGTGGTTCTGGTTTGCATTTCTCTTATGATTGGTGATATTGAGTACCTTTTCATATGCCTCTTGGCCACTTGTATGTCTTCTTTAAAGAAGGGTCTTTTCAGATCATTTGTACATTTTTAATTGCATTATTTTTGTTTGTTTTGCTACTGAGTTGTAGGAGTTCCTTACATATTTTGGATATTACATAAGTTACATGGTTTCCAAATATTGTCTCCCATTCTTTAGATTAGCTTTACATTTTGATGATTGCTTCTTTTGCTGAACAGAAACATTTCAGTTTGATGTAACCGTTCACATTTTTCTATTTTGCCTTTATTTCCTGTGCTTTTAGTATCATATCCAAAAGCTCATTGACAAGACCGATGTCAAGGAAACTTTTACAGACTAATGTTTAACCAAATATCTGGACGCTTTGTGATCCAATCAAGTTAACACATGAACTTAGCATCACACCTAGTTTCTTTCCCTTATGGGAAGAAAACTATGAGTTGTGTTCTTTATCTCTGAGGTCTTTAGCTGTTTTGATCACCTGTTGCTCATAGTGTCAATATGTTCATTAAGTCGATTTTGTTAGTTTATTTCCCTTACCCATCTCAATTCCAAGTTCCCCAACTCAGTTTTCATGAGATCACTCAAACTGTTTGCACACAGATATTTGTTTAATGGTCAGCCAAAGTCAATAGTCAGTCTTAAAAGTCACCTCCATGCAGGCTTTCTTGATTTCTGCAGCTTAGGAATGCTTCCTACCATTTTGAACTCTTATGTGACTCTCTAAAAGAGTCATTACTTCATCTATTTTGCATATGGATTTTCATTTTATCTTTTTGATATTGTTGTGTTTCCTGATAAGCAAGAGGTGCAGTACTCACTTTCAACCTCATATTTCCGACATTCCTCTGTCATGGTATGTAATATATTTAGTGAATTATGCCTCTGTATGTGTGTTTTCCCTACTTTTCCAAGGTGTTTTTGTTTTTGTTTTTGTTTTGTTTTTTTTTCTTAGTGAGAGAGCTATTTGATTGTCTGGGTCATTGCTTAGGGGAAATATTTCAGGAGATCCTAAATTAAAATGTTCATCTACAATATATTCTTTTTTTTTTTTTCTTTTTTGCTCTGAGGAGACTCTAAGGGTACATTGGAAAGTAAAGACACACTTGTCAAATAGCACTAGGTTTCCTGTGCAAGTGTGATTAAGTGATACTTCCATATTCTCTCATCCTTCAGTTGCAGAGAAATGTTTCATTGCATAGTTTCCTTCTGTTCCTTTAGAGAATGAAAAAGTTTTACCACTCAACTTGTAAACAAGCAAATTTCATTTGAGATGTAGAGCAGGATCTTCCTTTTTAATTTCTTTAGAATCATTGGCTTTTCGAGGCTCCGGTTTCAACTATCCTTTTGGGTTTCCATATAGCTCTGTCATTTAATATCCTCATGCTGTATTTTTTTTTAATTTCCTCCTACTCAAAATTCTACACATACCTGAAATATCAAATCTTTTTTTCTAGTTCAAAGGGTGAGAGGCATCGTTAACCTCTCTCTTAGTGATTCTGTTTTTGTGGTGTAGATCAAATGTCAGGTACCTGCTGCCTTTAGTCCTCAATTATTTGGAGTTACCCCATCTGAGATATCTTAAAAAATGACTCAGGCTTCCACCTCATGAATGTAGAGAACTCACCATTACCTTACCCTCGTTAATATTTCCAAGAGTTTTAAAATGTAAAAGTCTTATGTTTGTTATTATCCATTGCTGTGAATTTGTTCTTCTGCTGAATCCCATTCTCACACTGTAGGTCATTATTTTGCTTTATTCATTTTACTCTCTGAAAGTACCAGTTCAACCAAGAATTACATGTCCCTGAGGTTTTACTGAGATTTTTTAATTATTGGAACACGATAGAAAGCATAACACTCTATACAATGAATATTGTGTATTTCTTTCCATGTAATTCCGTAAGCTAAATTGTATACAAGGAATGCTTTATTGGCTGCCTTTCCTCCTAGAATCCTGCCCTCTTGACACATTTCTAAAACCCATCTTTGCTCTAGCCTTACTTATCTTTATCTTGAGCAAAACTTTCTTACTTAGTCTTCCAATGAGAAACTTATTTCACTTTATTTTGAAAAGAGTTTTTCACATACCCAGCAATGCTCAGATGAATCCCAGGGGAATGGTAGACAAACACATGTCATTCTAGGAACAAAATTCAAAGTTCATACCTCCTGGGTACCAAGCTCTGTTGGTCTGTTCTGACATGACATTGACTCTGTCAGTTCTACCTACCAGCTGGAAGATCTAGTTAGAGATTCCAGCCCTTGCATCACTGTCTTGCCTCACTGTAGTCAATAGGACTCCTTACTTTAATTTTTCCCCATCCTAGGTAATTTAGACATATCTACAGATATGTTTTATTTTCCCTTTTTTGTTACGTCTATAGATGTTTTTTCACTTCAGCTCTTCAGAACTGGGTTCATTCATAACCCAAAGTTGTTCTTTCTTGTGTATTCATTTCCTTTTCATAATGCTTTCTATTCCTATTGATTTTTTCCTCTCTCTCCCTCTGTGCCTCATTTAGCCAAAATCTTTCTTCTCAACCCATTTAATAATTTACTTCTCAGAATTTTAGAAACTGTGAAAAATAAATGTAGTGAGGATTCTTAGAGAACTTCTGAGAAGATCTAGAGAAACTGTACATCTTTTTTACTACACGTATATTTTCCTACATTTCGGAAGAATGCTAAGACATCAGCCTGAAGTAAGAAATAAAGATAGAATAAAAATTTTTATAGGGTTTTCCTCTCTATAATAACTGTGTTTAAGTTTGCTAAGTTTTCAGTTCTGCAGTACTTAGTCACATTGAAATAAATTAACAACTGCATTAATTATTAATTGATATTAATTTAAATTTCTGATAACTCAGAATTTAAAAAAAAAAACTGTACTTTCTTTTTTGGCTTTTTAGAGCTGTAAACGTGACATATGGAAGTTCCTAGGCAGTGGCATATAGAAGTTCCTAGGCTAGGGTTGAGTCGGAGCTATAGCTGCCGGCCTACATCACAGCCACAGCAACACTAGATCTGAGCTGGATCTGTGACCTGCATCACAGCTCACAGCAACCCTAGATCCTTAGCCCGTTGAGCAAGCCCAGGGTTTGAACCTTTGTCCTGTGGGAATTAGTTTGGTTCATTAACACTGAGCCATAACAGGAACTCCAGAAAAAAAAAAAAAAAAAAACTGCTGCAAGATGTTTTTCTAGGTCTTCAAGGTAAGAAGGCCTTGAACAAAAAGACTGTGCAAATATATTTATATTTTTTTTTAAGTTTTGCTTCTAGATTTTTGTATTTTGCTTAGGTCCCACTTTGAACAAGCTTCTTTGAGGTTGATTTTCCTTGTAGTTAATGAAGTTTAAGTTCTGGACTCTTCCATTGCAAAACTCTGTCCAAGGTCCTGGGAACATTCCCAGTAATGTGTTAATATGGCCTTTAGTTTTGCAATATTTGCAAAAGTAAGTTTTTATATTTTATTTGGTTAAGACTGAAATTCCTTTCTAGTGCACTATACTTCAAGTTGCTTTCTCTTGTGTCTAGCACTATTATGGCAGCACAATTTTAGTGCTCCATCTAAAAAAAGGAAGTTGAGTTGAGGCCATGTTTAATATAGGTCTGATGAGATAAATATACCTGGTTTGATGTCAGTTAAGTTACTCCATATCATGTGAGGTGTGGAATGATAATAATTCTATCACTAATTGTACCTAACCTGCGGTATCTTGATAGGTAGATACAAGATCAGTGGTCTGGTCAACAAGTGAGCATCTTCTCAATGCTCAGAAGCAGAAATATCTGAATAGTAGAAGAAAAACAGGCTTTTAAATGCAAAGAACCAGAAAATGGTATATGAAAACTCCTTAAGTTTACTAAAAGTAAAAATTATGGAAGAGTTTTCAGTTCTTTATACCTAGTCAACACAGAGGTTCTTTTCTTAAAAAAAAAAAAATGCAGGACTCACCATTATGAACGTGTACATATTTTTTTCATTTTTGTTGGGACACTAAGGAATTAGAACTTATCAGAATTTCTGTGTTTTGACAGCAAAAGACAGTAACAGTGAAACAAGCAACAAAACACATCCATGTGTAATGCCCTATGTAGGCAGCCCAGTGGTTCAGGGTGTGTTGTATAGCATCTGACACATTTTATGCTGGAGAAATCCAGTGTTCCCAGACAAAATGACAGGGAAATGACTTAAAAAAACAAGTATCTGGAGTTCCCATCGTGGCTCAGTGATTAATGAATGTGACTAGAAACCATGAGGTTGCAGGTTCTATCCCTGGCCTTTCTCAGTGGGTTGAGCATCCAGCGTTGCGTGAGCTGTGGTGTAGTTTGCAGACGTGGCTCAGATCCCGTGTTGCTGTGGCTTTGGCATAGGCCGGCAGCTACAGCTCCGATTAGACCCCTAGCCTGGGAACCTCCATATGCCACAAGTGCAGCCGTAGAAAAGGCAAAAAGACAGAAAAGACACACACACACACAAAAAGTATCCCCTTGGGAGGTTCTGTTGTGGCTCAGCAGTAATGGACCCAACTAATATCCGTGAAGATGTGCGTTTGATCACTGGCCCCGCTCTGTGGATTATGGATCTGGTGTTGCCATGAGTTTCTGTGTAGATCACAGACACAGCTCGGATCTGGTGTTGCTTTGGCTGTGGTGTAAGATGGCAGCTACATCTCTGAGTATACACCTAGTCTGGGAACTTCCATAGGCTGTGAATGCAGCCCTAAAAAGCAAAAAAAAAAAAAAAAGCCCCTTAAAAATGTTAGACATACTCAACTATAAATCAATATTAATTGCAAAAAAAAGTATTTCAGGAAATTTAGTAATATATAGCCTCTTTTTCTAAATATACAAATGCTGTGGCTTTTTTTCATTTTTTTAACTTGTGAATAATGTTTTCTTGTTCAAATAAATATCCGTATGTCCCCTTATTTTCTATTTTTTGATGGAACCCTGTGTTTCAAGACCCACAAACTAGAATTTGTCCCGAAAAGCTATGAATAGGAAGTTAAGTGTATATATCCTTCTGGCATATGAAATCTAGAATTTGGGATATTTAAGGATTGACAGGAGATAAGATTTATTATTTAAAAGGTATTATTGAAAGGATAAGAAAAAAAAGCAAAGATTACCATTATATTAAAAGATGGGATTGGTGGTAGGGGATTTAATAAGTCATTATCTGGGAACTTATCCATTTTTAGAAAATTATCTCTGTATTTTTGCCTGGCCTAGAATATTGCTTGGTGTTAACTGCATGAGTGGCACCCTGTGAGCAGCCAAATGGAACTTTTATTTTTTTTTTTGTCTTTTTGCCTTTATGTAGAGCCACACCCGTGGCATATGGAGGTTTCCAGGCTAGGGGTCTAACAGGAGCTGTAGCTGCCGGCTTTTGCCACAGCCAGGGCAATGCAGGATCCGAGCCGTGTCTGCAACCTACACCTCAGCTCATAGCAACACTGGATCCTTAACCCACTGAGCAAGGCCAGGGATCGAACCCGCAACCTCATGGTTCTTAGTTAGATTCGTTAACCACTGAGCCAGGAAGCGAACTCCCAAATGGAACTTTTTAAATCAAAATTTCTTCTGACTTGGGATCAAGCAGAAGCATAATGTACTGAAAGATGTCCCCAGAGGATTCTGTTGTCCCAGCTACACCAAGGTACTGAATGCTGGCAAAAGAAAAACATCACAAGACAACAATACGACTACAAAGAAAAAAAGTAGTAAAGTCCACACCAGGAATGTGAAGTTCTTCCTAGCATTAAATTAACATTTTGAATCCAAGTTTTCAATATCTATATAACTGAGCAAGAATATAGCCCAAAAACTGTTTTAATGTTTATTGTAAATACATATATATACCCCAGAGGTTGAAAACAGCTTGATATCTAGGGTTTATAGCACATTTAATGCTATTATTTTACGTTTAGCACAATTGACTCACTGTAAAAATACCTAGCTGAAAAATCAACGATTTTGACCCCCACACATCATGATATTTGGCTGTATACAGCAAGAAAAAAAAAAAGCTGTATGAAGTTTTTTTCTTATCCTAATAAACTATACATATGAAGTCAACACAAATTTTAATAAGAATTACCCTGGACTTTTCATTTAGAGAATATTAAACCATTCCTTTCTAATCCATAAAACAAGGAAAGTACACTTGGATTAAAATCATTTGAAATTTTTCCTGCAGATAGCTACACATGGGAGTCTCTTTGATTTTCACAACTACTATTCTATTTTTTTTTCATTGACATTAGCTTACTTTTGAGTGACAGTTACTTTTTTATGTTTCCCCTGGATTTTACAAATAGAGCATAAATTTTATATTATTTACTGAAAATGAGTAAAACTCTGTGTTTTGAGTATACCAGGTGCCACTGAAGTAACTGATTAATAACTGGCTTTCTTCTATTTGGTATATTGTTTGATCTTTTCAGTTTTATTTTACTAATTTCACTTATTCTTCTATACCCCTTCATTCTTTATGCCTGATCAAATCTCCTTTGTTTAAAAAAGAAAAGCATTGTGATCTTCTATAGCACTGGGTGATTTATTGCTGTGTTACAGTACTAGAATGACAATAGTTTCTGTGAATTTTAGAATAATAGATCCTAAAGACATTCTTCCCCTCCCCAGGAGTGTCTAAGAAATTAAGTCTTCAAAATTAATAGGACTGAATGTGTTAAAGATGGAAACTTGGGAGGTCCTGTCATGGCACAGCGGAAACGAATCTGACTAGGAACCATGAGGTTGCAGATTCGATCCCTGGCTTTGTTCAGTGGGTTAATGATTCGGCATTGCCGTAAGCTGTGGTGTAGTTTGCAGACGTGGCTCGGATCTGGCATTGCTGTGGCTGTGGCTGTGGCTCCGATTCAACCCCTAGCCTGGGAACCTCCATATGCCTTGGCTGTGGCCCTGAAAAGCAAAAATAATTTTAAAAATAAATAAAGATGGAAACTTGAAGAAAACCAACATGTGGTACATGAGCTTGAATTACTCCTCCACATATATTCTATCTTAAATAAAATAGATGATGGTTGATGGGCATGGAAGGAAATTAAATTACTCGTTGATTAAAATAAACGGAGCATCTTATTTTCATGCTTCATAGAACATTATTTTCAATGGAAAATGTCTGATTTTCATAAAAAAACAACATATTTATTTCTTATTCCTTTGAAAAGAGACTTTTTTTGGTATTGTGTATAAGTGAGTTGGACTTTAGTGGAGTGTAGAAATTATCAGAGAAAAGCATAAATAAAGGACAAATTCACTGTACTTAATAATGTCTTTGAAAATGTGTTTGGGGATTTACACGAATATATTTTAAAAGCTGAATATCATCAATACAAAATAAGTGATTTAGATACAGAAGATATAACAATGGTCAGTAAATATATAAAATTATATATAGTGTTCCTAGTTATAAGGAAAATGCAGTATAAAGAAATCAGATTGGAAATAAATAAATAAATGGATAGATAATAACCAAAGTATATTTAGGAAGAGGTAGAAGAGACATTATCATATACATTATTGATTAAAAACTTAAAAGTGGTCATTTCACTTATTTTTATTTCTGCTCAAAACTTTGTGATGGTTTCAGATTTCACTTAAAAGGCAAAGGCTTAATAATGTTCTAAAAGTCCTGTAGTTTTTGGACTCTTGGACCTTTTTCCTCCTCATTGCTCACCCATCCAGCCACCTGGGGTCTCTTTAATATGCCTCCAACATGTTTGGTGTGATTCCAGCTTAAGGACTTGTTATGATTTCTCTGTATAGAATGTTCTACCATATATCATTTCATTTCTTTATCTGCTTTGGCCATTGCTCAAATCTTGTGGTCTCAAAGAGGCTTATCTTAGCTCTCCCACTCAACACTATGTCTTTTCCTCTGTGCAGTGTCAGTCTTTTTTTTTATTTTTCAGTGATTTATCCTGTATCTAGAATCTACATTAATATATACCCATTGATTTAATAAAAGCAAAAAATTTACACAAAAGTATGCCCAAAAAGGTTTTTTTTATTTTTAGGATTGCTCATTAATAAGAATAATCTAAATATACCCTAAATGGCCATCGGTATAAGCCACTGTTATATGTGTTCTAAGAAATATTAAACAATATTTAAATTATTGTGGGCAATTAATAAATGGAATGATATCAGAAATGTATGACTCAGTGACTAAAGTGAGTGTCAGAGTTAGTAAAACGTGGCCTAATTATATGGAAGAAAGGAGCATATGCTTTTAAATTCTACATGATACCTAAGAAAAGCTTTCTAAAGATATGCTTCAAACTGATAACAGTCATTACGTTTGGAAAGGGAATTGTGGCAGGAAGGGAAAGTACATGTGAGGAAGAATTTATGAAATTGCTGAGTTATTTCCAAGGGGAATATAATGTTGTGTGTTTGTGTGTTTTAATGCTAAAATCAAAATAAAATGAGTGAATTGACAAGTTCAGAGTAAGGCCAAACCTTTTTGGGATGAGATATCATTTGTGTGGAACTTAAAATACGCATGCACTTGAAAAAGTAAAGCCTGTGAGATGGTAAAAGAAGGGACAAATATTGCATTTGAGATAAAAGTTTACATCTGTATGTACTTTCAGCGGTAGAGGTTACAAGGGGAATGGCAGATATACAGCTTCAAAATGAGTGGAAACTTCTTGTATGACCATGAATTGCTTAGATATGGGAAATTAATGACTAAGGTCGAATTATAAAAGACTTTGCACACCAGGCTAAGGATTGGGTACTTGAGTGTATATGAATCGGAAGCCATGGGTGGGTAGACGGCTATATTTGAGTAGGAGAGTGTAGGCATTAGCTTTAATGAGGATAAAGAACTATATGCACTCTAAAAGCAAAGAATATATAGAGCGAGGAATTCGGGGGCATAGGTTTGACTTGAGGCAATGAAGCAGCTTCTCCATGTCTTCAGTTTCCTCAATGAACTCTTCAACCTGGTGCCAATGAAGCAAGAGTAAGATACGCGAGAAAAAGGAATCTAGTTTCGGAGTTCTACATTGTGTCTTAGCAGTAACAAACCTGACTAGTATCCATGAGGACACAGTTTGATCCCTGGCCTCTCTCAGTGGGTTAAGGATCTGGCAATTCAATGAGCTGTGTAGGTCACAGACGCGTCTGAGTTCTGGCATTTCTGTGGCCGTGATGTAGGCCAGCAGCTGCAGCTACAGTTAGAACCCTAGCCTGGGAAATTCCGTATGCCACCAGTGCAGCCATTAAAAGACCAAAAAAAAAAAAAAAAAAAAGGAAAAAGAAAAATTCAATTTGCAGATCATTCTAGAAAATTGCCTTTAAAAGAAGAGTGTTGGGTTGGCCAAGTGGTGTAAATTTTGTCATTTCTGATTGCAAGTGAGAAGATCCAGTTTGGTTATGTCATCATCATCAAATTCTATTCTGTATAGGTGTTAAGAGAAAGTTAATGACTGTTCATACAGATAGGTTTTGCTAGCTAGTTTATTGGAGCAAGAGCTATATATATGTGTGTGTGTGTGTGTATTACATTTACAATGCATTACATAATCAAATATGTTATTAATATATAGTATAAGTTATCATGACAAAACATGAAGTCTGTGCTGGTCAAGCATGTGAAAATAGAAGGAACCTGAAAATAACTGAAAAATGGTAAAGGTCAGGACTTACAAATTACTCACATAAGGTCAGATAATTGTAGTGAGAGTGATAGAATACATGATTTTCCAGTAAACATGCTGAAGGTATTTTTTTTTTAAACAAATCCTGTAGCGCCTAATCTAACTATCATATTCCTGGGAAGATTTTTTTCCCATTGGTTTCTATATCAGTTCACAGGCTTGCAGTTAATCCCATGTATCTGGGAATAACCAGGTAAAACTACCAACTGTTCCTAAGTACATCTTAAAAATTCATGTGTACGTTGTAAGTGGTCTGGTGGCCTCAGTTCTAAAGGTTATACTCAGAGATACTGAGAGATTAGCTGTTTAATATAGAAGTCAGAAATAAAGTTATATATGTATACATATATATATATATATACATTTTTTTTTTATTTTGCTGGAGGCTAATTTTAGAAAGCTTAATTCAGGACAGTGATTAATAAGAAACACTGTAGGGGAGCTTTCAAGCTACATCATTCACCGTATATTTTAATGGGTCTAACTGTAAAGCATTCTCTTGGACTTAGTCATGCTGATATAGGGTATGCTTTCGTCATTTGAGTTATAGAAGAGAATGATATGATTTTCTAAGCAAATTGACACTTTAGAACCAATATAAATATAAAATCTAATTAGAATAAAAACATTGATCTTAGGTAAATATTTATCTAACCCATCTGCAAAACAAACACACATGCATCCATAAACATGTCCCAGTACAGAAGAATCTGGCATTGCTGCAAGCTGTAGTGTAGGTTGCAGATGCAGCTTGGATCTGCTGTTGTTGTGGCTGTGGTTCAGGCCAGCAGTTGCAGCTCCAAATAGACCCCTAGCCCAGTAACTCCCATATGCCACATGTATGGCTGTAGAAGGAAAGAAAGAGAGAGAGAAAGAGGAGATGGATGGAAGGAAGGAGAAAAGCAGCAATGAAGGGAGTTCCCTGGTGGTGCAGTAGGTTAAGGATCCAGCATTGTCACTGCTGTGTCTTTAGCTACTGTTGTGGCATGAGTCTGATCCCTGGCCTGCAAAATTCCATGCCATGAGTGTATCCCCTCCCAAAAAAAAGTGACAATGAAGGAATATAAATAGTATAGAAATGACATACATGTAATCTCAGAATCTCTGTAGATGTTTTAACCTGGAAAGAAACATTCAAGTAGGTTTATTATCCACGTAATTTCATCACATTTTGAGCCTTGGACTCGCTTATTTTTAGAATGAACAGTTATGTCTGTCTGTCTACAGAGAACACACATACACATATACTTTGTTTATTTCTTTTTTTATGGCTGCACTCAAGGCATATGGAAGTTCCTGGCTCAGGGATTGAAACTGATCTGCAACTGCAGTGATACCAGATCCAGAAACTCACTGCACTGGCCCAGGGATCAAACCCACACCTCCGCAGCAACCTGAGCCTCTGCAATGAGGTTCTTAACCCACTGTGCCACAGAGGGAACTCCACATATATATTTATATATACTTGATTATAAACTTGAAATCGCTCACTCTTTTTACATGCAGGACATTTCTGTTTTTTTTTTTTTTTTTTTTTTTTCCCATACTTGTCCTTCTTGAAATTAAAATATAAAATAAAATCATTCAGCTGGTCTCTAATACCAAGAAAAGTGAAGATTTTAAAATAGTACCTTTCTACAACTGTTTTTAATCTATTTTAGATTTTTGTATTCAGAGTAGTTTGTTCTTACCCTTTTAAAAAATCATGGAGGAGGAGATGTAGACAGAAATAAGAAAGAAAGAAATATGAAAGAGGGCCTGTGGCAGGGCATTTCAAAGTCACATTTCATTTTCTTTTAAATTTTTTCCAACTCTGTTAATCATTTGATGGAAAATAAAACCTATCTGGATGTGAATACTAAGAGGCAATTTATAAAATTTATGAAATCACAAAATTAGCTTTACCTTCTAAGATCTTAGACTGGGGAATTTAAAGATTTGGTTTCAATACCTACTGAAATTAGGCTTTCATATTTATATTTGTTGAGACACATTGATAATAATAAAAAAAAAAAGCAATTGAAAACAATTTGCAGTAGCAACTTGTTAACAACAAGATAACATGTAAATTGCCCAGCCTTTTTTTTTTTAGGGCCGCATCTGTGGCATATAGAAGTTCCCAGGCTAGGGGGCAAATTGGAGCTACAGCTGCCGTCCTAGGCCACAGCCACAGCCACCCCAGATCCCAGCCACGTTTGTGACCTACACCACAGCAAACAGCAATGCCAGATCCTTAACCCACTGAACGAGGCCAGGGATCGAACCCACAACCTCCTGGATCCTAGTTAGGTTCATTAACCACTGAGCCACAAAGGGAACTCCATGCCCAGTCTTTAGAACAGAAAACTGGAGAGAGAAGCTGAACAACTGCCATTAAAATGTTGCATATGACCTCCACCAGCTGGAACGTTACCCACTGACATCGCTGCTCACCTTGACTAATAAGCATCTCCTACAGCTCCTGGACCATCAAAAAGTGACATTTTACATTTTCAAGTTTGGCTATCAGTTTAATCTGTGTAAACATAGATTCATAATCTGTGATGGATATGCGCATAATTTCAAATAAAAATGGCATATGCAAACTGTGGGAACATGACCAACTGGACACTCAGACTCCAGCAATGTAAAATCCCCTGAAGGGATCCCTCTACATAATAAATATGGGGTGCAGCTGATACTGATAAATAAGCGTGCAGACAGCCTTCCAATGCACTTTCATTCTTTCTGCAAGTGTAGCCATACTTATATCTGTGGTCCTCAAAAGCAGTCAGAAGGGAGGAAGTAGGGATTATGGGGAGAATTTAGTTGGGTGATTCTTTCTGTTCAACAGCAGTGATTCTGTAGAGAGAAGCTCATGGATTAAATACTGCTGTAGTGTTTGCCTCTCTTAGCTGCTGGTTTATCAGATCCTTAGGACATGAAAAGTTTAAGTAAACAGGAGCCAGGGTTCAGTCCTATAACGGGAAAGTAAGAGAAATTCATTGCTCTAGTGAGAGGGTTTTATTTTGCCCCCAAGTTATCTATGATTATCATTTCCTGGGATTGACTCATTTAACATTTTAATAGGCCTCTGCCAGTCTTCTAGACTGAAAGCAGAAATCAGTGGGGTAGGATTTCTGAATCACTATGAAGTCTTGAAAAAATAAAAGAAAAAATCTAATGTAAATGAAAGGTGATGGTTTTATTATTCTAGAGATATCTTTGGAGTTTTCCCTCTGCACAGTCAGAGATATCATGCAGGCCTTATAGCTTTTTTCCTCTCTTGCTTTAGAGTCTCTCTCTGACTAGATACAACTTGCAAGAATGGCAGGATCTGAAACCACTTAGCATGTGAGGCTTGCAAAATCAATATAACTCCTCTCAGTCAGAGACACCAAGCAGAAGATTCATTTCATGCATCAAACGGAATGCAAAGCCATGGATTCCTCTACTCCTAGTGAAATTTTTGTATAGATACGGGAAGTTAATAAAAACCTAACACATTGATCGTGTATTGGCAGCACTGTTTTTCTCTGTGATTAATAGTCTTACATTCCATGTCAGTGCTATAGAAAGCCCTTCTGAAAATTTCTGCTACTTTTTCAAAGTAGCCATCTTTTCTCTGGTATGGATTTTCTTAATGACAAAGGATTTCTACTACTTGAATTATCCATCAAGAATACAACCCACTGAACTTAATAAATATCTTTCCCACAAATTTTTCATGTATTATTGCAATTATGTATTTAGACCATAAGAACCCCATGAAAGCAATAACTATGTTTTAGACATTTTTAATATTCAGACATAGCTCAAAGACTGATTAAAAAAAAACAACAGTATATTTAATTAACTTGAATGAAGAAGTAATGCTAATATTTATTGAGGGAGCAGAGTCAAAGTAATTCCGTAGCTATCAAGAACAACCTAGAATTCCAACTATACTTAAACATCTAGTGCTATATTCTTTTCTTCCTAGCTAGTTAGTCATTAACTTCTCTCACCACCATTAAGCAGCTTTCACTAATTTCCAGTGGGAACAGCAGTAAGGGAAACCTTTCTTCTGCATGATCATTTAAACGATCTAAGGCAAAATGCGGCCAGTATCTCTTCTCCTTGGATACACTGTTCCTGCACATCACAAACATCTACCCTCTGCAGAAATGAGCCTTTCTTTTTTTTTTTTTTTTTCCTGAACCTACCATTGGTAAAATATTTTGTAAATTTTTGTTAAGCTTAAATTACCACTGACTCCAAGATTCACCTTATATCTGAAGACAATTTTGAAAAACAAAGTAACTAAAGATCTCAAATGACTGTCTACTCTTAGAGCAAGCATTCTTTAAAGGAGACCAAGGCTTATAAACCTAAGTCTGCACTGGTGTCAGAGTGTTCATTCCCACAAGGGTTCCCTGTGCCTTGTGAAATGTGATTTAAAAATTTTGTCAGTTGATAAGTGTGTGGACATTTTTCTAGGGAGAGTTTACATATTTTCTTATGATATGTATCATAAGATATCAAAGAGGCTAGCAAAGCCATACAAGTTTAAGAAACACTGCTTGTGAGCTACCGCATTGGAGATAAGCATTCAAATTCTAAGGTCAGGATGTAAGGCGCAATTATGCTTAAATTGTCCTGAATATTCCATATAGATAGTATACTTTTCTCAGTCCAGTAGGAATAATATGTTTTTCTTCTCTCTCAGCAATGAAATGGATGGCTATTTCTTTGCTGAAACATCCAATGCGCTTAGTGTCTTGTATTTGGCACTGTGTTGTCATTAGGAAGAGGCGATTCTTTGAAAAAAAATCACATCCAGCATGGCATAATGCTTACATCAGGAGAGACATAAAGCCTCCCATCTCACACTTCCTTCATGGCTTATACTAAATAAATGACAAGCATAATCATTAACACTCTTGAGTTCTTCTCTCCCCCTGTCTCTCTCATATTTTAGAGAAGTTAAGTGACTACTTTACAGGAAACATCATTAAAATAACTTCCCAAGCCAGAAATCATCTCCACAAAGACAAGAAAGAAAACACTTTTATCACTGACTGAGCATTAAACCAGAATGTGATGTGTATCCCAAGCCATCTTCTAGAAGTTTGCAAAGGGAAGAACTCTCAAACTTTTATATAGCCAAGCAGACACAACTTTATTACATTTTCTCAGTATGAATAGTAATTCTCAAGAGGATTCAGTACTGCTGGTCACACATAGCTCATCCTGAATTCATTTGGTAGTTGAGATGTTCATCTGTATTAACCAGTTGGCTTCCTCCAAAGGAAAAATAAACATCTTACATCTTTTTGGCAGGAGGTAGTTTGGTAACTTGAAGGGAGGTGCCTGCTGCAGATTGGCCCTTATTCTCTTGCAAAAACTGACAGATAGGGATACTATCTTTAATGATGACTATATTTCAAAGAAATAGTCCCCTGGTCAATTGTGAAGGATATTTTCCAGCCTTAAAGTTTACTAGTGGCTTTGTTTTTTTTATCTCTTAAGATTTACATGTATTTCGAAAGATGAGAAATAACTTGTTTTCTAAAGTGCTCTGAGAAAGAAGGCCTTTCCCTTATTATTATTATTTTTTTTTTATGACTGCACCCATGACCCCTGATTTTCAACAGGGAAAATTAAACCTCTTATTTTATTTTACTCATTTATTTTAATATTTTTTCTCTTTTTTTGCTTTTTAGAGCTGTACCCGTGACATGTGGAAGTTCCCAGGCTAGGGCTTTAATTGGAGCCACAGCCACAGCAATGCAGGATCCGAGCCATGTCTGGGAACTACACCATAGCTCGTGGCAATGCCAGGTCCTTAACCCACTGATCGAGGCCAGGGATCAAACCCACAACCTCACGGTTCCTAGTTGGATTTTTTTCCCGCTGTGCCACGACGGGAACTCCTGAATCTCTTCTTTTAAATTTCCATTTTCCCTTACACTACAACATTAATGATGTTTTCAGGCATTTATGAATTTGTGACATTTAATTTAAACTACTTATGTCACAGATGTGGAAACTGAGACCTAGAGAGTTACAGTGATTTTCTTGATGTCTGACTAGCTGGTTAGTTATAAAATCTGAAACTCAAATTTTGATCTTCAAATTTCACATCTAATGAATATGCTAAAACATGCATCATGTCAGTGTCACTTTTCTACTTTTTATTCATTTTTGGTGTGTGCTCTCCATCTGTTTAAGTATTTCTCTAGTAAAGAAACTATTGCTCTAGTAAGGATATTCTTTTGTAAGAATAGATATCAAAAGATATATGCAGTACTTACCTAACTGTGAGGGGCAGCTGTCAGGATGAGGTATATCAAAGTCATATGTCTTCTTTAGTGTGCTTATTTGTAAAAATTCAGTGATTTTTTTTTAATTCTTATTTAAAACTTTTAACTTGAGTTTATTATGTATACATGCATATACACATAATTTTATATAAAGGTATCAGTATCACAATCTATTTTTCCTTTTTCTGTTCATTTGCTTTTCATCTCCTAAATTCCCTCTATCCACAGTCATCCTCTGCCACTATTAATGCATTCCATTTCAAATTTCTGACTTTACTAATATAATTGTATGTAGGCACACACAGACATATGTTTGTGCATTCACAGGGCATTATTCATTATTGCTAGTGTTATGTGTAAGTATATAAATGTATCACACTCTTATCATTTAAAAGTATTTCATAGGAATTGTTCCATATCAACTGGAGCTCTGATATATAACTTAATCTTAAAATAAAATCATGTTGTTAAATAAAACGTGGAGTTCCCATTGTGGCTCAGTGAAAACGAATCTGACTAGTATCCATGAGGACACAGGTTCAATCCCTGGCCTTCCTGAGTGGGTTAAGAATCCAGTGTTGCAGTGAGCTGTGGTGTCAGTTACAGATGCAGTTTGGATGTGGCATTGCTGTTGCTGTGGCATACACCAGTGGCTACAGCTCTGATATGACCCCTAGCCTGGGAACCTCCATATGCTACAGGTGCAGCCCTAAAAAGACAAAAAAATAAAATTGAAAAGAAAAGAGGACCTAGGCATGCAGTAGTTGAAGAAATAAAGACGTGTTTTATTCAAGGACTACTGCAATTGGAGAAAAAGAGATCTCAGTAGAGAACAGAGCTGGAGGACACCATCTTTAGGGCATTACCTGCTGTAGCCTCCTTCAGCTGCCAAAGCAATTAAAAACTACTCCTTTCTACTTTACGAAAAGAAACACAAAAACAGTAAAAGTAGTGCTTAATCCTTATTACAACCTAAATAAGTAGGGATTTATATAGCTAGGGAGCAGTATGGGAATAAGTAGATAGAAAATTACTAAGAGGGAACATCAAAGGTAAGTGAAGATCCTAGCTAACCCAGCTTGATAGGATTCTTGGTGAAAGCAGGCCATAGTGGTCAGATATCATCTGAGCAATGATGGAGGATAAGGAGCTTGATGTGATATCAGAGATGATGAGGTACTGAGCAGGGTGGGTTCTGGCTAAACTAATTTAGCAAGAGTCGTGCTACGGCTGGGTGATGCAGGCCTCACCTGGATGGATGCTGCACTTAAGCTCAGCTCAGCTGAGAGCTTAGAGGAATCTGACTGAAGTTTGGTCACTAGAGCATCTTTGCCAGAGTATGTAACATAGTTTATTCAAGTCTCATTATTTTACTTCTTGATGTATTCTTTGATTAATGCTGCTTTAAATTTAGGCTTTTAAGGGATGGATAAATAGAGTCCCAGGTGTAGGATTGGTGGGAGAAGAACTGAATGTTTTTAGTTTCAAGTAATCTTGCCAAAAGTCTTGCAGTCCTGCCATCTTTAGCCATATTTGTGTGAGAGATCCTTCTTTCATAAAAAAAAAAAAAATATTTTCTAGACTTCTGTATGTAGGGGCACAGAATGAATTCTGCCATACATCCACAGAGTGGGATTCTGGGTTATTCCCTTAGTTTGCCTTGGCAGACTGTGCAGGGAAAGGACTATGCAGTTATCCTGGTGGTCACATTAAATGTTGAGTCTGATATAAAGAAAAGGAAAAGAATGGCTTCAGATAACACAGGTACCACTTAGCAAAATAATTAAGAGCCTTTGAGTCAAGATTCAGAGGACTTTTATAGCTTTCTTGAATTTTCTGAGGGAAAGCATTGCAATTGTTTCCTAGGATATAATTCCCTGTGGTCGCCAGTTTAGTACCCTGGCCAAGCCAAGTAAAAGTCACTCTTCTTCAGACTTCCTGCCTTTGAATAAATGATAATCTATACTTTAGAATAGCTTTGACAGCTAGAGGGGGAGATAATTTAAATATTTATTTCTGATACATTTTTGAGTTGGAAATGTGACTATATATATTCCTAAATATATCTTCCTTGGTGATTCACAGAACAATAAATTTCCTATAGAAATTATTCAAAACTCCTGAGCACAGCATTCGAAAGTTTTGATCATTTGAATCTTACCAACTTCTTCAGGTTTTGCCCAATAGCCCAAATTGCATACCCCATATGCAATTTAGACTACACTACTTGCAGATTTATAATTTATATGCACTCAGCACTTTCCATTTGCATTGTCATCACATATATTTTTTCTCTCAGCTTAGAATATCTTTTCCCTTTACTGCATTTAATAATCCTATGCATTCAAACCTCAACACAAATATCTTTTCTTCCATTAAATTTTCCACGATTGCTTAACCTGAAGCTGAGCTCTCCTAATGCATTGGTCCTATCACATTTTTCCATATATTATCCACACTTCTGTGTGTGTTCTATTTTACCTGTGTATTGCAAGCCACTGGATTAGTGATAATGTATTGCTAATATTTATAATTTTTCAAGATTCCTCTTGTAATTCTTTTTTTTTTCTTTTTTTATGGGCACACCTGAATTGTGACTTACTTTGTACTGTCAGACATGGTATCTTGTGATTCCAAAATTAAATCCGAAAAAATACTCTTACCTCTGCTAATTCCCCCTAATTCCCTTAGAACCCTGACGAACTAAAATATGAGCAAGGCCAGCTAGCTTGCTGGATGCTCACAAACTGGCATCATGTCAGTCACAGTGCAGAGCCATTTAGTTGACCTCCAGGAAATCACCAAAGAGGCAAGAATAAGCCCAGCCAAGAGGAGAACTGCCCAACTGCACACAGACCAAATTTCTGATACCCAGAATTTTGAAATGGACAATGAAATGAACAAATTCCTGAAAAAAAGTGACTTATTAATATTGACAGATGGGCAATTAAGATGTCTAGATAGTTAAAAATATGTTAAAGCAATGAGTCTGTAAACACCTTCCCACAGATGGTACTGCAGACCAGATGATCTTACTTATTATCAGTTGTACACAAATTATTTCTTATAATAGGAAAAGAGAGACTACTTCCCAGTTTGTGTCATGAACTAAACATAACCTAGATCCTAAGCTTGATAAGGATATGATGAGAAAGGAAATTTACAGATGTATTTCTCCCATTAGAATAAATGTAAATATCCTAAACAAAATATTAATAATCTAATAGAATTATTTATAATAAGTAATTCATTTCAATAATGAGAAATTTATTTCATACAGTCACTAATTATACATGTAAGATGAATCAATGTAACTCAGCACATTACTGATGTTTATGATCATCTCAACGCATTCATGAGACAAGTTTTTTGTTTTGAGGCCACAATATTACATATTACTCAAAAAGCCTGTGGCTTACGGTAGCATTAATTTTTCCAACTCAGGTTGAAGAATTATTGGGGTGTTTATGCTGCAGAATATGAATCAAATTCAGGTTCATTCTATGGGGTGAACTGTGTCCCCCAAAAATGTATGTATTGAAGGCCTAACCCCAGTCTGTCATGTGTAACTTCATTTGATGAAGTGTTTACAGAAGTTAAAAAGTTAAAAAAAAAAAGTGAGGTCATTAGAGTGAGCTCTAAATCAGTATGACAGGTGTCCTTATAAAAAGCAAAAATTTGATTATGAAGTCACACACAGAAGACAGTGTGAAGGAATATAGGGAGAAGACAGTCATCTGCAAACTAAGGAGAGAGCCCTAAATAGCTTCTTCTCCCACAGCACTTAGAAGACGTTAACTCTACCAACATCTTGATTTTGAATTTCTAGACTATAGAATTGAGAGACAAAAATGTCTGTTGTTTGAGCCACCCATCCTATGGTACTTTGCTAGAGCAGCCCCAGCAAATTAATACAGTAACTAATCAAAAATATAAATAGGTAAAGGGCGTAAGCAAATAACTCATAGAGGAAGAAACACACATGCTGATTAAAGTAATGAAAAATGTAACCAATCTTTCTGAGGAATTGATTGGAAATTATAGCAGAAAGAAGATAACGTTGTCCACTCATGCCATCAACAAATATTCTTTAAAGGGAGGGAGAACCATTTCTAGTTCAGGTGGAAAGTATTGAGAAGAATATCAGAATATACTGATAATAGAAGTACAGACTAGCCTAGTCTACAGGACAGCAATTTACTAGCCCCTATCAAAATTAACATGTCAGCTTTGCAGTGAAATATTTCCACTTCTAGGAACATATGTCATATAAAATTTTAGGATAATATATTTTTTACCCACTTATATGGATTTCATTACTTCTTAAGAGAGAAATAAAAATTGAAAATACCTCACATGTCCAGTGGTAAAATATATTATAGTACATGTGTAATGGATTTTAATACATGTAGGTGTGGAAAGAACTCCAAGACAAGCCAGTTGCAAAACATGACTTCATGAGGATTGTATTTTTTGTTTTATATTATGGGGAAAAAATAGCATGTATTGGAAGATAATTATGCACTCATCCATAAATGTAAGATCTGATAAGATGCTAACCAGTGCTTCCCTTCAGGTGGGTTACATCTACAGAGTAATGTAATTTCCCCTTTCATTAGGGCTTTGAATGATGAAATCTAGAGTGGTGCTATGAACACTTCTGGCTGTATTTTTCTGATAAAATCTGTCCTCATGACTCTTAATGAATTGTCCAGAAAATAAAAGAACTAAAATTGGTTTCTTTTTCCTCATGAAGTTATTTGCAGGCCAAAAATAAATGTAAGCGGGAGTTCCCATTGTGGTGCAGCGGAAAAGAGTCCAACTAATATCCATGAGGATGCAAGTTCGATCCCTGGCCTTGCTTGGTGGGTCGGTGATTCTGCATTGTTATGAACTGTGATGCAGGTCGCAGATGTGGCTCCTATTCCACTTTGCTGTGGCTATGGGTGTAGGTTGGCAGCTGTAGCTCAATTTGATCCCTAGTCAAGAAATTTCCATATGCCGTGGGTGCACCCCTAAAAAAGTAAACAATAAAATAAAATAAAAATTAAGTAACAATGAAGGAAATTCTATTTGTGATTTTATTTAAAGACAAATAATAAATGACAAATCCAATACTGAAAACTTACGTAGGCAACAGTGATGGAAGTAATACACAGTAAGTTCTGTGATGGGCACAGTGAATATTTAACTGTAACAAGATCCTAGCCAATCAGTATGTCCTTACAAGGTAATGGCAGAGGTATTGGACACTGGGAAATGATTAATGTACCACTTCCTTAACACAGTTCTTGGAGGTTACTATTCTTATGATTCAAGTTCTTCAACTGTAAAATGAGATTAGTACTAGTACTTTTTAATACTAATGCTTGTCTAATAGAGTTGTTCTGAAGATTAGATGAATGAATATGTATAAGCCCATCTTGCATAATACATTGTCAATGCATGTAATCTAAAACCATGGTCACTTAAGATAATTTTGGAGATATATTTCTTGTCACAAATGTTCAGGAGAAATAATTTGTGTTGTGAAGTAAAGTTCTATAATTAGAAGTGATGACGATGTGTCTTGCTGTTGATTACTTGACTTTACTAGTGAGAGTGAAAAGAAACCTAGGGCATTAATAGGTGTCCGATTACTGGCTAATTACTGTTCATTGGTGAAAACCCCAAGGCCAGGGAGAAATATTGAGGTTCTTCCCGTGGAGCATTCTAATTCCTTTCAAACAAGAATAATGTGAAGAGTGCTAGAAACTTGCAATTAAAAAATGAGAAAGAGTTAAGAATTGTAATAGAAACCCATTGTAGATACCATACATTTATCAGTCACAACTAAAGCCATTGATAGACCCAGTTCCTTTATTTACTTATTTTTGCTGCCACACTTGTAGCATGCTGAAGTTGCCAGGGTAGGGGTCGAATCTGAAAGCTGTGATCTATAGTAAACCTTGAGGTAACAACATATCATTAACACACTGAGCAAGGCCAGGGATTGAACCTGCATCCTCATGGAGAATATGCGGCCTCACTGAGGCACAATGGGAAAACCATAGATTCTTTATAATTCTTCAGAAAGATTGTAAATTTATTAGGTTTCTCAGTCATAAATTTTTTTTTAAATTTAATATGAATCACCTACTATAGTTCGAAGATTTACATAAGTTGCTCCATCTAACACACAACAGTCAGAGTGAGGTTGTGTAACATTGCATTTTATAGACAAAGAAACTAAACAGAGAGTTTAGGACATTTTCCGATAGATTTAAAATTGAACTTGTCAATCCAGTTTTCACAAAAAACTGTTTGTACTATGAATTCTCTCATTGAAGGGCTGTGTTCCACCATTACCTAAACCAGAGAAATAGTAATAACAAACTCCTTCCCACTCTTTCCCTTCTGCATACACACATGTGCATTTTTAAAATTAATTATATATTATTGGTTCAACTTTATATGATTTGCTGAAACAAATCCAAGCTTCCCTGTCCCTATTGCTTGTAATGTAATTTTGGCCACTACTATCCTTTCCCTAGATTACTGCAGACTTAACAGCCTACTTTTCTCCTGGTATTTTCACCCTCCAAAGCATTCTTCAGTTTTTACCCAGGGAAGTCCTTCCAAAACCTAAAGCTGACCATACGGCTCAATGCTTAAAACCTTCAGTTACTTCCTCTTGTTAAAACAATACGCACACTCCTAACCTTCGTTTGAGTTTGTGTACTTTTGCCTAGTCTCTTCAAATTCTTATTTCAGCAACAAATCTCTTAACCTCCTTTTCCTACTCCCAAACTTATGACATTTATATACTTAATTTTCAATTCATTAAGCTTATTTTCATTAGTATTTATACATGCTTTCCCCTTTCATATAGCTAATTTCTTTTTTAAAATAAAACTTACTTTACCTTTTATTTATTTATTTTCAATTAATGATTTTTTTCCATTATATTTGGTTTACAGTGTTCTGTCAGTTTTATACTATACAGCAAAGTGACCTAGTCTCTCTCTCTCTCTCTCTCTCTCTCTCACACACACACACACACACACACACATTCTTACATTATCCTCTCTCATGTTCCATCACAAGTGACTAGATATAGTTCCTTGTGCTCTACAGCAGGACCTGATTGGTTATCCACTCCAAATCTAATCGATTGTATTTACTAACCCAAATTCCCAGTCCATCCTACTCCATCCTCCTCCCCTTCATGTAGCTAATTTCTATTTATCTTTCAAAACGTATATATTTTATATTACTTTTACCAGGAAATCTTCCCTGGATTAGCACCTCTAATCTCCTGTGTGCTCCAGTTAATTATTTTAGTCTTCAGCTATGGGGTATAGTTCTAGTATGCACTGGCAATTATGTCTTCCTTTGTCTAGATTCTTCCCCTCCACAAACACACTCATAACATATCCAAACATACATGCACATATAAACATGCATACTAGTTACTCAGTCACTCCTTGAATTGTACCTTAGGGTAGTAACTTAATTTTTCTGAACCCAATCGTTTATGGAGACAATGTTAGAATTACAATATCTGTCTTATCTCATGAAAACCATGTGAGAAAAATAGAAAAAAATATATACTTATGTGTACATATATACATTCATGTATGATGCCAAGATAAATAAGGCTTTAATTAATGGTAATGGTTAACAAGTCTGTTCAGATTTCACTGTAATCATTATATTTATTGACTGAGTTTTACAGGTATTGTGCTTCTTCTGGTACTTCTTTAATAGCAGTAGAGATTCTTAGCTATATTTGGAAAGGGGAGAAAAATGCACTTCTTTTCCTACAAACCGAGTGTTAAGCAAAGCCCCTCCATTCTGTTCTGGTTCTACCCCCAAGTTTGTCCCCCAATGTCTGAACCTGTCTACATCTATGAGCTACATTAGTTCAATTCATAGCTCTTGCTGTAAAACTTCAAGGACCTTAGAAAAAACTCTGATAATACGGAAAATACCTCTTTTCCAAGAGGTATCTGATAAACTGTTCTTTGCGCAAAAGATATGCGGTATGGCTCTGAAACCTCTCTGAAGCTGGGACAAACCTCAATGCAGGATGAAACCTTTCTTTCATAAAACTGGTTTTCAGTTTTTCTCTTTAAGATGAACTAATAATAACAAACATCCTAGTAATTAATGTTTCAATTCATGTAGATTTTGCTTAAAATGCAAGGGTTTGTGATCACGATCAAAGTGGCTAGGGCCCAGTGTAAGCATCTGGGGGCTCTCACACCTTTTTTTTCTGTGTTAGACAGGACTATGAAGAGCTAGAAAAGCAGCTGAAACAGGTCTTTAAGGAGCGAAGCAGTATCCTCCATCAGCTGACAAAGACATCAAGAGAACTTGATGGAATTAAAGTTAACCTTCAGGTGAGATGAAAACTAATTTTTTCAGCAGCAAAGGATAAAGAGTCAAGTGGTTTGTCTTAGGAAATTAACGTAAGGACTTGTGCATTTTTCACCAGTTCTAAATATACTTCTGTGTTTGAACATGGGAGTTGTTGTTACTATTATTATTACTGTTACATGAGCTTTGACAAGAAATGCCATTTGAAATGCAGTCTGGGAATCTGTGCTTTGCAAATTCAGGAATGAGAAAATTATGTGCCTGGCAAAGCCATGAATTTCATGGAGCTTCTAAGATCAATTTGATCCCTGTGTTTTTTGTATTACAAATGATAAAAAGTAATTATGGCCAAGTGTTAAATGAATATAGAAGAAAACTTTAAATTCCACAAAGGATAGTTCTGAAAATTCTTTAATAAACCTCATTAGTAAAATAGGTAAAAGCCTTAGAGAGTGTCACCTATTAAAACGTGTGAGACACTCAGTGAAATATCAATCATAAACCAAAGACGACGTATATATCTGATAAGAAACTTTCCAAAATGCCTGAGAATGTATTTTAATGTCTTTAACATTATACTTATTGTATACATGCTATGCACTAAAAGCTTTCATATATATTATAGGATTTAATTCTCATAATATATCAGTGAGGATAGATACTATAAATGTGATTTTTTCTTGTTACTCATGAGGAATCATGCCGGAATGTTACAAAGTAAGCCAGAGGTTAAATCCAGGCAATGCCCTGATTTCAGGGCCTGTCTGTTACTCACTATTGAACTTAATGCTTCTAAACCATTTGTAGTCACCAATGTTCTTAGCTTTCTAGGTCCATGATGATGATGATGATGACAGTAACCACTATGGTTTATTAAACAGGGTCTCACGTTAGGTACTCTTCCTCCAATGTTTATTTAATTTTCATCTGCTGATTATGCTATGATTATTATGAGTCTTATTTTATAGATGGGAAAACAGTTAAGAGAAAGGTTAGGAAACTTTAAGAGCACAGAGAAAAGTTAGGAGGCAGATCTGTTACTTGGAACCTAAACACCTAAGCTCTTGTTCCAGAAGTTGTATTACATCCTGAGAACATGAAAATAGCAGAAAAATCAGTCAAACTCCAATAGGACACAGTGACCAGTAGCAAGATGGTGACAGTGCAGGAAAAGCAGTTTTATGATGGAAGTACGCAGAGCATTAGGGAGCACTGACTAGGATGAAAACGGGTGCATGTTGATTTCCATAGGAGGCTGATGCCAGACTGCACCTTATCAATAAGTAGAAATTCACAAGTTTTATGAGACTGTGAAGAATATTTAAGACAACTGTACCTTTTCAGAGACATGGAAAGACTGTCACATTGACAACGTCGCAAACATGGCTTGGATCCTGCGTTGCTGTGGCTGTGGTGTAGGCCAGTAACCTGGGAACCTCCATATGCTGCAGGTGCAGCTCCAAAAAGACAAAAAAAAAAAAATATATATATATATATATTATATATATATATATATTTTCCAAGACATACACCACACTTCTTTGGACACTGCTGGGAAATAATAATAAAGTGCTCTCCTGATCTTCTAATTGGATATACTTTGCAGACCCCCATCTGTTTACCTGCCCTTTTCATTTCTTTTCTCATTTTTTTTTTTTAATTTCTTGAGGATAGACTGGTGCCCTTTTAATCTTGATTTCCTTCAGCATGCCCAGAGTATAGCAGACAAATGAAAAGCATATTTTCTTATACTTTTTAACAAGTGATTTCACACATACATTATCCCCTTTGAGTTTTCCAATAATTGTCTAATATAGGCTCTTGAAAATTCGTATCCCTATTTTTCAGATAGGAAAGCCAAAGGGCAGATTTTGTGACCTACCCCAGGTCATATGGCCATGATGCACTTTGAACTGTAAACCCATTATTGGCGATACCACCCCCACCCATCCTGCTTGCTTTGTATTTTCTGTTAAGCTACTTTTCTGAAATAAACAGGGCACCTTTTATTGGCTGCTTCCTAATATTTCGTTCAGGCATTTTAAAGAAGATGCTTCTCTTTTGAATTTCACCCCATCATATCACTATCAGAACACTTAATTACATGAAAATTGTTTCCAGCATTAGGTTAAAAAATTGGAGAAGGCAGACACCATGCCTTTGTTGTTAAATAAATATTAATTAAACAGATTTTGTCATTTTTGTTATTGTCAATTACTTACTTGTCACAGATGCTCTTCTTATAAACGTTTTGATTGTCTCTGTTTCAACTTTTAACATCAAGAATGATAGGTTTCACTGTTAAATGGGTTATTGAATATGAACAAGGAAGTTCATTGGGAAAGCTTCATGAGACAGATTCTCTGATGAGAAAAGATCAGTGGGCTTTCCTGTTTTATCATGGTGTATCAATGCTGAATTTGCCATAAATAAACATTAATGACTGAGATAGCATTTTGTTCCTTAATATATTATGTATACAGAACAGTTAGAATTTTAGATGGCTCTAGTTTTTCTATGTATTATAATGCATTACTCATAAATAATAAATAGATAAGACCAAACAGGTGCGTGCCATTTGAATGCTTTGATCTTGAATGATTATTACTTAGCTTATTTAGGGAGACCTTTATGTTCCCTTGTGTTTATAGGAACTATGCCAGATCCAGTTTAACATGACTGCAGATAACATAGTAAAAGTTCAAATGCAGAGAAGAAAATATATTTACTTATAAGACTTATATATTTACTTATATTTGGAGAGTATTTTCTCCTCCATTGAAGGCTGATGCTCAGTTCATTCTCTCACTCACTATGTAGCACCTTCACTAGTTGGTGTCATAAATCGTGCATTCTTAGAGCCATAAGGACCATCATGGCCTTATTTGCACATTCTCATTTCAGAGCAAAAACGCAGCCTCACCTTGTGCATAGACACAAAGCTAAAGTGCACTTCAGTTTATCACCTGAATAAAACTTCCTCTTCCCATTTTTTTTTAATCAGAATTTGAAAAATGATGAGAAATCTGCCAAAACAGATGTTCAGAAGCTTCTGGACCTAGGTCAGAAACAAAGGTAAGGCTTTGTTTTCCTTTTATTTTCTCAGTTATTTTTTTTTCCACGGTCAAACTTTCTTCAGAAGAATAAATTCATTCTAAATGCATTCATTTATTTGTATTATTACTTACACTCGAATGTATGGAAATCTTGTTCACATGCAGATTCTTATAAAATAAATGTAGGGTGGCACATGAGAATCTGCATTTCTGGAGTTCCCATTGTGGCTCAGTGGTTAACGAATCCTACTAGGAACCATGCGGTTGTGGGTTCGATCCCTGGCATTGCTCAGTGGGTTAAGGATCCGGCATTGCCGGGGGCTGTGATGTAGGTTGCAGACGCAGCTTAGATCCCGAGTTGCTGTGGCTGTGGCTGGCAGCTACAGCTCCGATTAGACCCCTAGCCTGGGAACCTCCTTATGCTGCAGGTGCGATCCTGGAAAAGACAAAAAAAAAAAAAAATGAATCTGCATTTCTAAGTTCTCTAATGATGGGTGCTGCTGGTACTGATGCTGCTTGTCTGCATATCTTAGTTCAACTGTTAAGGATCTGGAATATTTTCTACTATTATCTTATAAGTCTGTCAATCGATAAACAAATCCAATAACATTGACCTCAGTGGGACTTTTTTTTTTTTTTTTGTCTTTTTAGGGCAGCACCTGCGGCATGTGGAGGTCCCCAGGCTAGGAGTCAAATCGGAGCTGTCTTCTCCATCCTACACCACAGCCACGACACAACCAGATTGGAGCAGCATCTGCAACCTTCACCACAGCTCACAGCAACACTGGATCCTTAACCCACTGAGCAATGCCAGGGATCGAAACTGCATCCCCATGGGTACTAGTCAGATTCATTCACACTGAGTCACGATGGGAACTCTGAACATTTTTAATAGTGTCAAAACTTGATCATGGTGATAATTGTGGGGTTGGTAAAGAATGGAGTAATCATTAATAACAAAGGAGAATTAGAACAATTGTATTAGTACTGGCTTGTTTATTTTTGGAGGAAGTGAGTTATGAGATAGCTATGTAGTATTAACAAGCTATATGAGTTGAAATTGTGTCTTAAAAAAAAAGCGAAGGTATTTTAAGGTAGAAACAAGGTAGCATTTGTTATTTTTTATACATTTACTAGAGTCTATGCTCTTCTAGATGCTTTATACGTATTTTCTTGTTTTAACGCCACAGTTATCTTACAGAGTAGATATAACTATCCCTATTCAGTAAATAGGAAATTGTTGCGCAAAAATGCTTAACTGAATTGCTGAGAGTTGTGTTAATTGGAATTTGCTCTGCTGTGTCTTACCCATACATAGCCATACCCTTTCAAGTCAGTTTAATGATCCAAAACAAAAAGCTGTTAAAAAGGTGGACAGATGCTACACTGTTTATTCCCTTCTCACCATCTTGTATCTTCTTCACTGTCCTTGCCTCTTGACCCAGAAACCTCATGTCATTGAGTTGATGAAATGTTGAAAATATCAAATAAGATATCTTATGCTGACTCTTTTTATTATTTAAGTGAAATTATTACTTCTTGAAAAAATGAAATTCTCTCCAAAATCCATGATTAAAAAGAGCAAGTTTCCAAAAGTTCCCCATTTTAAATTATTTTATTGGTTTGATCTCCAAGTCCAACTACAATGGAAAAAATAAAAATCATTAATAAAATAAATTATTTTATTGGTTTGAAATAATCCACCTTTTAAAACACCTATGCTCACTGTCACACAAGTATTTGTGGTTCACTGAGTTAATGGAGAATTATAAACAACTTTTTTTTTTCAATGGAAATAGCTCATCAAAACATACAAAGAGTTACTGGAAATTTTTATTCTTTGTAGATTCTTCCATGTTGGGACAGAACAATAAATAAATAAAACATGCAGGAGTTTACATGGGAGAGAAAGAGAATGTTTCATTGATTCTTCATTGTTGCATTTCTAGAAATATTTAGACATCCTAGATAATATTCATAGAAGAGTCCTCAGTCTGTTGGATAGATTCTTAAGCCATGCTATATGAGGAGTGAGAGTATGTAGCCGCAAAATAGAGACCCTGGGGGATAGGAGAGTACCCTGAAGTTTCTGAAAAGCTGTCTTGAAAATAAAAAGAAATAAAACATTTATTCTTTCGGTGGTTGGTGGGTAGAGATGCTGAGGCTCTGTACTAATAGATTTTCACTCTGAGTTCTCTGAAAATGAAAAGAAAGCCTGGGATAGCGGCAGATCCTCTGTGATCACAGAATATCTGTGATGTTATGACAATACACACTGGTAACCACTGGAAAAAACAATACCGTACTGTAGAGTTACCTGGTGAGGTTATTTTTTTTGTTTGTTTGTTGTTTTGTTTTTGTCTTTTTGTCATTTTAGGGCCACACCCACGGCATATGGAGGTTCCCAGGCTAGGGGTCTAACAGGAGCTGTAGCTGCCAGCCTTCGCCACAGCCACAGCAACGTGGGATCCGAGCCGCATCTGCAACCTACACCATAGCTCATGGCAACGCTGGATCCTTAACCCACTGAGCGAGGTCAGGGATTGAACCCACAACCTCATGGTTCCTAGTCAGATTCATTAAGAGCCACGACAGGAACTCCTTGGTGAGGTCTTTTTATATTTATGATTTGGGATGGAAGATATGAGAAACAGCTGCCTTTTTAAAATCCTTTGTAACCATGAAATTCTATGCTAAAAATGTACTCAACATCTGAGAAACAGCACCATGTCACTGGATCCAATGGTTCTTTAGAATTCAGGTTTCAGTTCTGTGCCCAGTAGGGCCCTAGAGTACCTCCATATAGTTTGTGCAAGTTACATTTGGTGGCGGGGTGTGGTTCACATGTAAGTTAACAAGGAGTGGAACTGTTTCTCATAGGAGTGGAACTTAACAAGTCTGTGAGACAGTAGGTTAGGAGAGCAGAGAGAATGTATAGAAATAAGCCTGAAAAACAGAAGAGGAGGTGGAGAGATTCAGCAGTTTCAAAGGCTCACTTGCCATTCTGTCTGATAGATTTCCTTGCCATGAACATGTGCAAAATTTCCTACCTTCTTCAGTTTTTAGTATCTTTTCAAGGTTATTTTTTGTCCTACTCCCTATTGCCTATAGATGTCACTATGTGGGCATTTTGTAATATATATATTTATGTACACATATATGTATGTTCACACACAGACACATACAATGTATGTATATATACACAATTTTTATAAAATGCATAATATTTTATAATTTAATTTTAAATAATATATAAAATTAGCATTTTAAAATCCAGAAATAATCATAATTATTGTAAGATTTTATTATAACTTTTTTAGTTGGAAATATAATAGTTCAATTACATTTTTATTCAGTACTTCTTCAAGATTTGAATGTTAAGCATGGCATTGTAGATCTTTCTCACTGTCTCTCTCTTAGTAGTATAATGACTAGAATTTGAACACATAAGCTCAGGAAAACAATTCTACCACCTTTCTGTGCTTCAGTTTTCTATTTTGAATACAAAATTACAATTGATGTGAAGTTTGTAGCATGCCTGGTATACTGTAAGCCTACGATATATGTAGATATTATACATTATATTATAATAGAAAAGATCAGAAACGATAATGGAAATCTAGATTTTATGTGTCTATATGTGGAGCAGTTCTGATAAATGAAACCTGTTTGAGGCAGTAATTGAAGCTGAGACTTAAAATTCACTTTAAGCAAAAGTGTGTTATAAAGCTTTAACCAAACAAGCATAAATCATCTAAGAACCAAAGTGTGACTGTAATTATTTTATAACTTGTCCCTATTACATTTTGCCTTGATAAACAAAATCCAAATTGATTCCAACAACATATAGCCTCTCATCAACCTTCCTGAAATGGAGAGTGGAACCTAATAGTTTCTTGAATAGGAAATCTGGGGGACATCATTAAATCCTTTTGGATAAAAGACCAGCTGTGGTTGTGCAGGATATGGTAGTCAGAGAATGAACATAGGGACCTCAAGTGGTGCCTATGACACTCGACAATGACAATGATCTCATATGTAGTAAGTGATTATTTTCCAAACATTTGCTAAGCATTTTTCCTACATTTATATGTATCTTCTAAACTTCACTACAAACCAATGAGTTAGTTCTATCATTGTGCCCATTTTATAAATGAAGAAAATGAGCCAGTGACTGTATACTCCTACCCCTCATCTCTCTATATGGTTACACCAAGAAAATATTATTACAGAAGTTGACTTCTGCTGCTAGTTTGGGAATTTCAAATTAGTGTGTGTGTTGCTAAGACTAGAAAAGATTTCTCTTTGCTTTTTCCTATTGCTTTGAAGGAGTTTATTCCTCTAGCCATACTGAACATATACGTACACCCATTTACTCATGCACTAACTTTTCTGACATCTGAACATTTTAAGTGGTGGCTTAGGTGATAAAATGAAGGCACATAAAGATAATACAATTTGTCATAACTGAATAAATCCTAAGCACTTGAGAAGAATGCATATTTATGAAAATATTTATATTTTAATAAGTGAGACAGAATCTATGTCCTGCTGAACTGGAGATGTAATGTGAATATATACGCAGACACACATTTCACTTATTATACCCAATAAATTAGGCAGCTCTAATATTAGAATATATTTTTCTTTTTGTTTTTTTAAAAAAAGTCTTAGGCCTTATACAGGCTGTCTAAAATACAGTGCTTTAGAATTAGTCAATTAGGAGCATCCAAGGGAATGATAATTTTATCAGCAAGTCTGTGGTAACATTTTTTTCTAAACAGTATGCTCACATCCTGTCATGCTGTCACTAAAATTAGCTTTCTGACTCTAATTATTATATTGATTTGATTTAGCACATTATACAGCTCACAGATGAGTCACACAGTGGGATTTTTGCAAGACACAATAGCAAGGCAATTTCCTTTAAATACAGCTTGCTTTTAGTTGCTTGCATGGGGAAGAAAACTCTTTATTACCTGAATCCGGAGATATATTTTATATGGTTAACTATGTCTCTATACATTCTACTTATCTCTTTCCTAAATGTATATAAACAGCAAACCTCCTTTCATAGTGGACATAGGAAATGACAATTATGTTATGTCTCTCTCTATTTTCTATTCAACAAGAGAACAAATGAAGTCTCTTCAGGAGGCCCTGGAAAATCAACTTAAAGAGACCACTGAGAAAGCAGAAAAACAACAGGCTACAGTAAGTTTGCTTCTTTTCTGTGTTTTTTGCTTCAGTGATAGAACATTGTTAATTTTTTTTTCCCTTCCAAATCACTATGGAGTAAACATACCTGTAACAATTAAAAATGGAAATATAATAAAATGCTTTCACCAAGATTATAAAAATACTCGGTCAGCTTTCATTCAAAAAATGTTTTTGTTGTATTTTATTATTAAGGAGTTTTCTAATTTCCAGCCCTTATTTGTGGATGAAAAACCAAGGGCAAGAGTGATGGAGTTAAGCCCTGTATCAATGGCTCTTGAATTTGGGGGTGTAAGCGACCTTGAATTAAGTTGAGCTGTGTGATTCCTAAGCCACAGCCCACATCCACTGAATAGAAATTTCAGTGGATGTTGATTAAATAATTGATTAAACAGGCCACCCTGAAAGATTTGCCTGTTTAATCTGCATGTTTATATGCCTATCTGCTTATTACAACTTCATAAGTAATTCTTATATAATGCAAAGTTGAAGAATCAAACTTCTCTGCAAATTTGCTCTCTCAAAATGATGTTGTATGGGTCCCCACATTTCAGTTCCTATAACTAATACTCCCCATAGTTGGGAGGGTTGGTGCTCTGGATAGTAGTGCTGAAAACTAAGATTTCTGATTGTACAAACCCACTTTATATATCATTTATGGGGATTTTGTGTTGTGTGAGGACCTGAGTCTGTTTTTGTTTGTTTGTTTGTTTGTTTTTGTTTTCTTGTCTTTCTGCCTTATCTAGGGCCTCACCCACGGCATATGGAAGTTCTCAGGCTAGGGGTCTAACAGGAGCTGTAGCCGCCGGCCTTCGCCACAGCCACAGCAACGTGGGATCTGAGCTGCTTCTGCAAGCTACACCACAGCTCACAGCAACGCCGGATCCTTAACCAACTGAGCAAGGCCAGGGATCGAACCCACAACCTCATGGTTTTTAGTCGGCTTCGTTAACCCCTGAGCCACGACGGGAACTCCCTGAGTCTGTTTTAAAATATAATATATTAATATAAAATCTGAGGCATAACAAGACTGATAGATTAGGAAATGACTACCTTTGGACATAGATTAGGAAATGACTACCTTTGGACAGATAGTTTATTTCTCATAGCTCTCAAGGATGGTGGCATGCCACTTGACAGGGGGTCATGCAGGGAAACACCAGCTCAGTCACAAGGCAAAGGAAAGGGGGGAAAATATGAAAAAAAAAGTCACAATTGTGGTTTCTATGGGAAAGAATAGGTTCAACAGGGTAAGGAGGCCTAGGATGGGTCAGTTTGAATGATTTCAGCAGGCTGTAGGGCATAGGGCTTTTTGATACTTGGCCCTGGGGTAATTAAAACAGGTATATAATGGCCTGGAGTGTTAAGAACCCAACACAAAGGGTGGCTGGGGTTATGAACTATCTATTGGTTAGTTTGTATTTGAAAAGCATTATGCTAGGAGGAGTACCCTTTTTAGGGGGATGGTGATGCAGAAGTGATGAGAGAGGTACGAGCTTAAGATAGAATCACTCCTATCATTTATTAGAGTTGTCCAAAACAAGTCTTGTCTGCATATGTGTGCAGGGTAGGTTTCAGAACATCAAGTTTATAGAAGCTAGAAACATAACGGGACTAATGTAATGTCTCCATCCAGATCAGTTACGTAGGATTCCAGCCCCTTTAAAAACTGCCAGCCTGCCTTTCTTTTGAAGGCTACCTTGGACAAACTGGATTAGAGTGTAGAGTTTTGCTTGCTTACCCCGTCTGTCATCCAGGACACGTCCTTCCTGGAGACAGTCTTTGTACAACTCTTGACTTCCCTGCATACAGGATTGTTTCTTGTTAATAAATTCACTTTTGGAGTTCCCTTCGTGGCTCAGTGGTTAACAAATCCGACTAAAAACCATGAGGTTGTGTGTTCGATCCCTGGCCTTGCTCAGTGGGTTAAGTATCCGGCGTTGCTGTGAGCTGTGGTGTAGGTTGCAGACGCGGCTCGGATCCCGCGTTGCTGTGGCTGTGGCGAAGGCTGGCAGCTACATACAGCTCCTGTTAGACCCCTAGCCAGGGAACCTCCATATGCCGCGGGTCCGGCTCCACATAAAGGCAAAAAGACAAAAAAAAAAAAATTCACTTTTATCTGTCTGGCTCACCTGTAAGGATGAGAACCTCTGTTCTTTTCTGCTATGCCATGGCAACACTCACTGCTTTCCTACAATGTGTCCTAATGTCTTGCTCTTTGGACATCAGGTTTTACGTAAAAGAGTAGATGTATTTTTAGCACCAACATGTTGATTTCTCCCCTCAAAATCTGACCCAGCCTGTGGAAGAAATTCTTAATTGCAATTATTTTCTGTCTTGACCTATCACATTTAATCTCAGTTTCTTTATAGCCCAGTCCTAAATGATGGCAGTTAGAGCAGTTAGAGTGCTCACAGGTACTGTTTCCTCAGATCCTCACAATAAAGCCACGTACTATTTTTTAGCTGAAGATGAATTATTCAGCTAATATTTGGAGGATCCAAGATATGAACTTGTGATTATTCTAATATGTTATACAAACTGTGTCTAAATCCCAAAATTAGAAAGCTATAACATTTGAAAGGCTTATTAGCAAAAGTTAGCGTAGCCAAATTTGGGAAAAGTGGGCACAATGAATGCATGATTGGGAAGGAGTTTGCCCTACCTTTGTCTCAGAATCACTGTAGTGCTTTTCTTAATTTACAACATTGAATCTTGAGAGAACATTTTCCTCTCTCCCCCAGAATATTGTACTAAACCAGAAACTCCATAAAGTTATGCATAACCTAACATGCTCCAGAATAAGAATATCCTGAGTTTAGGTCCCTACTGAGCCATCTGCTCATGCTGTACATTTGAGCAACTTCTTCAACTTCTGCAAATTTCCTTATTTGCGGAATTTGGGAAATAATTCTAATTAAAATTATATAAAAAATATATATGGCATATAATAAGTAGTAGACATAAACTAAATTTGATCTACTCAAAAGAAAGAAAAAAGAAAGTAAATATATTATCCAACTGAAAGAAAATCATGAGCAAAAAATTACTGATAGTGAAAGTTTTAATGTATTAAAAATTACAATAATTTTAGTGGGTTGAATCTAGTAATAATTTGTAAAAGACAGGGTAATTACTGTTAAGAAATTAGAATAAGATATGCAAATGTGCTAATTTTAACAACTGAGACCATACATTTAAAATAAGCAATATAGGAAAATATATGCAAAGCGACATAAAATAAATTGACAGCAATGTTAGTCATGCAAATAGAATTTTTAGAAAAAATGCAATGTAAAGGAAAGCATATATGGTAGCAAAATAAAAATGAGTAAATAAAATGAGACAATTATACCTATAGCCATCATAAACTTATATCTACTTAACCAGTTCAATATTCATCAATCTATAAGTGAAAGGAAAAAATGGCAAATACAAAGATCTTAAAAATACAAGTGATAATAACAAACTATTAGATGTATATAGAAATCTCTAACAAAATGACTATATTCTTAAGAACATGAAGAACAATTATAGAAATTTTGTAGAAATAAAATGTTTTAATACATAAAGTTATATATATTCAAAATATGAGTAGTATATATGCTATATTATTCTACCATTTTGTTACAAAATTAAAAATAAGTTTTTTTAATGGTTAAACAAATTTTTATGTTTGGAAATATGTAACACATTTTCTAATAACTGATTACTTTTTATAAGTAATAAAGAAAGTTAATAATAACAAAACACTATATACTAATGTAATAATTGAGATGAATCGGTAGCTTTAAATGAATTTTTTCCAGAAAGATAGAATATTAACAACATAAATTCAATAAATTAGCTAAAAAAATCTGTGTAATAAAGAGATAATTATAAAGATAGTGAAGAAAACACTAAAAGAGAAATGCAAAAAGAGATAAATTTTTCTTTGAAAAGACTATGATAGACTTTGAGAAAGATTAAGAAAAGACAAACTCAAATTTTAAATTGTTGAATTAAAAAAAGAGCAAACAGTCATAATAGGAGTTCAAAAAATAAAGTATTATGAGTAGCAGTTCACAGATACATTTAAAAATATACATGTAAATTCCTAGATAAATAAATAGTTATTTTACTAAGTTTCTGCAAGAAGAAATTCAGTACTTGAATAGCTGAACATCGTGGAAATTTTGTTGTGCAAGACCTCTTTTCCGAAGTGTTCTAAGACTAGAAGGCTTGCGTGATGCCTTCTACTAATTTTCAAAGATCAGTTGATTTCAAATATAGGTAGATATTTTCTGGAAAATAGAAAATGATCGAAAACTTTCATCTCATTTTATAAATATCATCACTTATGGTTCCAAAAATCAATGAATGAATCTATGTCTAAACTAATATCTATTCTTCTGCTAATGAATGGAGATATAATATTCTGTAAAAACAAATTAAAGCCTACATTAACAAAATATATCACCATAATCACTGAATGCAAACATATTACAGAAATAAAACATCCTTTGGAGGGAATGAATTTTATGTTTTGATTTGAATGACTGTTACATTGCTCTACGTCAGAGTCCAGAAAGTTTAACAAACATGAGAATAACATAGTAAAACTGTTTTTTCAAATACATCTCTGGTGGCATCTAGAAGACTGGTTTCATATTACTGGGACTCATGACTTATAGACTTTGGTAAAAACTCAGTTTGTGATTTTTCTCCCTATTTCAAGATTCTAATTAAGTAAGCATTAAATTAATATATATTTTAATTGTTGCAAATAAATTTGTAATTATTTTTTCTGCTAGGGAGACATTATAGTTGCTATAGTTGAAAGCTGGCTAAGAAGGGAAGAGTAAGATCATTTTAACTGCTCACTCTCATAGGGAAACATTTGGATTTAATTCTATAAATATTGTTGTGCTGTTTTAGGTGCAGATAATCTTGTTGCTGCTCTTGATTACATATCTAATTACTGTGTCTTTTTCCATGAAAACATTGTATATTTTATTCAAAAGATGTTGAAAATACCCATATTATTTAGTTAATCCATAGTAAAATGCTATAAAAATTAAATATGATATTTCTTTTAAATCACAAAAATATAAAAGAAAAAGTTTTGAAAATTAAATTGAAAAAGCAGTAAAGCTGTCTTAATCTAATTCTTTTAGAAAATACTTTTTATGACCATGTGATCATCTGTTTTTATCTCTCAGTGATAACAGAGCAACAACTCTTTCAAACTTGTGAAAAACCTAAAATACAGCAAGAAAAAAAATGAGTTCTCAGGTGTAACCAGAGTAATTAAAGATATTAATGCTCCTTGGATGCATTTCACTACTCTCATTAAATTTTACGGCTTAACTTTCCCTAAGTGAGACGTAATTGGGCCAAAAGAAAGAATGAGCTTCAAGCTTTGACTCTCATTAGGAATGAAGAATTGTTATGTTCATCCATTCTTTACTCAGAGTAAATAAATTGTACTTTCTTTCTTTAAAAAATATTTTATAAATATTTTCTAGGAATTTTAATTTTTCCAGAGCTGTTAAAATCAGCTGGGATTCTAGACCAATTTTTTTTTCAAAATTCTATAACTTTAAAGATTCTGAATGTATTTTAGGTCCCAATTATTTGAATATTGCATTCTAAAGTTTTTCTGCCCCTGTTTAACATTTAAATAATTATATTGTTGACATTGCAGTATGTTTTCAATACACTGTTAATTAAACTTAGGTTTTAATTACGGAGAACATATAATACTATTAAAATATGAGGATTTAGGGAAAATAATGGGTATCAGTTAAAGAGCAGGTTATTCATACAAGCAAAATGACTTTAAATAATCCATGACCAAAACTAAAGATAGATCTGAAAATATCAAAATATCCTGGTGCTCATTAGTAACTGAGGTACATGAATTGAGAGCCCAGACTGTTAGCTTTTTGTTTTGTAATGCAAATGGCTGATTTAAGATTTAATCTCAGGAGCCACTTCAACAAAGGCTATCTCTAGTACACAGGTCACCAACCACTGACTTGAAAAGCCAGCTGCATATCCATACTTTTAAAGCAACTCAGTATCTTTTGTTGCAGAGGTTTGGGTTAATTTAATTTTTCTACTTATTTACTTTTTATTAAAGTATAGTTGATTCACAATGTTTTGTCAGTTTCTGCTGTACAGCAAAGTGGCACAATGACTTATATGTGCGTGTATGTATATATGCATTCTTTTTTCATATTATATACATTAATCCACTGTCATATTTTCATATACATAGTGAACCCTCAGTGACCATAAAGTCTTAAATTTTAACTACTTTATTCAAATTTTATACTGACTTTTTCAAAGTTATCAGACAGATGAATACTATGCTTATACAAATGCAATTTGAATAGCTGATCTAAGGTTACAGATTCCATGAATATCATATTCAGGTGGAAACATCATGATTTCTTTGGTATAGTATTTATAAGGTCCCATGCTATGGTATTTATAAGGTTCCACGCTTTTGAGGTCAGAAGCATCACTACATAATTGTTCTCAAACCTGACCATATGTCGGAATTATTCAGAGAATATTTTAAGGAAAGAGGTTCCTAGACCCAACCCTAGAATTTAGTTTTGTTTTTTTAAGAACCACATTTTTAAAAATTAAAGTTTATGCAGGTAAGAGAATCACAGTCATAATGTATTCGTTTTTTTTAATTATCTTTTGTTATGTAAGAAAGGGTATTTTAATATAAAATTAGTGGATATACTTATAAATCAGGCACTAAAAGTTTTTGGTTAATGAAAAGTTTAATCTTTTTCTTTCAATATTTGATGACAAAGACATAATCATTCTATTATACCTCAAAGATCATGAAAATAAATTTATAAAAGCTGTAGAAGTGAATTTAACATGTCTACATTCTATTTATTTTCAGATTGCTTTTTTAAAGACTGAAATGGAAAGAAAGAACAAAATGATCCGAGATCTTCAGAATGAGGTAAGACTTATATTTCAGAAAAATTTTATATAAACCAAAGGATACACATAAACATACATACTGATTTTCCATAAGCATTGGAGTATTAATCACATACTAATTTAATTTTTAGCTATATATTAATAGAGAGGAACTATGAGGTTAAGAATTTCAGGAGTTCCCTTCATGGCTTAATGGTAATGAACCTGACTAGGATCCAGGGTGATGCAGGTTTGCTCTCTGGCCTTGCTCAGTGGGTTAAGGATCTGGCATTGCTGTGAGCTGTGGTGTAGGTCACAAACCAGCTCAGATCTGTCATTGCTGTAGCTGTGGTGTAGGCTGGCTGCTGCAGCTCTAATTCATACCCTAGTCTGGGAACCTTCATATGCTGCATGTACGGCACACCCCGAAAAAAAAAGGAGGGATTTCAGAGTAGATAATTCCTGTTTTGACATATATCTGATAATGCTGTTAGTTCATATCTCCAGTTCATTTTCCTTGTAATTATATTTTGCTTGGTCAATATTAAACATTTCTTTAATCGTTTACTTATTTAGTCTTTTTAGGGCCATACGCAGGGCATATGATAGTTCCCAGGCTAGGGGTCCACTCAGAGCTGTAGATGCCAGCCGACACCACAGCCATAGCAACACGGAAACCAAGCCATGTCTGCGACCTACACCACAGCTCGTAACAACACTGGATCCTTAACCCACTGATCAAGGCCAGGGATTGAACCTGCGTCCTCATGGATACCAGTCAGATGCGTTTCTGCTGAGCCACAATGGGAACTCCCTTAAACATTTATTTGTATTTCATAAATTTATTTGTCTACCAAATGACATCATAGGCAGTGAAATGAAAGCTAGTTAGAAATAGACTTCATGCTAGAAAAAGCCAATCTAGAAAGAAAAATTTATGAGATAATGTGAGAGTAATATGTATTTAAACATAAATAGATAAGATGTAACCACTTTCCTTATAGCCTATAAAATGTAAAGATCTTATAAAATGCTGTATGCTTTGTTTCTGTTTTGAATTTTTGTCTGCTTGTTATAAAACTACTTTATTTTCTAAAGTTACTTTTTTTCCTTGAATGCAATTAGCTTCTTAGGACTATTAAATTATAATAGATTAATGATACATTTTCCTTGATAAATCCTACTAAGGTTGATTTTGAATCCCAAATCAATTGCTTTAACTATTATTAGTCTTTTTTGCTCTCCTTCTTTCCTTCCTTTCTTCCTTTCATTCCTCCTTCATTCCTTCAGTTTTCTTGAGACATTTCAATAACAGATGATCTGTATTATTCCTAAATTGTTTACATGTTTAATGTGCAGGTTAGAAAATAGAATTTATAGATGCCTTGGTATGTATCAAGATTCAGTCTTTGCACTCTGATGTTAAAATGGTTTCTCAGAATGCAAAATATATACAGGAAAAAGGAAAACGGGAAAAGTTTTAAGTGACTTTCTTATGATTCTGTTGTGTTTTTATTTCTTCCTAATGATTTTTTCTTCTGTGTCTTCTTAAGAAAATCTAACGGGATAGACCTGACAGTGTTTCCCCTGAGGCCTAAATCTTCTTGGATTTACTGTTTATGGTGGAAATATCAGCAAACCAGAGTTACCAAAATACTGGGTGTGCTAGATAATTTCTTATTCACTGGGGCTCAGTGAGAGGGTCAGATTACTCAAGTTACAAACTTATTTTGGATCATTTAAGACAAAAGAAACGTTTAAAACAATGTTAAAGCCAGTATTAAGTTGGAAAGAAAGAGAATGTACATTTGGACCTGTACACACAAACACACACACACTCATAGCAACAACAACAACATGAACCCAACTGCCTAATAATGAGAGGATTGTGGGCTAATTTGTATCTCTATATATGTATTATCAGTTAAATTTTAATCTTAGAAATTTTTTTTTTAATCTAGAATTCAACTAAGGAGCAATCCCTTTTAAAATCGAACTATTAATAATTCATAACAAGTACATATGGAGACTAAAAAATATATTTTTTGTTCTGACAGGATACTTTTAAAATTTAATACTAATTTTTTTCTAAGTGTATAGGCTAGAATAACTGAAAGTAATACAACTCTTTAGAAGCAATGGGGGCCAAATGTAAGTTTTATAATTAAATTAACTATTACTTTCATTACATTGTAAATCTGCAAGATGATGATTGATAACCTGAAGAAGATTTTGACTTCTCTAAAAAAACCTAATAATGAACATATCTTATCAAGTGTATGTTTTCAATTTGACTCCTTTGTGCTAAATCCTTGAAATTTTAGATTTATTATTTTGACAAATGATTAGTTTATACAGGTTAAACAAAATAATTGAATCATGCTCTACCTATTAAAATTATTAAGACACCACTTGCCTGAAAGATGTTTGTTCAGGAGATTAAAAACAAAAATGTAAATTGATTATACAAAATAGAAACAAAATACAAAAATACAAAGAGATAATCAAGACCGTACAGGTATAAAGGGATTTCTCTGAGCAGCTTTAAGTCTCCTGAATGATTTCTTCTGAGTGAGGATATTTGGAAAGTCCCAGTAGAAGAAGGTAGTTTTGCAATTTTATTAAAGAAACATCAGCATTTTTTTTCACATGTGAAGGCGAATGTCTTAAAAGGCCCTTTTTTTTTTTTGCCCTTTTTAGGGCCACACCCGTGGCATGTGGAGATTCCCAGGCTAGGGGTCGAATCAGAGCTACAGCTCCCAGACTACACCAGAGCCACAGCAACTCAGGATCCAAGCTGTGTCTGCGACCTACACAGGCCTACACGTTGACCTCACAGCAACGTCGGAGAGTTGCCCAACTGAGCAAAGCCAGAGTTTGAACCCGCAATCTCATGGTTTCTAATTGGTTTCGTTAACCACTGTGCCACGATGGGAACTCCTTAAAAGGCACTTTTATATTAATACTACTAGGGATTTAATTTTTTAAGGTTTAAGACATCCTTTGGGGGGAAAATGTTGAGACTTTATTACTAGGCAAATGCTGTGTAGAACAGAAAGCATTTTGATTTTTACATCCAGGCAGTTGTATTTGGAATGGAATGCATGGGAGCCCATGATTCAAAGACTGTATTCATAACTGGGAAAGACCACTGAAGAATGTTTGGGAAATATGGACAGCAAAGGGAGCATGCAGGAGAAAAAGGAATTGTAGGTGTTTTTTTACAGAGAAAATAAAGAGTGAGACTGGAAAGAGAGTAGCTACAAGTTAATCAGAGTATTTCAATTTCATTCATTTTATCTGTCTCTGAGGATATCTGTCTTCACATGGACGTCACATTTCACCTATGTCTGTGATTGTTGTTACTCAGAGGAGCTTTATTAACATTTAGGTGGTCTTGAGTTCCCATTGTGGCACAGTGGAAACAAATCCAACTAGTATCCATGAGGATGCAGCTTTGATCCCTGGCCTCGCTCAGTAGATTAAGGATCTGGCATTGCCATGACCTGTGGTGTAGATCGCAGACACAGCTCGTATCCCACCTTGCTATGGCTCTGGCTTAGGCCAGCAGCTGTAGCTCAGATTTGACCCCTAGCCTAGAAACGTCCATATGCCCCTGGTGGGCCCTAAAAAGCAAAAAAAAAAAGGTGGTCTTGCCCTTCTGCTTTTCTCCCTACATTCACTTTCATGGAACATTTAAGTCCAATCTATTCTGACACAACATTTATTTCTTTGTACCAGATCACCTTACTAGCAAGAAAAAAAATCTAGAATGATGTAAGTAAAGCGTAAAAAATTATGTAGGTGTTTATATAATTTTTCCCAACATGTTAAGGCTTGAAGCAATCAGGGGAAAGCCGTAAAAAATTTTAGAAAAATTTTTATAATACAAAGACATAATAAAATATGCAAAAGGGCTTCCCTTTATTGTATATAGTAGTAGTTTATTGCCCTCAAAACATTTAAAAACTGCATTTTACTACACCAAGCTATCTCACCATATGGTGAGTATATGAAAGACTCTAGACTTTTCACTGAATTAAAATGAGATCAGTAAAACTATGTATAAGAATTTAATTCTGATGGTAATGTATGTTATTAGAAGTCAGTTCCCTTTAGGATCTACATTTCAAGAGAAAAGAGTAAATCCTAAGACTGCAAAGGAATGAATATGATTTGGGGGGGATAAATGCGGGAAAATATTATAGTGTGGTTGTATTTTTATTACTCTTGTCATTATTTTATTAATTTTGTGATTATAGAACTACATAGTAAGTGGTATTCCCCATCACGGTTTTTTCATATGTACCGTATTTTTAATGTACACATTTGCAGAATATAAGAAATGTAAGATTTGATTTAGCAGCACTTTTTTGTTTTTTAGTAACTTCCTTATCTGTCTCTAATTCTCGTCTCTTATGTAATCCGTTTTTGCATTTAGTTACTTATTTTGCATTTCATATTTGGATATTTTGTGGTTACAGCAAATATTAAAAACCTGCACCAGGAAATTAAAAAAAAAAAAAAATCAGCCTTCCTTCTCTGACTTCCATAACTGCATCATCATGTCATATAGGCAGTTTTATGGGCTCCAAAGCTTAGAATTCTCTTTGACTTTGTGTTTTTATTATCCATTGTCATTTCTAATTTTCTTTAATTTTATTCATTGTTTCCCCTAGGTCAAATACACTTGTCTGTAGTGGTCATAGATATAAGAAAGGCTCAAGGAAAGAGTAGGATTATACATAGATATTGAAATATTAGGTAAATTTGGCATTGGGGCAAGTATCTCTGGTTAGTTTGATATTCCTTAATTAAATGTGTGAGTCTGATAATTTCACGGCTTTTTAAAGCAAAACCTAGCTGGAAATACTTGTACTGGATTAGTATTAAAATATAGGCTATATTAAGCTAGTTAGTAGATAGAAAAGAAGATAAGGGAAGAGAGATTTTGTGAGTTTGATAATGTTCAGGACTTTTTAAAGGAATAAATAGCTGGTAATATTTAAATTAGATTAGTATTAAGAAGTAATCTATAATAAATCAGTGAGTAGAAATAGAGAAGGGAAGAAAAGAGAGGGGAAAAGAAAAGAAGGAAGGAAGAAAAGAAGGGCAGGCAAGTCAGTGGAGATCATGTCTGATTACCAAAGCCTAAGTCATGTCTGCCCTAGGACTATAATGAACTTTAGAAACAGAGAGGATTTCTTTATTTCTCTTTATTTGTAAATGAAGGATTTATTTATTTTTAATTTTTCCCTGGGAATATGCATGAACACTCTGAAAAACTTTCACATTGTGGAAACATTGTTCCAAAATGTGGTAGCTTGTATGTTAACAACTTTTCCTAAAAAGGGTTAGAGCCTCTGATAATCAGCTTTAGTATATATTAGAGGGTCTGAGTAGTTTAGAGACATACTCAACACTGATAGAGTATTCAGTTGTGCATGTGTGTCTGTTACAATATCTTGTTTGTATACATGGCCTCTTGCCTATCTATCCTTACCATGTGATTTCAGCTTTGTTTTTAGATGAATTATTTCTTCAACTAGATATTGACTCTTCTAAGTTAGACTCCTACCTTCCCTGGGTGTTCCCCAGTTGCTCAGTGGAATAAGGATATGGCATTGTCACTGCTGTGGTGCAAAATCAGTCCATGCCCTGGGAACTTCTGCATGTTGAAGGGGCATCCCGCCCCTCCCCCCCAAAAGGAAAGGACTAATACATATAAAATTGAGGATGGAGAGACAGGAGGATGGGATAGAAAGAGGTGCGGAGTTACTGGCAGTATTGTAGTTTTAAAGTAAAGAATTCTACATTGCCTAAAATATTATAATTCAGATTTTTCCCACACAGAAAACCCACAGGGCCAGGACTTTATGTACAGTGAGAATAAAGACCATACTTCAGTCCATTCTCAGCAGCAATTAATTCAATAAACTGAAAAAACATTGGACACTGTGTCAAAATATGGAGTTTGAAGTCAGTTTCCTTAATCTGCTGTTCTCTACAATAGCGATAGTTAGATACCTTGCAAGATATCAGGGAATCTCTGACCTTCCTGAAATTATAAGTTTTGACAGAAAAAAGTATAGGGGGCATAAGCGTATTTTTTATGGGAGAGAATGTAGATTTTCAGGGAAAGACTATAATTGAAACAAAAAAATAATAAAGGTCAGTAACATCTAGAGAAAACTAGTGAATTTTAAGAAGAAAACCCATTTGGGGTCAATTCTTGTGACTATAAGTCTTCTGAAAAATAAATTACTCGATCTTCTTGCCTCAGTCAGCACACTCAAGTGAAGATGATGGGTTATGTCATGATGTGATAGAGTGCTTTAGGGTCATCCTTCTGAAATGTATTCTCATGCCTTCCTGCAGATGAAATAGGGGCAGGAGTTTGAGTTCTTATATACTGGGTCCAGGGCAAGTTGGGGATGTTTTCAGATAATTTCAGGACAACATTTTCACTTTATTCCTGCTGGTTTGCCTTCCTTAAAGTGATTACTTCTGAGAAATGTTAGTCACCTGGTTATTTTGGTTAATTGTGTAACTAGTACTTAAATTTTATTATAACAAATTTGCACTGGTTCCTAGAGCTACTGTAAAAAGTTGAGTGGCTTAAAACAATAAAAAATGAACTCTCTCACACTTCTGAAGGCCAGAGATCTGAAATGAAAACAGTGTCACAGGGGAGTCCCTGTTGTGGTGCAGTAGGCCCAGAATCCAGCTGCAGCAGCTAAGATTGCTGCAGAAGCTCAGGTTTGATCTCCAGCTAGTGGGTTAGAGAATCCAGCATTACTGCAGTTGTGGTGTAGGTCACAGCTACAGCTCAGATTCAGTCCCTGATCCAGGGACTTCCATATGCCACAGGTGCAGCCATTTAAAGGAAGAAGGGAAGGAAGGAAGGAAGGAAGGAAGGAAGGAAGGAAGGAAGGAAGGAAGGAAGGAAGGAAGGAAGGAAGGAAGGAAGGAAGGAAGGGCAGCCCAGCCTCAGGGCTATGCTCTCTTTGCAGGTTCTAGAGAATAATCCAGCTTTGCCTCTTCCTGTTTTCTGGCGCTTCCTGGCAATCCTTGACATTCTTTTGTTTGTCAAGAATCTACATTTCCATCTTCCTATCCCATTTCTATGTTGGATTTTCTCTCCTCTTTATGGATGCCTGTTATTAGCTTTAGGATCCACCCGAATCCAGTAAAAACCTGGTTTTAGTTGAATTACATGTGCAAAAACACTTTTTCTAAGTAGAAGTCACTGCTTGAGGTTCCAGGTGGCCATGAATTTTGAGATGATACTATTCAAACATCTCTACCATTTATGCCATTTTGTATATTCCATTTGAAGATCTTAGACATTTTTCTTTTTTTGTACAGGCAAGGAAGGAGCATTTTATTAGGTATATAAATCTTAGCTGGTGTTTTAATGGAAAAGGAAAGATTTTATTCAATGTAAACGTGTCTATGGAATAAGTCTAATATTGCTTGTTTAGATGTATATATATGATTCATTCATCTATATATTCATTTGTGGAATAAACATACAGCTTAATTTCCAACATTGTCTCCACATTTTGATAGTTCATGGGGCATATGAATATTATCAAATTTCAATTATGCAATCTCTGATCATGGAGGATGTAAAGAATGGAATTAAGAATTGTATAACAAGTAATATTTTGTCATTTAATATGATATAACAATAATTACATAAATGGCACACAATATCTACAATAAAAACAGATTTATATAAGCATTTTATGGTAAAATATTGTAAAAGAGGCAGAGGAGGGCAATAATCTTCAAGTGTGATGACCACTGAAAGCATAATTCAAGGGGGCTGGGTTTTGAAAGGAATGAAGAGATTGGAATTTAGGGCTACTTGTTCATAATCAAGAAAGCAAACATGAAAAAAATTTAATGCTTCAAAAATTTCCTTGTAGTTGAAAAGATTGTTAAATGTTTATTGGTATGAAGAAAGTGGTTAATTTTTATGATTGTAGCTAAATCCAATTTCTGGCCATTTGACTTTCAAAGAGTATGTTTTTAGTCCCCAAATCGATGTTGTAAGTGTTATAAAGAGGGGTTGGGATAGTTGAACTTAAACTGAAAAATGAATCTGAAGAGTTCCACCCTCTGACACAATTACTCAGCAAACTTTTTAGTTTGTAAGGGCATAGAATTTTTACTCAGTGTTTCTAAAGGAAACCTGGATGGCTGTCTTATAGGAGATTTCAGTCTACCTAAAATCTCACTTTATTTACTGTTGAAATCAATTAATTCTGCCAAGTTCTAATTTCCTGTTTCAGAATGTTGGCTAGATACCAACATTATATGCAATTTTAGGAATAATTCTCAGTTGAAATCATATCTTGTACCCCTGGCTGCATCTGGATCAGTTTTTCCATTATGTGCTAGAAAAATATCTGGTGTTTAATGTCATGCTTCAGTAAAGGAGGAAGTTTGATTTCTTTATGTTGTATCTTCTGTAAACATTATTTTATAAGTTTTAAGAACCTCAGAATATTGTTAATTTAGTGAATGAGAAAACAATGCATGAAAGATGTTTTAGCATATATTTAGACATTTAGCTATTAACAAATGGAAACTGTTATCATTTTATTACTGTCATTGGGTTCTGAGGTAAAATTTGTTCATCTATAAGCAAACTGTGGATTTTTTTTGTAACACTGGGTTAAGGATCCAGTGTTGTCACTGTAATGGCTTGGGTCACTGCTGTGGCATGGGTTTGATCCCTGGACAGTAATGTCCAAAAAAAAAAAGAAAATAGTACTATTACAAATAAATATTTTCTTAGGAAATAGTTCTAAATAAACAAATACACTACACTTGATATTTCACTTAAATAAAAATACCAAGCTAAGACAGGACTGTCTCATTCCATCTCTCATAGTGTCTTTCTCCACATGGCAGAAGTGGAGAACTGACACGAAGTCCCAGAACTTTTTGATTAATAGTCTCCCAGTTTAGAAATAGTCAAGTGAGAAAGTCTTTTCAGATTGCAGAAGGAGAAAAATACGAAGGAAGAGCCTAAGTTGTTTGCACTCTTGAGCCAGTCACCATGGACAGGGGAAATGGGGTGCTTTGGCCAAGTCTGAGTCACATTTCTATCCTTTTGTTAGATGAGATCAATCCGACTCAAAACGGAAATGTATTTCCCACAGAAAAGGGAAGTTCATTGCAAAAGAATGACTAGACATTGGACTGGTAAAATAAAATGAATAAAGAAAGCCATCAAATATTTCTATTGCTTTCTGTTAACCTCACTCATTTTATAATTAACCTCCAGATCAGAGCATGTAAGTAGTATTTTAATCATTTCAAATCTCAGGTCATACATGATGCATTTGTATCACCATACATTTGTTTTTAATGATCCCTCATATGTAATTTCACCCTCATTCCAAACATATTAAGGATCTTTAGTTTTCTCATTTTCTATTGACATGCTATGTTCAATTCTTAATAAAAATGGCACTAGGGAAGCTTTAGTCATATAATATTAGGTAAATGATCTCCTTCATCTCTGTACCTCGAAGGAAATGAGAGAATTGCTTTGTTTTAAATCCTCAGAGATTCATTATTTTATTGTATTTGCTTCTCAATCCCTCCTTCAAGCCATTATCCCGCCTTTGTGTATCATGGATCTAACATTAGTAATGGGACCTAGTGCCTGACCACCCTTAATGCCCCAACTCAAAATGGGTCCCATCCCCTCCATGACACCTTCACACCTTAAATAGACTTGATTCAAGAACACAGACTGGGAGGTCCTGTCGTGATTCAATGGAAATGAGTCAGACTGGTATCCATGAGAACGCAGGTTCGATTCCTAGCCTCTCTCAGTGGGTTAATGATCCAGCATTGCATGAGCTCTGGTGTAGGTTGCAGATGCGGCTTAGATTTGGCGTTACTGTGTTTGTGGTATAGGCCAGCAGCTACAGCTCCAATTGGACCCCTAGCCTGGGAACTTCCATATGCCTCCATATCAATTTACTCTTGCTTTCATAAACAATCTCTTTATAACATGCAATGCTGTTGACAGCATTTTATCAACAGAAGGTCTTTCAAAATTGGAGTCAATCCTCTCAAAGCCTACTGCTGATTTATCAACTAAGTTTATGTTGCTGTCATTTCCACAATTTTCATAACATCTTCATTAGGAGTAGATTCCATCTCAAGAAACCACTTTCTTTGCTCATCCATAAAAAACAACTCTTCATGAACTAAAATTCTATCATAAGATTTCAGCAGTTCAGCCTTCATTTCTAATTGTAGTTCTCTTGGTTATTTCTACCACATCTGCAGTTACTTCCTGCATTTGCAGTCTTGAATCCCTCAGTCATTCATGAGGGTTAGAATCAACTTCTTCCAAACTTCTGTTAATTTTGATAAATTAAGCTCTTCTCTTGAATCATAGATATTCTTAGCAGTATCTAGAGTGGTGATTCTTAGTAGCATCTAAAATGGTGAATTATTTCCAAAAGGTTTTCAGTTGACTCTGCCAAGATCCATCAGAGGAACCACTGTCTATGGCAGCTATAGTCTTACAAAAAGATTTCTAAATAATAATATTGATTTGCAAGTTGAAATGACTCCTTGATCCATAGGCTTGTCCATCTGCATTTCTTAAACTTAGGTAAAAGGGATTCCGTTCTTCAGACCAAGAGTTCACAGAAATGGTGAGCAATGAGTAGACTGGGTAGCTATGAACAACTGAAAGGAAAATCTCCCAAAGGAGTCTTTGTAACACTGGAAGTATAGTCTGAGGGCAGCTGTGGAGAGGACATTCCACAGTTTAGTCTCATGTACTCTTTGTTTTGTTTTGTCTTTTATTTTGGTTTTGTCTTTTTTGTTTGTTTGTTTGTTTTGCCTTTATGTAGAGCCGCACCCACGGCATATGGAGGTTCCCAGGCTAGGGGTCTAACAGGAGCTGTAGCAGCCGGCCTTCGCCACAGCCACAGCAACACGGGATCCGAGCTGCGTCTGCGACCTACACCACAGCTCACGGCAACGCCAGACCCTTAACCCACTGAGCAAGGCCAGGAATCAAACCCGTAACCTCATGGTTCTTAGTTGGATTCGTTAACCACTGAACCACAAAGGGAACTCCCAGTCTCATGTACTCTTATTTGCTAAGGAAGAATAAGACAGTTGACTAATTGGTCTACTATGAACAAAAGTAATTCCTCCCTACTAGATTTTGAGGTGCTGTTAGGACTGAATGCTAGATAGCCAAAACACCAATACATACAGTGATATTGTCATAGGGACTTAAATAATTTTATACTGACAGGAAAATAAGTCATCTGAAATATTAGGAAGGAGGATCCAAATTTGGGAACTTTAGCTCTGAAGCATATATTCTCCCAGTCCTCTGCTGTATAACTTGCCTTGCTTTAATATTCTCTTCCTTCCTCCTCCCCCTTTCCTCTTCTTCCTCCTCCCCCCTCCTCTTCTTCCTCCTTACCCTCCTCCTCTTCCTCCCCATCCTTGTCCTCCTTTTGTAGCATCACTACTACTACCATTTAGGAGCCCAGTGCCTATCACATAGTAGATATTCAGTAAGTTCTTATTCACTGTTTTATTTCTAGCTATATATATTTTTACAATAAAAAAACATTTTCACCAAGAAATAAAAACTGCCACTGTCATTGTCACTCCTGTGGCTAACATGTCACATGCGTATTTGCACCTCTTGGTGGCAAGCCCTTTTGTATACATGATTTCACCTAATCTTTGTACAGTCCAGCCATTGAGTAAAACACATCCTGAAATGAAGGAAGATTTAAGGAATACTAAATCTTAGAGACTTTTCAAGTTGCTTAATTTCATAGAGCTAGTAAAGTGGAAAAGGAACTAAATACTCAATTTCCCCTCTCCTTTGAAGGTGCTTTTCTCACTCTACCTACTGTTCTCCCAGCCCTGTGACTATTGACTTTGAAGTAAATGTGAAAATAATCACCTAAATAACTGTCTCTTTTAATCTTTGTAAATATCACATGCAGGTAAGCCTCCTATTCTTGCCATAGCTGTGAGAAAATAAACCTCTCTTTGTATTCTTCATACAGCTGTTTCAGTTGCATTGGATGTTACACCTCTCATATTTCCATGGATTCCTTCTTACTAGATATAATCATAACTCTGTTGATATTGTGGAGAACTGCTGCTCTGGGCTTTCAATAAAATTACATGTACCCTTTTTTCGTAAAAGAGATTAGCAGAATTTTTATAACTTGCCAAAGTTACCTGATAATTTTTGCCAGATATGATAAGTTAAAAAATAAACCAATTTTGAGCTTAAAGGTAAAACAAATATAAAATCTCAACTTTTAATTGACAGTGTATTTACAAATGAGATTCTGATATTTTCCAAGTTTGAGGAGGAATGTTTCATATCAAAATGAATGTGCTTGTATGAATTCTGCATTATTTGCACATAAAAAAAGAAAAATAATTTAGCCTTTTCTTGTGGTGCAGCAATAGTTGGGTATTTGACTACTGAAAGATAGTTTGCTGTTTTGATGAATGTTTTTTTATGCTGTATATCTATAACTAGGCTTTGTAGACAATCTCAAGGGTTTTATACTTTTCTAGATTTAAGTACACAAATTTTATGTATTGTATTATTTATGTATAAATTCTACTTGTGTATTATCTGCACTCACCACCTCTCCCAGTCATGAGCAGAATTTAAAGTAAAGCAGTGTGATAGAAACAGCCGTATGTCCACCAATATCCATCCTCTAAGTCTTCTATTTAGTAACAAAATAAATGATCTTTAGCTGGAAATGTAGGTGGGATTTGCGAAGTGACGTCTTTACTAGCCTCCTAGCATCATTTGCAGTTAGTCAGGGCTATATAACTATGTTCTGGGCAATAGAATTCAGACCCTTCCCGTCTAAGTTGATTGACTTCCTCATCTGTTGTCATCACAAGTGATATCTGTCTCTCTGGTGTGGCTTCCATCACATTGCTGGTTAGTTTTTGTTTAATGTGGCTCTCTTATAATGCTACACTTTCTAAGGAATTGCTACCCTCTAAATTCCTCAAGCTTGAAAAGAAGGGAGGAAGGAACAAAGAAGTTAATAATCAAAGGCTTGAATAAATGAATAGGTAGGTAGTTTTATGATTAATGATGTGTTTAAAAGGTGTGCCAGCTATGATTATAAGTGTCAATATGAGAATTATTAAAGTGTGGACCTTGTTTGGAAATGTTTAACTGAGTAACTTAAATAGCCTGTGACCTGTGAAGACATTAGTATTTACTTGGGAGTATTAATGATAATATCGGCAGAAGAGTCTGGCATTTCGTTAGGAAGTTTAATGAGCTCGACAAGATGATCTTCGTGGTCAGTTCAATCCTAACGTTGTTATTTTAATATGACAAGAATAAAGATTAAAAAACATATTTAAGATAAATCATAGCCAATAATAAAATTATGGTTAAGATTCTATTTAACTAATATTACATGCCCAATAAGCAAGATTTCAGACAGTGTCTAGCCCTCCATCCTCCTTTAACAGATGAAAAGCTGGAGTCTCAAAAATCTAGGCTTCTTGTGTGGTTGTATTATTTCAAGTTGGCACTGGTTGTGACTCACAGAAACCTTAGACATAACATCCTATAAACATTCTTCAAATGCAGTTATTTGAGTTTATGCTTATAAACGTTTAAGTTTTAGCCCTTCAGGTAGAGTCAAGGGTCATGGCAGAGTACATACACCCTTGTATTAACTTATGTTTGCTTGGTGGAAGGGTTTGTCCCTCACTGTCAGTGGGTATATAGTTACCTTTTTGTGTAAATTCTCACAAATCCCTCAGAGTTGTGTATTGTGTGTCTCAGAGAAATGTATTATGCTTTTCATGATTTATATTTTATGATTTCATCAGTCACATATATTAAATATACTTATATATTTAATAAGACACTTTCAAGGGTAAGTTTATTTCCCAATTAGAATTGTATTGGAAAAAAAAATAAAAATAAATAAGTAAATAAAAAGTACCCTTGGAGTTCCTGATGTGGCTCAGTGGTAAAGAACCTGACTAGTATACATGAAGATGTAGGTTTGATCTCTGGCCTTGCTCAGTGGGTTAAGGATCCAGGTATTGCCTTGAGCTGCGGTGTAGGTCACAGGTACATCTCAGGTCCTGCGTTGTGTGGCTGTGGCTGTGGCATAGCTCTGATTCAGCCCCTAGCCTGGGAACATACATGAGAAACTGGGAATACCCAATGAGAAACTGTCATATGAATAATAAAATGATGCTATTTGTACATTCCTTAGTAGGATTTGTACACTTGGAAAATAATGACCCCCACTAAAATAGAGAGTTGACAGCTTTTCTAATCCAATTTAGGCCTCAACGCAATTGAGGAATGAGTGGATTAACTGAATAGTGCTGTTAATTCAAGTTATGTAACTCTGACCTATGTTCCTTGATCCTCTGAAATGATTTAAAAAGAACTTATTTCACCAGCTATAATTGGCCATCCTTCTGGAACTCCGGCCAATTAAGTTCTTATAAAATTAAATTCTTTTTGACTATTTCATATCTTCCAAAGCCTCAGTCTCAATATTTAAATATCAGTTGTGTTTTTCCATGACTCAAGATGCTACAGTTAAAAGAAATTGAATTGAATGTATATTGGTTGTAAATTCAGCAGTTTGAGGAGGCTCATTCTTATTTTCTTCAGCTATAAAATTGAGATAATTATAACATACCTCATAGATGTACTGCGAAAACGTAAATGTATGGAGAATTCTGAGAAAGAACTATCACCATCTTATCGTCAGTATCTCGCTAATATTAGCCATAATCACCATATTTATTATTAATTGACAAAATCGCATATTATTGTCAGGTGACTTTTTATTCATATATATTAAAAGTCTCTATCAGCGTGAGCATTGATAGGTCTGTGGAGGAAAGCTCTCACTATTTTTAATTTATTTGTCTAGTTAATCAGAGTTTTCATGATTCTTTCTCTGACACCCACTCCTATTTATTTTCTCTACAAGGTCCTTCCCTCACATTTAGTTTCTTTGTGGTATGTTGAAAACAGATGGGAAAGTATGGATCATATTCAATAATTTTCCTTATAAGCTAACAAACCTAGCTTCTCAATGCAACAGACCTAATTATGGTGTAACATAATCATTTTTTATCAAAAGCTTGTTAACTGCTGTCTGTGTACAAAGCCTCATCACTACAAGAGCTGGTGGCTGAGATACCTCCTGAGTGGAACGACCTGGATGTATTCACTAATTATCCTTTACTAGATGCTGTTTCTGCCAATTACATAGAAACTTCAAAAACAAGATAGGTTAATTAGGATTGGACAGAGGGTTCTGAAAGGAAGATTGATTATGTTTTCACAATCACTTAAAGCACCTCAACATACGAAAAACATAAGTAAAAATAAGACACAAAAAACAGGAAATTGAATTTATGTATGGAATAATTCTAACTATATCTCCAATTTTTATCTCCATCTCTATTCTGTATCTTCAGTAATTTGTCTATCCCTTTAATATGTATTATGTCATATGTATGTATTTGTCCAAATAAATGTTTATATCTACCCATACACACATGGAATGAAACTGAGATCCCAAACTGTATTTCTGACTATGCTGAATAATGTTTTTTTAAATTATATTATCAAATATGAAACTGTTAAGATTTCATTTTTAGATGAGAATTACCATTTACGTGTTCTCTTCATGACATATCTAAGGAATCATTTGCATAAATATTGTCTATTCCAGTGTTTGACACTCTTTCTATAAACAATTAAATAGATGCCTTTTAACAAATACCAGGACACAGTATTTATTTTATTGTCAGTGTGTTCTTTTTTTAGTTAATGAAAGATGGTTTATCTGTCAGTTTGGCCCTGATTGCCAGACACACATCCATTGATGTCACAACCATTTCACTGGCCCTTAATCACTCTATATTCTTGTGTCTCTTCTTTTTTTCTTCCTAGATTACATCACTCATCCTAATAATCACTACTTGAATACCTCTTTATATCACTACCTTTGCCATACACTTATAACTAAATCCGAAATTTAGTGAAATCTCAATCTCCCTATGCCTGTCCCAGTACAGGAGACTGTGACTGATAAAATCAAAGAAGGTTGTTTTGATCTCATTTTGAATTTGTGATCAGCAATCTTAAATGAGCCCTTACTGCTGTTAAGAAGTCCTGCAATCTTGTAGTTTTCACAGTCTTAATTTATTATAAAGTAGATGCCTCTTTTGTACTTCCTTTTCTCTTCTCAAATGTCACATGCCTCCTCTTCAAATCACATTATCAGCTATTATTTCTATATATTAGTCAGGTTTTCCAGAGAAACAGAACCAATAGGATGTGTGTGTGTGTGTGTGTGTGTGTGTGTGATTTATATATACTATCTACTTATCTATATAAAGATTTATTCTAAAGGAATAGCTCACATGATTACTGAATCTGGTAAATTCAAAATCTGCAGGGTAGTAGACTGGCAGACTGAAGACCCAGGAAAGAATGAACTTGCAGTTCAAGTCTCAGTGCTGTATGCTGTAGAATTACCTCTTGCTTGTGGGTGGTCAAATTTTGTTCTACTCTTCCTTGACCTGATTGTGTGAGGCCCTCCCAGTTTATGGTGGACAGTCTGCTTTACTCAGAGTCCAGCAAGATAAATGTAAATCTCATCTAGTAACACCCTCACTGGAGCGTTGAGAATAATGTTCTACCAAATATAGGGGCACTGCAAACCAGCTTAGTTGACACAAGAAATTATCCATCATACCTGCTTCATATTTCATCAAACATAAAAGCCGTCCATGCTGGATATTGTTCATTTACACTTTCAAGTCCACTTTCCACTCATCATTACACAGCTGTAAGACTATTTTCTATGAACTACATCAATTTGTTCTTTTATCTTTTGGCTCCCAATTTGGTTTGGCCAATGGGAATCACTGGCAGCTGATGAAAGGGAGCTGGGTAGTGAGGCCAGGATGTTTGTATACCCTCTGTACATTGATTTTCCAAATTTACGGTCTCTCAAGTTATATCTAACTTTCTGTTCTTAAATTTATTACTACTCCTTTCTTTTATACCTTCATGCCCGAAATAGAATTTTAACCTACTGCCTTACTTCCTCCACAGTTGCTACATCTTGGAAACGCTGTTAACATTGTTCAAAATTATTTTATTTTGACAGTCCCATCTCTTTCTGATGGAACTCTTTTTAATACCTATCAAAAAGTAGTCTTTCACATGCTCTCAGGGCACTTAGCAATCTGTCTGCCTTGTCATGGCTTATTCTGCTTCACTCTGTATGCTGGGTGAAATAGCCATGCTCTTATTTTAAGTCAGCCCTTATTCTTATGCATAGGACATAGGCTATACAATCTTCTCTTACTCAAGAATTTCTAATATTATCACTTTTCTCATTTTAAAAATATTTTATTGTGCTGTCAACTTCTGTACAGCAAAGTGACCCAGTTATACATATATATGCACATATATATACACATATATACATGTATATATACACATATATATATACATATATATACAAAACATTCTTTTTCTCATATTGTCTTCCATCTTATTCCATACCAAGTGGCTAGATATAGTTCCCTGTGCTATACAGCAAGATCTCATTGCTTATCCACTCCAGATGTAGTCATTTGCATTTACAAACCCCAAACTTTCAGTCCATCCCACTCCTTCCCCCTCCGCCTTGGCAACCACAGTTCTGTTCTATATGTCCATGAGTTTTTTTCATTTCTGTAGATAGGTTCATTTTTGCTACACATTAAATTCCAGATATAAGTGAAATCACATGGTATTCATCTTTCTCTTTCTGACTGACTTCACTTAGTATGAGAGTCCCTAGCTCCATCCATGTTGCTACAAATGGCATTATTTTGTTCTTTTTTATGGCTGAGTAGTATTCTATTGTGTATGTGCACCACATCTTGCTTAATCCATTCATCAGGAGATGGACATTTATATTGTTTCCATGTCTTGGCTGTCGTGACCAGTGTTTCAGTGAACATAGGGGTGCATGTATCATTTTCAGTGAAAGATTTGTCACGTTATATGCCCAGAAGTGGAATCACTGGATGATATGGTATTTCTATATTTAGTTTTCTGAGGTACCTCCATGCTTGTTTTCCATAGTGGTTGCACGAATTTACATTCTCACCAAGTGTAGGGGGCTTCCCTTTTCTCCACACCCTCTCCAGTACTTGTTATTTGTAGTCTTACTAATGATGGCCATTTTGAACGGTATGAAGTGGTACACATTGGAGTTTTGATTTGCATTTGTCTAAAAATTAGTGATTTTGAGCATTTTTTCATGTAGCTGTTGGACATCTATACGTCTTCTTTGGAGAAATGTCTATTCAGGGCTTCTGCTCATTTTTTGATTGGGTTGTTGGTTTTTATGCTGTTGATTTGTATAAGTTGTTTGTATATTTTAAGAGATTAAGCCCTTGTGAGTTGCATCATTCGAAACTATTTTCTCCCATTCCATAGGCTGTCTTTTTGAATTTTTTATGGTTTCCTTTGCTGTACAAAAGCTTGAAAGTTTGTTTAGGTTCCATTGGTTTATTTTTGTTTTTCTTTCAGCTTTGGGAGACTGATCTAAGAAAACATTTGTATGGTTGATTTCAGAGAATGTTTTGCCTATGTTCTCTACTAGGAGTTTGATGGTGTCTTGTTTTATGTTTAACTCTTTAAGCCATTTTGAGTTTATTTTCATGCATGGTGTGAGGGTGTGTTCTAGTTTCATTGATTTACATACAGCTCTCTGGTTTTCTCAGCACTACTTGCAGAAGAGACAGTCCTTTTCGCATTATATGTTCTTGCCTCCTTTATTGAAGATCAAATGACCATAGATGTCTGGGTTTTTTGGTTCCTTACAAGTTTTTGGATTGTTTATTCTAGTTATGTGAAAAATGTCATGGGTAATTTGATAGGGATTGCATTGAATCTGTAGATAGCTTTGGGTGGTATGGCCATTTTACGGTCTTCCAGGAGCATGGAATATCTTTCCATTTCTTTGAATCCTCTTTAATTCCCTTGACTAATGTTTTATAGTTCTCAGCTTATAAGTCTTTCCCCTCCTTGGTCAGGTCTATTCCTAGGTATTTAATTTTTTGAGGTGCAATTTTAAAAGATACTGCATTTTTATATTCCTTTTTCTATATTTCATTGCTAGTATACAGAAATGCAACTGATTTCTGAAGGTTAATCTTGTATCCTGTAACTTTGCTGAATTTATTGATCAGTTTGAGTATTTTTTGTGTGGAGTCTTTAGGGCTTTCTCTCTACTTATAGTATCATGTCATCTATATAGAGTGACAGTTTTACCTCTTCTCTTCTAATTTGGATACCTTTTATTTCCTTTGTTTATCTGATTGCTGTGGCTAGGACTTCAAATACTATGTTGAATAAAAATGATGAGAGTGGGTATCCTTGTCTTGTTCCAGATTTTAGAAGGAAAGCTTTCAGCTTTTCTCCATTGAGTATTATATTTATTGTCTGTGGGTTTGCCATAAATGGTTTTGATTATGTTAAGGTATGTTCCCTCTATACCCACTTCGGTAAGAGTTTTGATCATGAATGGAAGTTGGGATTTTTTCAGATGCTTGTTCTGTGTCTTTTGAGATGATTGTGTGGTTTTTGACTTTTCTATTGTTAATGTGGTGTATGATGTTGATTGATTTGCATATGTTGAACCATCCTTATGAACTTGAGATGAATCCCACTTGGTTGTGGTGTATGATTTTTTATATGCTGTTGGAATCAGTTGGCTTAAATTTGGTTGAGAATTTTTGTGTCTGTACTCATCAAAGATATTTTTCTGTTGTTTTTTGAATCTCTAATTGATTTCCTCTATAATCTTTATGATCTTCTGCTGACTTTACGTTTTGTTTGTTCTTTTTTTTTTAAGTTATTTTAGCTGGTGGTTTATGTTGTCAATTTGAGATTTTTCTTCTTTTTTTGAGGAAGGTCTTTATTGCTATGACTTCCAAGAACTTCCTCTGTGACATCCCTTAGATTTTGAGTGATTGTGTTTACCTTTTCTCTTGTTGGTCATCAGTTTCATCCTCTATTTTATAATTATAGTACTGTTATATCACCCATCTTTGAAATGTCATGGCTCAACCCTATGTCTCTCTTCAGTTACTACCTTATTTCTCAGTTCCTTTTTATAGCAAAACTCTTTGAAAGACACCTTTGATTCTTATATATATTTTCATCTTCCAAATTCACACTTGAACCCACTCCTTAAAGAAAGTTATTTCTTTTCAAGGTCAAGAATGAATTCCATACTGCTAAATCCAAATGTTAGTTCCTAGTTCTTACATTGATTAAATTGTCGACAGTATTTGAGATGCTTGTGCACTCCTACATTCTTAAAACATTTACTTCAATTATCTTTCATGATTCCGTGTCTCTTGGTTCTTTTTCTTTCTCACTGGCCATTCCTACATATTTTCCTTTGATAGCTATTTATTATGTTTCCTGCTATTTTATTGTTGGAGTACATTAGACTTCAGTGTTCACACATTTTCTCTTTTCGATTTACACTCACTTTGCAAGGGGTCTTTTCTGTTTCAGGTTTGTGAGTGGCACTTACCAGTGCACACTTCTCATCTTTATATTTTCTGCTTGGATTTCTCCTTTGAGTTCCACATATGTTTGTACAAAATGCTTACTCAACATATATATTTGTGTGTTTAAATGACATCTCACATATCAGAGTTTCAAAAGCCATGCCTCCTTCTCTCTTCCTCCATTGTGGAAGTTACTAAGATAAAACAATGTGTTATTACCTTTGATGCCTCTCTTTTTCTCATAAATGAAATTTATATTAATATTTCAAAACAATAGTGGAATTTTAAAATTGGAAGTTACCTTAGTGATCCCACACTAAAGCTACCATTTTACGTCTTTGTCAGTATTGTTTAAATAAGCAAATCTTATTCAAAGCAAGACAAATCTATCCTATGCTTTTTTTTTTTTTTTTGTCTTTTTGCCTTTATGTGGAGCCGCACCCGCGGCATATGGAGGTTCCTAGGCTAGGGATCTAACAGGAGCTGTAGCTGCCGGCCTTTGCCACAGCAACGCGGGATCCGAGCCGCATCTGCAACGTTCACCACAGCTTACGGCAACGCCGGATCCTTAACCCACTGAGCAAGGCCAGGGATCGAACCCGCAACCTCAGGGTTCTTAGTCAGATTCGTTAAGCACTGAGCCACGAAGGGAACTCCTATCCTATGCTTTTGATTGCCATATTTTCAAGAATCTTTTCCACTATAAAATTACATTTAGCCTCGAAGCTACACCTTTCAGTTAGACACAGTGAAACTTTTAGTGGATTTCTAGGCAGGCATCTTCTGTATGATATATACAAAATTTTACAGAATTTTGGTAAATATATTTTAGCAATATTGTGTCATGATAAGAAGAAAAACTGCTTAAAATTCAGAGATTAATGTTAATTTTTTTATTACAACCTACCTGCTCATCATTTGTTGCATTTACTAAGTACAGATACTTAAACTCTTTAAATTAAATGTTTTTACTTGTTTTTCAGTCTGCACAACTTGTATTTAAGGTGTACAATAGTTTTAAAGTTGTTTTTTCTTGAAAACCACTACTAGCATATTAAGCAATTCTTATGTTTTATTTTGACATTGTATGTATTACAATGACATAATAAACTGACAATAAACTCAATAGTGTATTTATTACTCAGTTTTTATTGTCATTTCTCTAGGAGGTGGCTCTGAGAAGATGTTGCTATGGTTTATGTTGGAGAGTGTTTGGCCTGCATTTTCCTCTAAGTTTTTTATAGTATCTGGTCTTATATTTAGGTTTCTAATCCATTTTGAGTTTATTTTTTGTGTATGGTGTTAGGAAGTGTTCTAATTTTATTCTTTTACATGTGGCTGTCCAGTTTTCCCAGCACCAATTATTGAAGGGGCTGTCTTTTCTCCATTGCATATTCTTGCCTCCTTTGTCGTAGATTAGTTGACTCTAGGTGCATGGGTTTAATTCCGGGCTTTCTATCCTGTTGCTCTGATCTGTATTTCAGTCTATGTGCCAGTACCACATAGTTTTGATGAGTGTAGATTTGTAGTAGAGTCTGAAGTATGGAAGCCTGATTCCTCCAGCTCCATTTTTGTTTCTCAGGATGGCTTTGGCTATCCTGGGTCTTTTGTGCTTCCAAACAAACTTTAAAATATTTTGTTCTAGTTCTGTGAAAAATGTCTTTGGTAATTTGGTAGGGACTGTATTCAATCTACAGGTTGCCTTGGGTTATGTAGTCATTTTGATAATATTGACTCTTAAAATCCAAGAGCATGGTATGTCTTTCCATCCGTTTGATATCTTTCATCAGCATCTCATCAGTTTAGAGTACAAGGCTTTTGTGGGGCTTTGTCTCTGGGTGAGATTAGAGGTGACTGTGCACCTGAGGGGGGAGGTCTTTATGCAACCTGTTTTACTGATGGGTGGGGCTGTGATCCCATCTGGATTATTGTTTGGCCTGGAGATTCTCAACACTGATAGGTGTGGCCAATTTCCCAAAATGGTCGCTTCCAGAGAAACACAGGCTCATGAATATTCCCAAGAGCTTTGCCTTCAATGTCCTTCCCCCACAGTGAGCCACAGTCACCCCTTTTTCCCAGGAGATCCTCCAAGAACCGCAATCAGGTCCAACCCAGATTCCTATGGAGCCTTTGCTTTGCCCTGGGACCCAGTACACATGGGGTCTCCATTGCCCCCAGTCCCATGGAATTCCTGCACGCAGGCCCAACTGGTCTTCAATGCCAAATTCCTCAGGGACTTATCCCAGTGCCAGATCTCCGGGCATGGAGACTTGACGTGGGGCTCAGAACTCTCATTCCTGTGGGTGAGTCTCTGCAATGCAGTTACTTTCCTGTCTGTGGGCTTCCCACCCAGCAGGTATGGGGTTGCTTATATCGCATAATTGCCCCTCCATCCTCTTCATGTGGCTTCCTTTTTGTCTTCTGGAGTAGGGTGTCTTTTTGAAAGTTTCCAGTCCATTTGGTGGAAGGTTGTTAAGCATGTCATTTGTAATTTTTTGTTGTTTTTATAAGAGAAGTTGAGCTCCTGTCCTGTTCTGCCATCTTAATCCCAATTTCAATAGTGTATTTAATACTTATGAGCTTAGTAAGTATCCAGTGTTGGCTCTGTGCTATCAGAGGACCAAAGAACAACTGGCAAATAACTGTATCGTCCAAGATCTTACACTGTAGTAGAATTAATATAGCTACTAGCATTTTTTTTTTTCTCTTAATGGATTTTATTTCACTTATAGGTGTGCATAAATCATCACAAGTCAATTTTACAGATTTTGTATCCCAAACCCCCAGTGCATCCCCCCACCCTACTAGCATTTTTTGTTGTTGTTGTTGTTTTTTTGGCCATTGAAAAGGGCTAAATTACCTCCTTGTTTAAGTAAATAACTTGCTAGTTATTTTCTTTTGTAGGAAAAGGGGGAATGATTTGTGAATCAACATTTTGGTCCTTCCAAGCTGTAGGGCTTTTATTTAGTCTTGAAGTTATCAGAAACATCCTTTCTGTGATCCACTTTTCAAACAGTGAAAGTGATAATGTGAGCAGGATCTTTGATATGGTAAATGTCAAGGATTTTCTCCTAATACTCAGGTCCCTTTTTGAGTTTCTCTTTGTTCAGTCCACAAAAGAAAGCAGTTTCTTTCCTTTTCTTTTTCTTCTTTTAACTTTTGAGATTTTGAAATGGAATTCTTCATTTCAGAATTATCCAGTTATTTCCTCCATGTATAGAAAAGTTCATTTAGCTTTTGTAGCCTATCTTTCTTGTATTTCTGTGTTCAAGGACATTATACTTTATGTAGTAATCAGATAGTCCCCAAATACAGGTAGTTCAACTTAATTTTTTTTTTGACTTTGCAGTGATGTAAAAGCAATAAGCATTCAGTAGAAAGATTACTTTAAATTTTCTTCTTTTCTTGAGCTAGTAATATGCATTATGATACTCTCTGATGTTGGGCATTGGCAGTGATCAGCAGATTCCAGTCACCTCAGCACCACAGAGTTTGACAGCTGATACACTTACAACCAATTCTGTATCCAAAAGAACCATTTTGTTTTTAACATTCTGTATATTATTCAATAAATTACATGAATAATAAGTTACACTTTATTACACATTAGGTTTTGTGTCAGATGAGTTTGCCCAACTGTAGGATAATGCAAATGTTCAGAGCGTGTTTAAGGTAGGCTATTCTAAGCTATGATGCTCCATAGGTTAGATGCCTTAAATGCATTTTCAGCTAATGATATTTTCAACTAACAGTGGGTTTTTAAGGATGTAACTCCATTTTAAATCCAGAAAAATCTGTGTAACAAAACCATTTATAGTACCATTTATTGAGGACGTCCTCTATGTTGGGTACTGCGTTGGGCTTATTGTATATATTACTTCTCATCTTATAGCAACTCATTAGGGTAAATGTTATAAATTCTGACTTACAGGAAAATGTAATGAAGTTCATTGAAGTCAGCATGCTTAATTTTAGCCCAATAATAAAAAGTAGACTGGATTTCAATCAAGGTTTATCTGGCTCTAAAATCCAGATATACCATTAAGCAATAATTTCCTTCTGTCAAGTTCTGGCATTTTCTTATGCCCCACATTCCCCCTCCTTTCCATGGCACTACTGCTCTTCCTAATTAGCTTACACAGTGATTCTACCTACATGAACTCAGTGGCAGCCTTGGGCTTCCCTCCTGCTCCAGCCAAAGATGTAGCTCATCTGGGATAAAAAGCTTCTCTTGAAACAGCTTCCCAGACTTGCATTTTTTTTTAATTTTTTCCCAACTTTTTCACCAAAAGATCTTGCCTCCTTACATCCCAGAAGGCTGGTCCACTTTCTGTATTGATTCTCTTCCAGTGCCTTGATGGTTAAATTTCATTTTGATCTAAGTTTAAATTTTAGCTGAGCAGCTTAACTGTGGGTGAGTCTCTTCACAGTGCTTTACTTACTCACTAAAGAATTTGGTATCCCATGCTAAGTCCCACGCTGAACAAGGTCAGATTGTTTCCTTTTTTTTCCTCTGTAACATTATTTATTGATTTGGTAGTTAGTGATATTTTGACTTTCCTAGTTTCAAAGGTTTGCTTTAGAATACAGAAACATTCAGCCTTGTATGTATGTCATCAATTGTATATTCGATTTAAGATTTTCTTATTTATTTCTAAACAATTCTAGACAGCCTTGTGAGGCTGAATCTGCCCTCTAAGGACAGTTCCCTCACATGTACATGTACATGACCTGTTAGTGTTGTTACCTACAACCCGCTGTGGATGTGTTCTACTCACACTTGGGCTGGTGTGAAAAGATTTATATGGATCCTCCTTGTTCTCAGCTGTAAACAAATAAAGACTATTCTGATCAAATCTTACCAAAGAGTAATTGCACTAGACAAAGTAAAACTGGCATAGAAAACTTTGTTCTAGGCTACTGCAGTAGAGGAGAGAAATCAGAACAAAGCCTGAATTCAATTCTGCTGAAACAAATGGCAGGAGTTTCTCTGGGGTGAGCTGGTGGAAAAGTACTGGAGGAAGTGAGGAGGAGACATTAATCAGTGGGTTGTGCAGTGCACATTGAATTATTCCTGAGTTTACGGGTGGTTTTTCCCTATGGTTTGGCTACCTAATCACTGCCTATAGAAGTTAGGCTCCTACCTTCCCACAGAGACTGGAAGTTAGGGTATCTTCTCTGATGATTGTATTTCAAAGAGATGGCCCTCACACCTTTGATGAAGATATTCCTGGTGGTAAGACTGGCAAGAAGCTCTTAAAATTTTTACATCTCAAAAAGGCATAGAAAAAAGTTATAATTATGTCAACCTAAAATATATGGATGTCAATATATAAAAATTATAAATATATAAAAATTATGTCAATTTTTAAAAGTTGAGATAAGTTTTATGAGGACTCTAGCCCTGGAGACAGAATTTCAGATAGCCCTGAAAAAAATGCTCCAAAGTGATAGGGGGGAATGTCAGTATATATGTAATTTTGGTAAAGGGGAAAGGTACGTGCAATCAAGCACACATTTTATAGAAGATTGCTACTAGTCACGGGGAGCAGATGTCACCATAAAGGACTTTGGTCCTTTTCTAGATATGAGGAGATGAAAGAATTGAGCTCATAAAGTCTCCTGAAAACATCTATCTGAAGACCTGTTCTGCCTATTCCCAGAGCACAGAGTGCCTCACTCCTGATTTCCACCCTGAGCTTCTTTCAGGGGGTGCTGAGGGTCAGCAGCTGCAGTGTGCCATGATTCAGTGTGTGTAGAGGAAGATGGCAAGGTGCCAGTCTCCAGTTCACCATTACAAGCTTACTCAAGTAAGGTCCTAGGAAAAGGGAGGTTAGAGCCTAGAGTCAGGAAGAAGCATGTCTAAAATTTAGTCAAGCTGATGGAAATTTTAAAGCTGTTTTGACTTCATTTCCTGTAAGACATTACTCAGTAGTCATAAATTATTTCTTTTGTTTTACCCTCAGCCTACAAACTAAACACCCCTTGGGCAATAGCAGCTGTTCTAACATACTTTTACTAGTTGCATTGAGAGATTTGGTCTTTTTCAAATCTGGCCACAAGGGGATTAAATTTTTATACATTTCTACTTTTTCTTTTGTGTTTTGATTACATTAATCATGTATTATTAATAGTAAGTTTTAAAAGTATTCATTCTAATACTGAGTTTGAGAAGAAACTACAGTCTTTCCTCATATTTGTCATTTCAACTTATAGGTAGGTAAAGATAACCTCTTTAAAATGTCAAATTCTCCATCTAATTCTAAATAGAAGGGTAAGCACTTAACTAAAGAGCATGGCTATGCTAGCCTTGTTAAATTCCCTTAGCAGCCTATGTAGAGGTTGAGAAGAAAGTGCCGTTAAACCAAAGCCCAACAGAAGAGAAAAATCAAAGGGCTTGTAGGGAAGGAAAAGGTTTTTCTCAAACCACACAGGACCCCTGTCTGAAAATTAAATGACAAGTATGGATTACCAGGAGAAAAGCATATAAATTAATTTATTAGAAATTTTATATGACATAGGAGCCTTTTAAGGGAATGAAACCCAAAGAAACAGACCATTTTTGTGCTAGGTTTAAGAAGAGTGACAGTCATGCAGAAATATGGTATATTAAAGAGTATCCACTGAAGAAAAACACATTACCAAAAAATTGCTAGTAATCTTATTTAGGGATCTAACTGAGGACTACAGCCCGAGAGGCAGCCTCTCATATAGTTCTGAGGAACCACTCGAAAGAAGTAAGAGAAGAGCCAGTATATATAGGAGTTTTTTGTTGGGAAAAAACAAACAAAACAAACAAAAATTAAAAAAAACAACAACAGTTGAACACAAAAGACTACTGCTAATCACAAAGAGCAGACATACCAAGTTAATGATTCTAGCACATTTCTGTGTATAAGAAGATGCAAGGATTTGGGATCATTGAAATTGCTCCTTACATATGCATCTTATCTCTCTAGGGCCGGTATCCAGGACTCCTGTTTTTCTACATTCCTGTTTTTCTACATTCTTCCGGTTTTTCTACATTCTAAATTCCCCTTGGGCAATTACCATGGCTAATACCTTAATTCTGAATGTCAGGCAGCATTCTTTGTTTACTGGAATGGCAGGCAACATCTCCTGTCCACAGGAAATTGTAATCTGTGTATTTTTTATGTTAGGTTAGATGAAGAGTGGGTATTCATGTAGATAAGATAGGATAAGGAGTATGAGGTAACTATAGTACCAGAAAAAAAAACCTCATTTGTTGGGATTCTTTTTGGTTTCCTTTTGTCTTCCAAGTAAAGATGTCCCTTTCCTCTGTTTGGTGGTTTTATGACCTATACCAAAAGATTAACTTTAAGTTTACAGGATTTGAGTTTGAATGGATTTGAGGTTTATTTGGTCACAAATAATATCTTTGAATATTTGTGTTGAATACTGTGACAGATATAAGTTCAATATTGTTAAAACTCACCAACAGAGTAGAATTAAATTTTAATTTATTAGGAGTTCCCATTGTGGCCCAGTGTTAAACAACTTGACTAGTATCCATTAGGATGCAGGTTCAATCCCTGGTCTTGCTTAGAGGTTAAGGGCCCTGCATTTCAGTTCTTCAGAAATACTGTCTTTTTTGTTTGTTTTGATTTGTTTGGTTTTTGCTCCAGCTGGCTTCTCTTGGCAATGATTGGTAGGAGGTAAATAATAAAATATTTTTATATTCAGAAGTTTTACTAATTATTCATTAACTGTATTTGATATCTATAGCATTAAATGAATATAAGAAATGTTAATGATAAGAGCAATAATGATAATTATGATAGGAATACATCTTACAGAGCAATTGTAAGAGCTTTTATTACATGTAATTTTCCTAATATCCATATGAAGGTGAATGTACTAGCCTCATTTCACTGATAATTTATAAAAATTTTGGCAAAACTCGCAACTGAACCAGATCTTCAGACTGAAACCTGAGCTCTTCATAGGGTTCTAAGCTACAGATATGTCACTCAGTGTTCTGTATTTCCTCTCCTCTCTTTTTACAATGTTCTTATATAATTTGGACCTTGTGCCCTCAGACTAGTTAGAAAGCTATGAGAAACATAAGACACTATACTACACAGAGATTATCTCGCTCACTCACTGCCAATCTCTCATCTCCAAGCACCCCAGTATTATACATCACCTCGTTTCTTTGTTCACGTGCCTCCATGGCCCTGATTGGCTACAGGGAGCCAAATCTGTAGGGCTATGCTCTTTTCCTTTGTCTGTGGATGATTATGAACTAGATTCCTTACTGTGCTATCCAAGAAGCCCTCAAGGGGTTCCTTTCTCTGTAGACCAGGGCGTTGTTTTTAGATGCTGAGTAATTGTACTGAGTTCTCCCACTTTTGGCAAAGGTTTGTATTTTTGAGCACAGCTTTGAATTGGGGGCCAGGTAGAATTCCTTTGAAACAGAGTGTCGTGAAAAAGTTTTTGAACAAAGAGGGACATATTTTTAGGGCTAAAAATTGCTGTGGTATTTTTAAGCCCTAATGCAGATGGGACATTCAAAGCTGCATTCTTCCAAAATCTCCTGTTTATCTTTTTTAATAACGTGATTAGAATTTTCTGATTTATCAAGTTCTACCTTTCTGTGTTCTCTGCCACTCTTCTAGTTATACCTTTTATGACGATAAGTATGACATTATTTTACCGTTATCCACAAGTTGTCAGTTCACTTTTCTAATTGACATAGGTTGCTTATAAAAGGTAACAGCAATTATAACTTCATTTAGCTTTGAAATAATAACCATTTGTGTGTGTGTGTCTGTGTGTGTGTGTGTGTGTGTGTGTGTGTGTGTGTGTAAGAGTAAGGAATAGAGAATAAATAGCAAAAGTGACAGTAAAAGAGAAGAGTTCAGAAGGGATGTATAACACCTTTTGGCCCTGATTGGAGTGCCTAAAAATCACAGGACTGGCTTGTGATCAGGCTGCTAATGAGCTCTGGTTAGGTTCCATTTTTTTATGGCCAGTTTGGGCTATAATTTCATTAAATGGTAAAATGGAAATTCCTATCATATATATTTAAGTGAAGTATTGTTTCACACTTGACATGATTTAGATAATATACACATTGTTTGCTTTGAAGTACACACCTAGCAAAGCTTAGTTGAATGGACTATGAAGATACATAGATAAATAAAATAAATCTTCTCAAGAATAGTTCAAGGTAGCTACATATTCTCCTGTACAGTAAGCCATCCTTATGGAGAACAACTGACTATGGTGGATGGGGGTTCAGGCTTCAAGTCAGAGCAGCTATGTTGAAACTCCAGCTTACCACTCACTACCTGTGAGATTTTGGACAGGAAATTTAAACATGTTTAACCTCAGTCCCTCTTTAATGACTTGGAAAAAGCGATAGTACCACACGTAGGGCACTTTTAAGAGTTAAATACATTTATATGTATAAGGCGCTTAAAAGTGAAAACTGAATGAGTGAATAGCACATTATGATATAAAATAATGAACAATTCTGAATTTTGATCTTTGTGTAAAATTACTTTTCTATGACCTGTGTCCTAATACTCATCTTTGTATACTTCCTACTTGCCACAAAAACAAAACAAACAAAAAATAGTGTCTTTATTCTGCAGCTACACCCATAATTTTGCAGCCAAATAACATATACATCTTTTTCCTTACTTGGATTTGTCCATTAGCATTCTCGCATCGCTTTGACTAGAATATTTCAATAGCTCTTGGCAGGTTTGTTATTACTTGAAAGCCTATTTTAGCTTCTCACTGGGATGCTGTTAGTGTTAAACTAAATATTCTGAGTCACATGTTTAATACCTGGTAAAGGGGGCACTAAAATTTCTAAATATGAGAGTTATATGGATTATCATCAAATCTGAAGATTAAATTGTGCGTAGTTTCTAAATACTGTGTTTCTAAAGCAAATGTGCTTTTTGACACTTCAATTGTATGTTTAGTGTGCAAGGGATGGTTTGGATATGTAGATATTTGGATGGCAAGCCTTCCCCTAAATGCATAATGCTACTGTTATGTGCAAATGCTACTGTTATGTGCAACAGAGACAGGACTTGATGAATGTAAATTCCTTTCCCAGGTAGAGATATTTTACAAGATCATTTAAATCTTTGTTTTAAATCTTTGTTTTAAAAATTTCCCTTTCGTTTGTCAAAACATTTGTGACCTCACACAAGTAGAGTCTGATTGATTCAGAATCTGCAATTAGATTTGTTCAATAGAGGTAGAAATTTTAAAAACCACGGTAAATTATGATATCAGTGAAAATGATGGTAATCTTTTCTTGATTACCTAAAGTTTGGCACACAAATTTAACATATCCTTTAGGCCCTGAACTTATCTTACTGATTGATTGCCATAGTAAATGAGAATTGTAAGAGAAGTTCTTAATCAATTTAGCTCATGAACAGTATACTGAACATCACCGGAGGAAAACAAGGCAAGAATCCAGATTTGATATTACTAATTCCATTCTAGAGCACACCAGCCACAGCCTTCCAGGTCCTTTGGTCTTAGGTCCCTTACATTGCTCTGCATCCAAACCTGCCCTTTTCTCTTTGCAGTTGAATGAAGAGGCCTTCTGACCTCCCTTCTCTTACCCACTCTCCACGTAAAACTTCTCTTGGGTAGTGGCTGAGGCTGATTCCAGAGATTTAAATTCCATGATATTCATATCTTGCAGCATAAACAGAGGAGTGTGCCTTGGCAGAAAGCCCCCCAGCAAAGAAACGTGGGGATTAATGGGATTTAGATGGTGGCTTAACTAGCATGGAAATACTAGGGTGAGAAGATATGGATAGGTTAGTATTATGCTCTGTAAACATGTATTATGTAGATGTTCATTTATAAAGAGTATTTAATGGTCAAAACCCCTTGGGAAAAAGCTAGATGAAACTCTAAATCTTTATTTTTCTTCCTTTGTGATTGTGTAGCTTCAGCATGGGAACATTCAGTGTTATGCTGGAGTTGGCTCTTATCAATTGGTGAGAGCTGGCTGTTAAACATTCAGAAATTTTGTGAGTTATCAAGCTGCTGGTAGCTTTAAATTGGATATTGTGGGGATATTTATACCATAGAAATTTGCGAATGATCAGCCTTCACCACATCCAGAGTTTATTTATCAACACATCATCAAAGTCATACAGATTTTCTCAGACTGTTTAGTCATCTGTCCTTAAATTTTGGGAACATTGATTGTATGGTATCATACTGTGTGGCATTTAATGACCAAATCCAATTGCTTTTCACAAATGAGGAACATGCTGATAATGATTTTTTTCATTAATTTATTTTTCCTTGTGGTATAAAAAGAGGTAAAGCAAAGTGGACCCAAATTATGTGGTCAGCAGATAATGTTGATAATGGTCTCATGTTTTCTTTCTTCATTTTTTTAATCAGTTTAAATTAATTACTAGTTTTTATTCCTTCAGGTTTACTTCCTAAAACAAGACTTTAGTATATAGAAGAAGCCATCTCAGACAAACTTTATTAAAAAGTCTTAACCCTGTCCTTAGAAGGATCTCTCTAATAACATAAGCTCCTTATACAGTGCTCTGTGGAATCATGTGTGAGTTTGAAAACTAGAGATTGGCTTAACAATAAAAATAAAAAGACCTTTAATTAATATATATATATATATTTTTTTTTCGTCTTTTTGCCTTTATGTGGAGCCGCACCCGCGGCATATGGAGGTTCCCAGGCTAGGGACCTAACAGGATCTGTAGCCGCCGGCCTTCGCCACAGCCACAGCAACAGCAACGCGGGATCCGAGCTGCGTCTGCAACCTTCACCACAGCTCACGGCAACATTGGATTCTTAACCCACTGAGCAAGGCCAGGGATCGAACCCACAACCTCAGGGTTCTTAGTCGGATTTGTTAACCACTGAGCCACGAAGGGAACTCCTAATTAATATATTTTTAAATACATTGGGGTGTAAACAGACTGATTTACTATCCCTCAAAGAAAATAGGCCAAAAAGAAGAGAGAAGTGATCTGGATACTTCACACCAAGTCATTCCTTGGTTAGAGCCCTGTGACCAGGCCATTGATATAGACAGATGATGGAGCCCGGTGGTTACAGTGTTTACCCTGAAAAATGAAGTTTAGGTCAGAAGAGAAATAAAAGCACTGTCATCAAATAGAATCCAGGTCACTCATTATTTTGAAGTGTGATTTTGCAGAAAGCTTATTCTTTGCATTGTCAATTTGATATATTAGTTGCGAAACAGAATTTAAGCTACTAGCAATAGAAATAAAGACAATAATGGATATTTTGAAGTCTTATAGAGTTTATAAAACACTTTCACATCACCACTAGTTCAAGTAATTTTGGTGGGTTTAGACAGTATAAATTCTAATAATGTTTAGTTTATGCCTCTGTGAAGGTCACTAACATGTTATCTTGTATTTATTTAAGCTTCTGACTAGATTTGCAGTATACTCAGTTCTGAAGGTTGGCAAATTCCAATACTCACATAGCCTTTTCTGTAGATATTATCTGATAAAATAAGGCTTAGAAAATTTAATTCTTTCTCTGCCAGTCTGTAGAATGGAAGAAACAGGTTTCCAGCCCAACTTTCGACTCCAAAAGCCCAATGCCACATTCTCTAGTGTAGATAAGCCTTAGGATGCAAACCAAGTAACAACAACAACAAAATCTAATACCTTGATTTAATTAAAGTACTTGTATGGAATTACTCTATAGTTCACATTGCAGGAATAAACCTGTCTTCAATGTAAAACTTAACTCTGTTTATACTATATAAGTAAAATTTTATTTCGTTTACTATGTAAGTTTTCTCTCTGACTCACCAGCAAGGTGAATATCTGTAGTCCTTAACCAGTGATATACTTAACAGTTAAATGTAACAAATCTTGGGTATCAATTCTAAAGTTAAGAAAAAGATTTTCCATTTAAATTGTGTGTATATTTTAATCAATTATATAAAATGATAGCAGCTCTGATACAGGCAATTACATTTAAGAACATATACTTCAGTTAGCTCTGCATGTAGTTATGTTCTACCTGTAAGGAGTCCCTCTATTTGAAAAAATTGCTAAGAAAGATCTACATGAAAAGCAGTATTTTCACATGGTTGGTCTCTTCCTTCCTTCCTATTAAAAAGAGCATGAGACCCCCTTCCATTAGTAGGTTTGTAAAATATACATATAAATTGAAAAACATGAGGGGGAAGAACCAGATCTGGATAGAAATTCCCATTAATAAAATAAAAGAAGCAAAATGAACCCTGACATATTGAGTTATAGAAGTGACCACTGAACAAACTGTGAACGGTATAGAGAACTAAAGAATGATTTTACTAAAGAAACAGTTGTCTTTATGAAGTTTTCCTGGAGATACTATTGAATTTCAGGTTACTCTGGCTTATATTAAAAATGGTTTAAAGAAAGCTGTGTTTCCATGTGAGCTCTATCATTTATTAAATGTGTGATTCTATAAATTCAGATCATTTTTTTTGCCAAAATGTCAAGTAAAACCAAGTAAATGAATGAATAAATTTTTAAAATACATATTGACTTGGAAAATTTTATAAACCTCAAGTCATTCAAATGTGGAGTCAGAAGGGGATGATATGGCAGAATTGCTGAGGAAGCAAACCAGCAATTTGTTGACATTTCACAGGTGATCTTTTTTAAGTGTTTACTCTTTCAGCGTCACAAATTTCTGTTCCCCTTTCAGCATCTCACCTGAAACTACCACTTCAGATTCCAAGGACACATTTTCTTCCGTCATCACTTTTCCTTAATTCGTGAATATTTAAGTGTTTGGAGGAAATAGACTGCATAAAAATAGCTTAGTCAGTTCTTAAGGTAGACAGGGAATAGACAGTGGCAGAGAAACAGGTGAGAATTATACCTTAAAATGAGGGATTTGAATAATGTTTTTTCTTTATTTTCTTCTGTGAAAATGGACAGAATAGAGATTTTAAATTTTTGTATCTTTGTGTGTTTGTGTTTGTCCCTGTGTAGTTGCATTTGCTCAAGCAATCGCTGAACAAAAATGAATAATAATGAGTGTAAGTGAGAGACTGACTCACTATTTTTAAATATTAAATTTTTCTTTTTATGTTTTTACAATGGGGAAAGTAGGTATTAAATGTTGCAAAGGCACAATGGAGTCTACAGAAATGGTTTTCCCCACTAAAGTACTGAGTGTCAGCATTTAAACTGCATATAATTGCAGAGGGACAGCTAAGTTTACAAGTAGTTTTGTTCTGGGTCATTGACAGCCATATTTTTTGTTGCTAATTTTTTTCTTTTTATGAATTTACTGCTATTCCTTTAGTTTTTAGATTTCATAATTGGAAACTATTTTTTTGTAAACCTCAGGAACTAAAAGAAAAATAATCAGCATACACACATACACAACACACAACAAACATCAATTTTACTTATAGATTTTTCCAAATTTTTGTGCATTTTTCCTTAGTTGTAGTTGGCATGTTAGTAGAGTCATTTTTGTAGGTTAAAAATAATTTTAAAAAGATATTTCATACAGTTCAACCAAAAAGTTAAAATAGACATAGCCGTTTTAAGGATGTACATCAAGATATCATCCATTCTTTCTGGATGGGATTCCCTAAAACCTGGTTAATATAATCTGCAAGATTTTAAGCCATTTCATTTAATTGTAAAACTCGTGCTTCTTCGTTTAGTTCAACAGATATTACTCAGTGCCTATCCCGTGCCAGTATTAGGAAAGACCGTTTAACAGAACAGCCAATATACCTGCTCTCATAAAGTTTACATTCTAGTGGTTGAAAGAAAATTGAAGACGTGGGTAAAAAATATAACATAAAATAAAAAATGCTAAGGGAAAAAATAAAGCAGGATGAGGATTTTGTGTGAGAGAGTGGAATTGCGATTAAAGGTGATGGCCTGGGAAGGTCTCAAGAATAACTGAAGTCCTAAAAGAAGTGAAGGGCATACCATGTCTGCAGAAAGACAGCAGCCTAGCACAGCACAGCAGGTCAGAGTAGGATACCAAATGCTGCTTCAGTTCATGCTCAGTGGCACTGATTTGCCACTTACCTTGTTGCTATAGGTCTCCCAACTCCATGAGGCTCCTCTTTTAGTCTCTCTGAGTTCTGAATTAGGACCCCCCATGGCAAACAGTTTTGGCTTCTGTGGGTCAGGCTCATTATTGAAGTCAGAGACAGTGAGAAATAGACATGGGTCTCAGTTTGTACACGTGTGCCGATTCGTTTTTGTAGGTGTTAGTTTGTTCTCAGGGGTTCTACTTTTCTTTGGTCACCTTGTTTCCTCCCTAGAATCCTTATCAACTACATGTCCTGATGTCTTAGTGGGATTTTAGGCTTGTAGTCAGATTCATAGACTTCCATAGACTATTTCACCAGCTCCCATAATTGTGAAAGTTTTAATGCCTAATATAAAGTCTGTATTCTGTATCAGTAGTACTGGTTTTGCCTCTGTGATTGAATGCTGATTAAGACAATAATCAGCCATTAATATCTAATAGCCTTCTAAATTGCATATTCACAGCTCACTTCCTGATTTCTTCTAGGAGAGGCTTGTCCTCACAGTCTTAGACAACACAGTTGATGTCAACTTAATCCTTTTTGTTTTTTAACCAAAAATCATGGAGCCATTTCTCTTTTATGTGTACCCTGTGTCATTCTAGAAGTCTGATTGGCTCTACCTTTAAAATATATTCAGTATTCAGCCTTTTATTCTCCTCTTGTATGGCACTCCACTGTGGTCCAAGCCATCATCATGTACTTGGATTATGTAAGATTATGTATAGGGAGCGAGTGTAGATAAAAGAGTGAAGTGATCTAAAGGGAATTTCCAGTTTTCAAGATCAGGCAATGCAGAGATTCATCAAGGAAGCTAAGAAAGAAGAGCCAGAACCTTGGGAGAAATTCAAGTGAGTGTGGGAACCTGAAAAGCTACATGAAACTAACCAGCCAACCAAGAAAGAAGTGATTCAAGGAAAAGAAAGCTATCATTTGCCATTTCTCCCCAGGATTTATGTATTATTTCACTGGGAAAGTGGGCTACAGTGTTTCATCAGAATTGCTTAGCAGCATATAATAAAAAATTTATGGGAGTTCCTTTGTGGCCCAGTGGGTTAAGGACCCAACTTTGTCATTGCAACAGCCAGGATCACTATCCCTGGCCTGGGAACATGCACATACCAGAAGTACAGTGAAAAAAAAGAAAAAGAATGTGTGGCAAACTTGTTCTTATAGTTTTATCCAGTGGTAGAAATTTATAAAATATATGTTCATGCTGTTTTATTGGGATGGATTGCAAGATGATGTTTGATGTAAAACTCTTCATTCCACACTTTTATGGATATTTCATTGATGTTGAATATCACCTTGAAATTCTTATTTAATGAGTCCACATGTTAGTGGAAAAGCTTACAGAGAATTAAGAAAAAAGAATGCCTGTCTTGAATAAGCTATCTTCAATTTATGTTCTTCTCTTGAGCTCATTGTTTACTAGTAAATAAAGACTCCATCAACTCAAGCCACATGAAATATCAATAGCTATTTACCAGTTGCTCTTGTACACTATGAGCTGACTCCGGAGAGTGAGCTATTCTTTCCAGATCCCTAGATGAGTTACTTAAGCTCTTTACCCTTTAAAGATAGGAATATATTTTTCCTTGGTATAGCTCATGGAGCTAATGTAAATATTGGTGAGATAACATCTGCAAAGCAATTTGGATATCATACAAGAAAAAGTTAAATTTTTCCTCTGGGTTTGCATGGATTGGAAATGAAGGTAGTTGTTTTTTTTTTTTTTTTCCTGACTGAAAAGGGGACCGATGATATATTTTTGCCCAACCAAAGGATTAAGGAATGGGACATGCATTCTCAGAGAAATATCAAGTGAATCAGTGACGCTTTCATAAGGCATGTACATATATTAAGAAACATATGAAAATCCTGAATTGCAGTAAATCTAAGGATCTGAATTCTGGAAGACAACTTTTGTCCTATTGTGGCTTGTGGTACAATATACATGCCACCCAGGTAATATGCCTAGGAATCATTTTAGTCCTTTCCTTTTTCTCTCAGCACATGTATTCCCTCTCAAATCTTACCCATTCTTTCTTCTCATCATCTTGCTAATAGCCTATTGCCATATTGATGCTGTTTTATTTCAGACTAACTAGTCTTTCATATTGGCTAGTCATCTCCATCTGATCTCCTGGCCTACAGTCATATAGTCCTTTATTCCATCTTGATGTGCGTGGTTTACACAGTCCTCACCAGGTCCCCGTTTCCATTATCCCAGCCCTACACCTGTGACTCTAGAAATAGAAACTTTGCTCCACGTGTGCTCAGTTACTCAGTGCTATTTTACATGTCTGGCTTTTTAATACTTACTGTGAGACACCTCCTCCTCCTTCTGCATGTGGGATACCTCTTCTTCGTTCTAGACAGGAACAAAGATTTTAATTTGTGTTCAAATCCATCTTCCCACTGTATGACCTTGGGCAAAGTTCTGTACTTTTTCTGTGGCTTTCTAGTTTGTCACCTCTAAATGTGAGCTAATAGTACCTACCCCAATGGTCATCATGATTATAAAGTGAGATAATTATTCTTTGTAAAGCCCTTAACATAGTGTTCAGTACCTAGCAAGCAATTGGTGACACCATTATTATTATATTTTGCCCAATTCCAATTTGTACATCATGTGAATCAAATTTTCCTTATTTCTTTTCTGTGAAACATTTCAACCATATGTATTCCCCTAGTACAGGAGAAGGAGAATTAACTGCTCCCTCTTTTCCCATATTCCTGTACATTTGTAGATAATACTAATGATTAACATAGTTTGTTTAAATTTCTGTCCAGTTCATCGGACTGTGAAAATGTTTATCGAAACTTGCTTCTTGGTCTAGAGCCTCACACATAAGCAATAATTCATAAATATGTATCAAAGAAAAGAATGACAAGTAAGATCAAGTGGTTTCTATCATAAAAGGCCCAGAGAGATAAGAGAGAAGCCCTCTTCTTTAATCCTGGAGGATATGTATGTGGTACTTAAAGGCCTCATGGAAAAAATGGACTTCTTTCTAATAAATGTGAATGTTCTCTTTTCTTGTGTTCTGAAATTAATTTCCTTGGAGAAAATTAGCTCTTTCCCTTTCAATTTATCCCTGGAAAGACCCTCTCCCTTTCTTCTAACTTATTTCTTCATTAACCAACACAGCTGCAATGGCTTGCTGAGCACATAGACCCATGTAGCTTATAGTTGCAGTGTAGCATCCTCAAGAGGAAAGATCTAGATTCTAGTATGTTGGGAATTTCTCAGTATTATTCAGGAATCAATACGAGAGCAAAATCAGTGATTATTTTGAATCTGCATTTCCTGAGCTATGTTAATATTTTAGCTTGAGAGGAGGAGACAGAACAACTTGAAACAGTTTCGCATATAAATAGACTCCTATGTCAAAACTTCAGGGAAACTGCAAACCAAAAATCTACAATTGATAAACAAATGAGAAAAATCAACTCAACTATAACACTAAAGTCATCAAACTGTAAGAGGAGAGAACAACGGGAGGGAATAAAAAAGAGCAACAAAAACAAATCCAAAACAGTTAATAAAATGGCAGTCGGAACATACATATCAATAGTGACCTTAAATGTTAATGTACTAAATGCACCAACCAGAAGACATAAGACTGGCTGAGTGGGTCCAAAAACAAGATCATATATATGCTATCTTCATGAGACCTACTTCACTCTTAGGGACACATAACAATGGAAAGTGAGAGGATGGAAGAAAATATTCCATTCAAACGGGAGTCAAAAGAAAGCTGGAGTAGCAATACTCATATCAGACAAAATAGACCTTAAAATGGAGAGTGGGAGGCAGAATTTTTGTCATTTAAACACGCAATTTTAAATTTAAAGTGGAAATGTATTCAATGCTCTATAATTAAATGCCCTCACATTTTTTATATAAATGACCCATCAGTGGATCTATAACATACCTTTAATTTAATTATTTCAATGTTGAATAAAAGAACTTCAAGTCAATCAGTTATCTATTTTTAATTCTTATATTCAGTATTGTTTCTAAAAATATTTTCTATACTGATGCATGTTGAAAGAAATTCCAAAAACTATCTCAGATGATAACTGAAAGTTTTAACCAGGAGTTTAGTTTTAGACATTTTGAAGAATAATGAATTAGATTTCCTGAGACATTAGAACATTAGCTTAAAACAGCAACATTTCTCTTAAAGTAAGGAAAGGAGAGTTTGTTTTCATCCTCCAGACCTCTTAGCCTCCACTTCGCTGAGTGAACCATCCTCCTGGAGGGCTGACATAGCTCTTCATCATGAGTTTTCAAGGGTGTTATTAAGATAGCTTGTCAAAACATTCTTTATAAAAACATGATAGTGGAGTCCCTTGGTGGCTCATCAGGTTAAGGATCCAGCATTGTGACTGCTGTGGCTCAGGTCGCTGCCATGGTGGGGGTTCTATCCCTGGCCCAGGAACTTCTACATGCCGTGGGCACATCCAAAAAAAAAAAAAAAAGGTGAATAAATAAATATAATACAAAATAAAAATAAAATAAATAAATAAATAAAATTAAATTGTGGTAATTATGCTTAGTTTCCATGCCAGACTGAGTAACAATTATAGCCACAGGCCAAAGTTAAGATGTATTTAAATTTTTAATAGCTAAATGCAATATAATGGATTAGGTGCCAGGAGGAATGCTGGGTCTCTACTTAGGAGTGAGGTTGGTTTGTATTGTTAGAGCTCTCTTCTCTCTTTTTTCATTTATTAATAAATATATTATGACTTTTATGAACCTAATACTTCATTTATAAATAGTGATTTGAACCCTGTTAGCTCTAAAACCTTTTATTTTTTCAATTTTAACATTTTGCATCTCTTTGTTAGTGACATCAAAGAGGTAAAAATTTAGTTTCCAGCAATATTTGAAAAAATATTGCTATGCTAATAAATGAGGACAAGAGCTCATAAAATGTAGCGATACTTAAAGTATTTTTATTTTTTATACTGAAAAAAATCTTGATCTCATTTAGTAATACTAATAAGTTCATATATATTTGTATATATGTAAATATACACACACATACATATGTTATTAAAATAGTCCCACAAAATATGACAATGTAACAAAAATCTTGCCCCAACCAAAGATTTTTTTTAATTGATGATATGAAATAAAACATCTGGATTCAGAGTTTGCTCCATAATTTGGTAACTTGCTAAGTACTGTATTAAGTACTTTACAAACATTAGTTATCTCCCTCAGTTCTCATTACAACAGAAGTAAGTATTCTTATTTTAAATTTAGAGGGTGACAGGTGACATACAGGACATGTAACTGATACAGATTTTGTAGAGAGTTTGCTTTTCTTCTGAGAGGTATGCTAATTGTTTTTGTATTTTATAACAACTCTTTTAATATTTCAGTTAACACAAAGAAAAAAAATTGATTTTTTAGCATCCTGTCATATGCTGTAAAACATAATCCCTGCCCTTAGGGCTCACATTTAAAAAGGTAAATTCTTATCAAATCACATAAGAACAATACAGCAGAGTGGTTATGTGCTATAAAATCAGACCTCAGCATTCAGATTTAATCATTTGGTAATTTGGTAAGTAGTAATACTCCCCTGATGATCATCTCCATACCTGATTTATATCTTAATTTTTCATATTTTGTTGTAAGCAATAAGTTAATCTCATTAATAATCATACAATTTATTTAAAATTCATCAAAGTGTAATAACTAAAAAGATGAAAGGTCTTTAAAAATCTGATTTCAGATTCTGCCACTTATTCCTATATAACGAGGGATATAGTTTGAAGACATAATAGTCCTGATTTACAAATAAGAAACAAACAGCCTGAGAGAAGTTAAATAGGGCAATAAGAATTATGGAAATAAGTACAGAGTTTGAATATGAAATCCAAATTTCAAAAACTGTTTGTCTTCAAAGCCCTCATACTTTTCAATTAAACTGCAAAGATTGCAAATAAAGATTTTGAAGAACAAAGTCAATTCTCCAGAATCCCTGAGGATTTTGTGAGAATCCTTCTTGATGAAGAAAGCCATTAAGTGAGGGATTATTACCTTTTTTAAGTCTGCATCACAGCTTCTAGATCTCTGTCCTCAGCAAAAACAATGCATGGCAGTTTGTCCAATTGCAGAGTAAAATGTGGGTAAAAAAAAAATCCTTGTTCCAGAAATGGAATTAACAAGTGCATCACAATTTTTGTACTATTTATTTTTCCTCTTGCATGTAAAGGCCTGTCATACACTGTGTAATATATTTTATGTATTGTAGACACATCTCCAAAGTCATGTTTCCAAATGTTTAGATAATAAGATTTATTAGTATGTTTTTCTGATCCCTACTTGCAGATTACATATGCTTACTGAATTAGTGCTCAAGAAGAATACCAGGCATGGGTCATATTATACTCAAATGAATATATTAAGGCACTAGGCTGGAAAATGCCCCAAGGTCTTTGAGTGGCAGCAACTTAATTCTTTAAAACAACTTTACCTTCGTTACTTTAGATAGATTATCAAAATAGAGTTTACTGTCAGTGGGAAGAAATTTCAAAAATCTTTGTAGACAGATGCCAAGATGGATGATGTGTCTTGCAGGAAGATGATCAGGTTCTTTGTGTAAAGAAGGCAGGCAATAAAAGTGACTGCATCTTTAGGAGAATTCAGATAGAACAATTTTCTTTGCCTTTATGAGAATGACTAAGTTTATTATCTAAGTTGAAAAATACTGGGCTCCTTTTGTTTCTATAACATTGCTATAAAAATGGGTTTTTTAGAAATTGACATAGTGCTGAGAATTGACATATCACATGTTCTTCTGGCTTTATAACCTGTATCTTAGAGGTGAGGGGAGGTGGAGGACAAAAGGAAACACAGTCCTTACAAGAGTCTTCTGTTTGTGTTAAATGTATTTTTATCTTTAAGAGAGAAAACCCGAGCCTTTAAACATTCAATTTCCATTTTTTAAACGTGAGAAATGTAAAGAAATTATGCTTAAAATTTAGGAAAAGCATATTATTATTTTATTCTTATTATTTTATTTGTTCACTCAACAAATGTCTACTGTGAGCTGGCTGCATATCATGCTGTGTGTTAGACAATAGACATTCCTTCTACTTATCCTTACTACTGCATCCTAAACATAACTTTCACAGCAAACCTTCCTCATCCCCTGTACTTGGTATGGCAACTGCAATATATTCTCATAAAGCCCTTAATGCTTAGTCATGCATTTTATTGTTATTGCTACCTAATGTCTGTCTTTCCCAATTGTCCAGTAATCTTGCAGAGATCAGGAGCCATATCTGATCTGTTTAACTCAAGTGCTCATAGCAGGAACTCAACATTTTTTTTAATATGTTGAGAAGGAATACATGCAAATAATGAAAATGAAATAGTATTCAATTTAATACCATTTTGTTAGGAAGTATAATGACCATGTAGGACTGGCAAAACCTAGGTATCTGGAAATGTCAAAAATCATGGCACAGATTACCTTGAGTGTTTGTTTCTTGGAAGAAAAGGTGAGGTAGATGTAACAGGAAGTAAAAGAAAAAAAAAAAGTCTGCCAGCACAGTATGTTTGGGAAACTACAAACTGGAACAGAGAAAGTATGGTGTAGCATGCCAGGAAAAGATTCCAGATTCCAGGAAAGTGGCAGAAATCAGCTTTTGAAGGACTCTCCAGCCACTTAAGGGATTTCCAGCACACACACACACACATATATAAACATACATACACACATACACATATGTATATGTATACTCATACACATATGAATGAAGAACTTGAGAAAGTAAGTGGTAGAATGTTAGGATTCAATTTTTGTGTGAATAAAAATACTCCTATTGTGAATTGTTGGGTGAATAGCTTCTTCTGGCCTCAAGTATCTGAACACCACTATATACCTGGAATAGATGGTTTTGTTGCTTGTATATCTCTGTTGATCCATGCCCGGAAACTTTTATGGAAATAGGCATTTGTAATAATGTCTGATGTCTCAAACTTTTCTGACTCCTTTATATTTTATCTAGAGTACTTTGTCAATTTACCATTTGGAATTACTTTCCACATTTTATAGACCATAAAGCATTGATGGTATATAGTGTGATTCTCTCTGTTAATCAAATTCATATCACCTGTCTGGAAGCTAGGTTTTCCCTTCATAGTCATAAGAGGTTTTTCTTTTTTTCTCACAGTGACTTATAAGGGAATGGTTATTTTTTGGAAAGCAACAGTATTCATCCAAAAGTTAAGTAGAACATTTTCTTAACATTTAAATATTTCTACAGTAATAATCTCCCCCATAACATGGCTCTTTTTCCCCTCTGAAACAGAATAAAATATAAGCAAAAGATATTAAATGTAAAAACTGAGTGAAAATCCCAATCACACCTTAAATTAGCTATTAAATTAAAAGTATTAATATATTTTATTGAGTGGACAGGAAAGCTGCATGAAAAAGTCATAGCAACTGAGAGTAGGAAAGTCCTCAGTCACTCATTTGACATTTATTGAGTCTTTGATATGCATAGAAAAAATAAGTTTGTGCCCTCAAGAAGCTTTCAGCCTAGTGAGACAAAAAGGAGAAACCTTTGAAATAAAGCGTGGAAACTGTTGTAATAGGTGAACACCCAAAGTGGTAAGATAACACTTGGCCTGTGGACTTGAGAGAAACTTTGGTCATGGAGTTGGCATCAGAATAGTTTGCAGGCATGTGCAAGATTTCCATCAGTCAGAGCCTGAAAGGAAAGCACAGAAAATAGCATTTTGATATTACAGATAAATGGAAATATGCGTTAGGTTCGGAGAAGTGTAGTGTGTCTTTGTGTGCATGCATGTTGGTGGAAGGGGGACAAATTTAAGGAGTAAGAGATATGAGAATAAGGTGGTTTGGAGCCAGTAGTGATGTAAAGCCACCAGAGTGTTTAACATAAGGGGATATGGTATTTACGCTTGTTCTCAGAGGGGTAATTTCATACTTGACATGGGAAACAAATTAGGCAGAAAGGGAACTAGCATCAGACTAAACTATAAAAATGAGTTAGGGAATTAACAGTGAGATTAGTAAACAATAGGATTTGATAATCATTTCCAAGATGACTTTAGTGACTGATTGAATAAAGTAATATGGAGGAAAATGGAGGCAAGAAGGATTTAAAGGCAGCTCAAATAGTTGGATATGTGGGGTGTTATAATCCAAAACCAGAGGACAAAATATTAAGATAAACAAGTAGGGGGAGTTCCTATCATGCAAGGCTCGGTGGTTATGAACCCAACTGGTGTCCATACGATGTGGGTTCTATCCCTGGCCTCGCTTGGTGAGTTAAGGATATGGCATTTCCATGAGCTGTCGTGTAGGTCTCAGACACATCACCTCAGATCCTGCATCACTGTGGCTGTGGCTTAGGCTGGTAGCTGCAGCTCCAATTCGACCCCTAGCCGGAGAACTCCCATAACTTCCATATGCTGCATTTGCAACCCTAAAAAAAAAAAAAAAAAAAGAGCAGCATGTTGGATGTTGTGAAAGACATAAGATAATAAGATCTTAGAAGTTACCAGAACCAACCTCCTTTTCAGATATCATAATCTATTCTATGACAGGGGGACCTTTTGAAGCTTGGCAATTAGTGTTAACTTCAGTGGAGGTTCTGAGCTTGGGAAACAAATATGGGCACTGAGATTGACATTTCATTTTTCAGTAAACAAATGGATTTACAAAACAACAAATCAAAGTGTAGAAGACTTTAGAATGTCTTTCAGGCATCTTTGTAGGAATAATGATTGAATAAAAGTCACTGTCTTATATTTCAGGAAGATAATATCTTAAAAATTACCTAAATGAAAAAAAGCAAATGTAATACACACTCAGATTATTTTGTTTAGTTATTTTTTTCTCTCGCGGGGCAGGGGATTATTTAACAACTGTTTGGTCAATGCATTCTCCTCTTGCTTTAATTATCATTTTTTGTGATGTGTGGCATTCACAAATGTACACATTTTCCAGCACTAACAAGTGCCTGGAACAGAGTGCCTTTTCAATAACCGTTTGTAAAATGAATGACTTATGTATAAATTAGTGAATTAGTTCAGTTCTCCAGATGCTATCTGCAGACCATATATTAACAGCATTTTTGAGTTCTTAACACTGATTCCTTTTTACTAGTTCTATTAACTATTTTAATCACCCTTTCAGCTGATATTAAGCTTAAAATTTACCATCTTATCACCCTGCTCTCACACTCTGCTTGACATGAGATCTTGCTAAGCAGGATTTATGTTAATAAACATGACTCAATGTGATTTTTTCAGTTGAACCTAGCTCATTGTAGCTTTCCACTTGCTATTGGCATCTTTGGAAAAACAAAACAGAACAAAACAACTTTTAACACTATCTTAAAACTTTCAAGACTATCTTCTTATATATTTTGGGTTTTTTTTTTTTAAGCAGTCTATATGGTAACAAGAGCACAATTTCAGATCTTTTGAGTGGATAATAATATGGGAATAATTTAAAAAATGGTGAGACTTGCAGTCGAGGTGCAGAAAAATGAAGCTGACTAAAGTCCTTCCAAATCTGTTTCACTGAATGGCACATATTAAAAATAATGACATTATAAGACAGCATTGTCAATAAAGATATTTGAATGCTTATAAATTAATATTAATAGCAGAACTGAATATAAATTCTTGAGTCATTAACTTCTGTTCACATCTTGGTTTAACTGAATTCGTTGTGTGACCATTAACAGATTATGTAATATCTCCATTTATTTATTTGGGTTTTTGTTTTGTTTCCTTCGGATAATTGGGTAAGGTATGCCCTTTATATAGCTGTTATGAGGATTAAATACAACACACTGTGTGCAGTGCCTTATGCAATGTGGAATAGAGGAGACCCTCAGTGGATATTATTTCTCTATTGAAAGATTATTTTCTCTGCTATAGAAGTCTGAAGTCAAATTGCGATTTTTCTTTTTTATTTCTATGATCTGGTAGTATTTAAAACTGACCTCTGTTTTCATCCTGTTCTAGTGTGAATGGAGCCTAAGAGGCTTTTCTTGCTTTTTTAGCCTTCTGAACAGCACACATGGAATACATTTGTATACTATTCCTACTTAGGTTTCCTTTCATGTATATTTTTGCACATAATCTCTTGTGGCATATTCTTTTCACAGAATTGTGTATATATATATATATGTGCGTGAGTATTAGGTGAAAGCCTTTCTTTTTTCCCCCCTGTGTTTTAAAGAGCTTTACTGAGGTATAATTGATGTCAAAGAACTGCATGTATATATAGATAGATAGATAGATATGTAGATATATATATATATATATATAATGAATACAGTATAATGAGTTTGAACATACACACTTGTCAAACCATCTCCATGATCAAGATTATAGACAAACTCATCACCTTCAAAGTTTCCATGTGCCCCTCCCATTTTACGGTAAGAACATTTAATATGAGATCTACCTTCTTAAATTTTTAAGTGCATTATAGAATATTATTGACTGTAGCTTTTATGCTATATAGCAGCTATCTAGAACTAATTCTTGCATAACTGAAACTTTATATTCACCCATTGAACAACAACTTATTTCTCTCTCCCTTCCCCAGTGCCTGGTAACCACTGTTCTAGTCTCTCTTTCTATGAATTGAACTATTTTCGAATCATTCAGTATTTGTTCTTCTGTGGCTGGCTTAAAACACTTAGCATAGTGCTCTCAAGATTCACCCATGTTGTAAATGGATTATTTTCTTTTTTAACTCTGAATAACATTCCACTGTGTATATATACAACTTTTTTATTTATCCATTCATCTATCCATGGACACTTGCATTATGTTCAAAACTTGGGAATTGTGAATAATGCCGGGATGTACATAGGAATGCAGTTATCTCTTTGAGATGCTGATTTTAATTTTTTGCATGTATATCCAGAAGTGGAATTGCTAGATCATATTGGTAGTCCTATTTTTAATTTTTTGAGGAATATCTCTACTGCCCTGCTGTTTTGCATAGCAGCTACACCATTTTACAACCCTATCATTAATGTCGAAGAGTTCCAGATTCTTCTCATATTCACTGTCAGCCCAACATTTATTTTCCACTAGCCAGAGAAAATGCAACTATCCAGAGACTTTCAGGCTGGGATGGAAAAATTGTGAGTGGGCATCAGGGTCAAGAGAGCCATAAAGAAAAGTCAGTTTACTTTTAGCTTCTTCTTTTGGTTTGTCGTGTGCAGTGCTTTTTCACTTAGGATTTATAAAAAGTAACAGGTAGGAGGGAAATAGAACTCTGAAATCACTGTAGGAAGAAGACAGACAGTGAGTGGCCCTGACCTTCAACTTCAAAACAAAGAGAGAACAAGGATTTTGATATGTCTTCCTATATATTTTTGAAAAGGAGGTCCTAGCATGATGAAGTTCTGTTAATTTCCTTCAGAAAGAACTAGCTGACTGCTGACAGAGGAAAGCTCTACTGCCAACTATTTTATTCCCTTTGAAAAGAGAAGCAGAGGGAGGTAGATAATCCTGAGTAACCTGCTTCAGAGGATAAACAAAAAAAAATGAAGAAATAGCGAAGATCAAGGTTGGAGATGGAGGGGAAAAAATAATGCTTGGCAAGACCTTAGCAAAAATAAAGAGGTTTAGGAGTGGATAGGGATTACCCCAAAATGAAGAAATGGCACAAAAGCTAGAAATAAAATAAATTAAAAAGTCCAGAGCGCGCGCACACACACACACACACACACACACACACAAATCACAAAAACAAGAGGTAGGAAAAAGCACAACTCTCTTTTTATAAACAGGAAACTTTAAATATACAGGTCAATATTTTGAAAGTACTTAATGTGATAGTTATACAAGGAGAAGTAAATCTGAACTCTTAGAATTAATTGGTGATCATCACTGCTGTGACAAGGTCACCCCTGAAATGAGTAGACACTGCAATGAATGTATATCAAGAGAAATGTTGATAAAGTGTACAGGCAAAATGAAAGTAAGTATTGAGTTTCCAGAGAAGAACATGATTATCTGAGATTGTAGACAGTTTTCTGTTTCATTTAACTGGAGGCTGACTTTGAAAAGATAATTTCCTGATGTTCTAAGTGAGTGTGATTTGATCAATCCAGGGTTAACAGCTGACACATAATTCCTCTAAGACATACTTGTGGATGGATGAAACTTTGTATCTCATTATAAATGTTTTTCATCCTAGCCTTTCCTCTCATAGGAAAGGAAATTAGTCCTTTCACAGAGTAACAGTGATATGTTAAGTAACAGATCTGAGGATGCAATGAAATATTTAAATTCAGTATTATAAAAGTCTGATTTGGTCAGGGATTATTGAAACTATTCAAATAATTCAAATATAAATTTTGTGAGTAAAAATAAGCAAATTCTACATATTTGCTTCTATTGCAAAACTATATCTGTTATATAAGCTTTCATATTATATTTCTCATTTAAAACCCTTTAATCATACTTCACGTTTTGGCTCCTGTTACTCTCTCCTCATCAATTTCCATATAGCCCCGTTTACCTCCCTCATCTTTAAGTCTCTGTCTTATATTTTCATTGTGCCTATAAATTTTCCTAACTTAAAACTTATCACATTGTTTGGTAATCGACTATTTATTTGCTGTAATAACAAATTGGCTAAGGATCAAAGTCAAGTTTACCTCACTGCTGTAGCTATAGGATTTGGTGCAGTGAATAACATATAAAACACACAGAAAATACTTAATGAATGGCCATAGCTGATATTAATAGAAAGCTTGTTAATGTGTAGAACTCTAAAAATTGAGTGCTATTCATGTCTCTGTTTTATTTTATTTTGTTTTGTTTTATTTTATTTCGTTTTATATTTACACTGATTTTATTTTTGGCTATGTCCATACATGTGGAAGTTCTCAGGCCAGGGACTGAACCCATATCACAACAGAGACAACAGCAGATCCTTAACCCATTGAGCCACACAGGAACTCCTTTATTTGAATAATGAATGGATAAACTCTAAATCAATAAACTGGGAATATTTTTTGACCTCTTCAAAGTGTTATTGTAAGAAGCAAAGCTGCAATTCAGACTCAAGAGGTATATTTCTAGACCTAGCTTCTTAGCTATTTTATTGTACTTCCTTTCAAATAGAGGAAACAAAGGGCTCACGATCTAGCACTTAATGTTGTATTGACATAATTTCTTTATGTGTCATCTCTACGGTAAAAACTCCCAAGAAGGTATATAGCAAAATCTTTTATGCAGTGCAATGTCTGGCTCTTAAACTCAAAAGGTAGAGCAATTCTGTTAACTTTGTAGAAGTTTGACATAGAAAAGTACAGTGAATTCATGTGATCACCACTTGTTTAATTAGGATCTTAAAAGAAACTAACATAATAATTAGGATCTTAAAAGAAACTAACATCTCCTAAGAAGGAGTTTTGGAAGAACAATGGAAGCTTGCTTTAGTGAAATCAGAACAAGATGCTTACAGCTGGGTATAATGGAAAAAAAATACAATAAAATTTGAAAAAAAGAAGATGCTTTTCACAGAACTTTGAAACAAAAGATAGTCAATATAGTGCATATCCTTGAAGAAAAAACAGTAAAAGGACATTTGGAAATATGTTGTGGATGATCTTAAATATTTCAGAAACTTGTGCAGTTAGCAAAATTGACCCTCTCTTAAGATTAGACATAAAGAGGAGTCAAGTACAAAACTTAACTATGAACATTGTAGCATGTCATTTAATTAATATATGAATGTGTTTCTGTTGTTTGCACCTATTATCTTTTAAACAAGGAAAATAAACCAGTTGTAGTGTGAAGTGAAAGTCTTCAAAAATGCTTGAAAAGCCAAAGTAAAATAGTTTATTTTCCTTTTTTTTGTCTGCTAGAGAAGTTTTTGTAATGCATAAATTTCTACTGTATAGAACTGTAGGTATTCTATGTGTTGGCATTTAAGATTCTAGGAAGAGAGACAGATAGATGTCTAGCAGGACATTAACTGAATGAAGACCATGTCACCATATTTAATGATGCATCTCTAGTGCTTAGAATATTAAAAGTTATATGTTAGATGCAAAATAAATGTGCAGAATTAATAAGTTAATTCATGACTAAAATATGAATTTAGTTTTCTCCTAAGAGATTTGTTTTAATAGAATTGGATGGAAAACATCAGAGGACTTGTTATATGTAATAGAAAAGAGAAATCAAATATAAATCTGTTGGGTAATGAAAACCATTATTGAGATGAACCTTGAGAAATGAATAGAACAAAATATGAGAGGAAATTTCACACCAGGAAATTTTTTTTTGTTTTTCCATTATAGCTGGTTTACAGATTTCTGTCAGTTTTCCAAATGCACAGCGGTTACACATACATATATATATATATATTAGTCACAAGTGATTAGACATAGTTCCCAGTGCTATACAGCAGGATCTCCTTGCTTATCCATCACAAAAGAAATAGTCTACAACTGTTAACCCCAGACATCCCATACCATCCCACTCCCTCCCTCACCCTCTTGTCAACCACAGCTCTGTTCTCCAAGTCTGTGATTGTTTTTTCTGTAGAAAATTTCAGTTGTGCAGTTTATTAGATTCCAGATACAAGTGATATCATCCTGTATTTGTCTTTCTCCTTCTGACTTACTTCACTCAGTATGAGGGTCTCTAATTCCATCCATGTTGCTGCAGATGGCATTATTTTATTCTTTTTTATGGCTGAGTAGTATTCCATTGTGTATATACACAACATCTTCCTAATCCAATCATCTGTCAATGGACATTTGGGTTGTTTCCATATCTTGGCTATTGTGAATAGTGCTGCAATAAACATGCATGTGTAAGTGTCTTTTTCAAGGAAAGTTTTCTCTGGATATATCCCCAAGAGTGGGATTGCTGGGTCATATGGTAGTTCTATGTATAGTTTTCTAAGGTACTTCCATACTGCTTTCCATTGTAGTTTTACCAGCTTACATTCCCACCAACAGTGCAGAAGGGTTCCCTTTTCTCCACACCCACTCCAGCATTGGATGTTTGTGGACTTATTAATGATGGCCATTCTGACTGGTGTGAAGTGGTGTCTCATGGTTGTTTTGATTTGCATTTCTCTAATGATCAGTGATGTTGAACATTTTTTCATGTGCTTGTTGGCCATCTGAATATCTTCTTTGGAGAAATGTCTATTCAGGTCCTTTGCCCATTTTTCAGTTGGGTTGCTGGCTTTTTTGCTGTTGAGTTGTATAAGCTGTTTGTATATTTTAGAGATTAAGCCCTTGTCAGTTGCATGATTTGATACTATTTTCTCCCATTCTGTAAGTCGTCATTTTGTTTTCTTTTTGGTTTCCTTTGCTGTGCAAAAGCTTTTCAGCTTGATTAGGCCCCATTGGTTTATCTTTGCTTTGATTTCTGTTGCTTTGGGAGACTGACCTGAGAAAACACTTGTAAGGCTGATGTCAGAGAATGTCTTGCCAATGTTTTCTTCCAGGAGTTTAATGGTGTCTTGTCTTATATTTAAGTCTTTAAGTCTTTTTGAGTTTATTTTTGTGCATGGTGTGAGGGCGTGTTCCTGTTTCATTGACTTGCATGCAGCTGTCCAGGTTTCCCAGCAATACTTACTGAAAAGCCTGTCTTTTTCTCATTTTATGTTCTTGCCTCCTTTTGTCAAAGATCAATTGACTGTAGTGTCTGGGTTTATTTCTGGGGTCTCTATTCTGTTCCATTGGTCCGTATGTCTGTTTTGGTACCAGTACCATACTGTCTTGATTACCATGGCCCTGTGATACTGTCTGAAGTCTGGGAGAGTTATGCCACCTGCTTGGTTTTTGTTCCTCAGAATTGCTTTGGCGATTCTGGGTCTTTTGTGGTTCCACATAAATTTTTGGATTGTTTGTTCTAGTTCTGTGAAGAATGTCATGGGTAATTTGATAGGGATTGCATTGAATCTTTAGATTGCTTTGGGTAGTATGGCCATTTTTACAATATTAATTTTTCTGGCCTATGAGAATGGAATATCTTTCCATTTCTTTGTATTTTCTTTGATCTCCTTGATTAATGTTTTCTAGTTCTCTGCATATAAGTCTTTCACCTCCTTGGTCAGGTTTATTCCCAGGTACTTGATTTTTTGGGGTGCTATTTTAAAAGGTAAAGTATTTGGGTATTCTTTTGCTAATATTACATCGTTAGTATACAGAAATGCGATTGATTTCTGAAGGTTAACCTTATATCCTGCTACTTTGCTGAATTTGTTGATCAGTTCAAGTAATTTTGTGGTTGAGTGCTTGGGGTTTTCTATATATAGTATCATGTCATCTGCATACAGTAGCAGTTTTACCTCTTCTCTTCGTATTTGGATGCCTCTTATTTCTTTTGTTTGTCTGATTGCTATAGCTAGGACTTACACTAGGAAACTTTGATGTTATCATTTGACTTGGTTTAGATTTTTTAAATTATCATATTATCCTCTATAATAGCCCTGACCCTCAACCAAAAAAAAATTAAGTGATAAATAATAAATTTTCTTGTTATTATTCACAGGCAGTTAATATGTCTTTAAGGTAATGAAACAGACTTTATAGTAAATACAACACCTCTCATTTGTCCAAGTGGGTGTTTTCCATTTCAAAAAAGCTGCTTTGGAAATACAAAATAGAATACCACATACCACAACGTAGTTTTCTATAATATATTGATAATAATCCATTCTCTTTTCATTCAGAAACAGTGAAACATAGCTTAGAAAATGTTAAAAGAAAATGGCAAAATAAAATGGCAAGTCCTGCAAAGTCATTAATATCCATAGAAACTGAGAATTGAGAAATAATATGGATTAAACAAAATTCTATATGTAATTAGAAAGTAATGAATTTGGAATATGTTTGCATTTTATAAAGTGCTTTACTATAAATCCTAAAAGAGAAGTTTCAAAGATATTGCCAGAATTGAAAGAAGACAGTATTGGATATATGCATTGCCATATATTTCTATTAAATACAAATACATAAAATAGACTGAGTCCACTGTACTTTAGTACCTTTTGTAATGATCGTGATTTCGTGGAAAGAACACTTAACTTGGAGGCCAGAGATCTGGATTCCAATTCTGTATTTAGTTCTGCCAAACTCCTTGGGTAATTTTTGGACTAGTAACTTCATCTCTTTGGGCTTCAGTCAGTGACCTTAAGTGTAAAATGAAGCAGTTGAGCCAGGGATCCCTGGCATCCTTGTAAGCAATGTTCTGTGTTCTCCTTGGTATAGCTGTTATTAGCAAGAAAGAAATGAATGGAATGGGATAGATAAACACAGAATAGGGGGAAAATTATAAAGGTGAATCAGAATGATAATAAGTAAACACTTTGTTATAAACTGCTCTCTGTCCTTCCTATCAACTTTGCAAATTGGAGAACTGGAGAAAAATAAAACTCGTTAACGGTAGATCAGGAGAGTATTCTGAAAGAGCATTCACCAAACCAACAGAAATTGCTAACATCAAAACAGAACTATTAGTAATTTTGCTAAACAAGGTTGGTTTCCAGTAAGTGCTATTTAGTTTGTTGAGAAAAAATATTTTGCATTTCACTGTTAAGAATTCTACAAAGATTGAGACCCGTAATCTGGTTTCCTACTTGGTTAGCCCCAAGTAGAGATCCTTCCGTCTATCCCAGAAGTACTCAAACTTGGCTGTCAATCAGAATTACTTGAGGCTCTTTTATAGAAGTAAGCACACAAACAAAGCAAAATAAAATTTATTTCTGGGTTCTACTGTGGACCAACTGAATCAAAATTTATGGGTGATCGGACTCAGACACCAATATTTGTATAACCACCACCCCCAGTTGATTCCATTGTGCAAATAGAAGAACCACTGCAAGCTCACGGTCTCCCTCTTATAGACATTTAATTCATTCAGAGGAGATTAAATGCAGACTTAGACTGACCCTGCTGACAACTCTTACTAATCCTAATAGAGTGCAGATAGCTACTGTGGTGTACCTAAACATTTTCCTTCTGAAGAGAGGCATGGGGTTACTATTCTGTAAGAAAGGAAAGCAAAGTATTTGCATTGGTAACATATATTTATGGTTCTTAAAAGTGCCACCACTTTTTTATTTAATATAGTCTTACATTTCATTAAATATTAAAATTTTAAAGCTACAGTGTAGTTTCATAATCTAAATCTTTCAGTTCACAGATAAAAAATTAAGGCTTAGAGAGTGAAAATGGCTTGCTCACGGTGACAAAACCAAAGATTTTTCAGAGCTAGATCAGGATCCAAGTTTTTGGATGCTCATTTCATTGTACATGAAACTCTGTTGCCTCCTGACATTTCATATTGCTAACACCAAAAGAACTGGAAGATGTCATAACTGTTAGGAAGTTTGACATTAGCAAACTCAGTGTTTTAAATCCCTTAAATATAGAATGCATTTCTGCATCTTTGTTGCCAAAGTAGTCTGTATTTTATTAATCCCATAAGTGAATGCTAATCTATTGCAAATTTTATCACTTTGTCACTTTCATAATTTATGAAGTTATTTATAAAAATTTCACTTCGAAATTCTGAAGAGAGATAAAAAGAAACCTTACTCAGGTCATAGTGCCTTCCAGATATAAATGCAGATGTCATGTGGCACTCAGTATTTCAGTAGTTAATAAATGGACTTTACAGTCAGAGTTGGGTTCAAATTCTGGCTGTTCAACTTTCAAAGTTAGAGCTGTCGTGTCACGTGTGAGTTACATAGTTTGATTATTCTCATTAGCATATGAACATTGATGATGTCAGCAGCAATAACAGTGTCTGATTTGAGAACTGATGAAGATTATATCCCAGGGTTTAGCCCATTGCTAAGCATAGAGTAAGTGCTCATTGAGTTAGTATTATCAACAACTATCAAGACCTTAAAGTTTGTTATGCCAAATAGAATTTAAAAGAGCATTAAATAGACTGAAAATGTAGTATTTAAAAACACTGATTTCCTAACTAGTGATGTTGAAATTATATCAAACTTGGTGGGGTCCAAGGAGGTTGAAGTGGGCTATCCCAAAGTAGGGAGAATAGGGGATTGGGGCATGAGCCAAGAAAAAGGGATAACCACTGAGGTGGGGGAAAACTGCTGGGAGTTGGAGTTTGCATGAATTAGGAGGAATTTCACCTAGATAGGCAGTGAAAATAACAGGAGATTTATTATATACAGGGCATGGCTCAAAATAGTTAACTGTATAAGTTAAAGGGAGGCAGGTTTCTTACTGTCTGAGAAGGACATTATAAAGATGCTAAAGGAGAAAACCTGTGATATAAGATGATTATTGGAGTATGGTCATATGTAAATGTATATGCATGTATTGTGTGTTTGCAAAGATATATATCAATGTAAGTATATAAATCTGTAAATTCTCTAACTCTGCCACTGAAAGAGCCAGGATCATCCCAATAGCTATGACCCGACCAAGAACCCAGATCTCAGTTTCACAACAATATTTTCCAATATGAAGAACTCAGATTGCCTAGAGAAATAACTTATTCCAGTGCTGGGGTTATGGAAAAAACAAAATGAACCTAGAAAAATCTCATTATACCAAAAAATAAGAAATTGCTCAAATAATATTTGGGCATAGAAGAGGACACAGAAGCCATTGTGAATAGGTAAACAGGGCAAATTTGGGGAAAATCTAGCAACAAAATAAATAATGATAGTTTCCATTAAAATAATAGGAAACCATGAAAGCATACTTGTATGGAAGAAAGAAAGGGAGGGAAGAAAGGAGGGAGGAAGGGAGAAAATCAATAGGAAATTTGAGAATTAAGATGCTTACATAGTGCTAAAATACTTCTCCCCCAAATATCTATTAATTACCAATGGAAAAAGAATGATCTTATAAATCTAGCAGATACTACTTTAATCAAAACTAACATCACCAGTAAAAGATCATGTCAAATTTATTTGCCATTTGATAGGATTCAATGAGAAAAACACCATTATCTCTGTAATAGTTCTTCCCAAATTGGATAGCTTTAATCTTATCACGAGGAAATATCAAACAAGCTCAAGATAAGGGACATTCTACAAAATAACTGGTCTGTAATCTTCAAAAATAATAGAGGTCATGAAATCTACAAAAAAAGACCTAGGATGATTGAAGGGCACTAAAGATACCTGTCAACCAAATGCAAAATGTACTTCTGGACTGTAATTTTTTATAATGAAAGATGTTACTGGGATAAATGGAAAAAGTTGAATGAAGTCTATCGTCAGATGGTGTCAGTGTACCAATGCTGATTTTTTTTATGTTAAAGTTATTTGGGGACATCCTTAGTAGGTGCTGCACACTAAATTATCTATGAGCATTATGCTGAGCTAACTCAAGCAGTTCAAGAAAAATCAATTTTAACTCTACTTAGAATTTTTGGTGCTTTCGGAGTCTAAAATATATGTAATTAATCATAAAAATAATAGGAGCATCGACAATAACAAAAACACCAATTCTTGGCAGACTTCGAACTGACCAAGAATGGTGGGTAGAATTTAAATCCTTCAATGTCAATCTCATCTAGTTTTCCTCTGTGTCCTACCCTTCTCTCCATGTCCCCTGACATTTCTTTCTTTTTTTTTTTTTTGTCTTTTTGCCTTTATCTAGAGCCGCACCTGCGGCATATGGAGGTTCCCAGGCTTGGGGTCTAACAGGAGCTGTAGCTGCCGGCCTACACCACAGCCACAGCAATGCGGGATCCAAGCCGCGTCTGCAACCTACACCACAGCTCACGGCAACGCTGGATCCTTAACCCACTGAGCTGGATCCTTATCCCAGAGATCAAACCTGCAACCTCACGGTTCTTAGTCGGATTCGTTAACCACTGAGCCACGAAGGGAACTCCTGCCATTTCTGACATATAGTATGTCTCTGTAAATGTACCATATTTATGTTTTTATGCTTTTCTATAAGGGCATAAATGTACAAAATTCTAGTTAATTGACTTATTAATTAGAGATTTGTGTCTGTATACTGAAGGCAGGAGGTTTTTAGCTATTCTTGGACAAGAGTTAGTTACTCAGAATGAATAGCCTTGGCTAAGGCTTCTGAACAGACAGAAGAGAATGTATGCCTTCAAATTAGTATTTATGGATTGTCTGAGCCCTAAGAAGCTGTTGAAGGAGGGTGTTAGTAACCAAAGATGTGTGGAATGAGGACAAAAGTAGGTATGCTATGAGATAGTGATCAAAGCTCTGGATAACGTGCATCAGGATGACAAGTGCTCTACATTTTTTAAATGGCTTTTAAAAAAATAATGGCTGAAACAGAGAAATCCATGTACCTGGAAACGCACACAGTGGTTTATTTCACAGTGATTGGATTCAAGCCTTGAAGACAGAAAGATAACCCTTTTGAACTCTAAATTTGTCAAATTGTCTCCACTATCATCACCTTAGTGTCTTTATCTATAAAGGAGTATAACTTGTGGGTTGTTTTGAAGCAAAGTGACTTGGAGATTAGAATGATCTGCTTGGAATTTTGATTCAAGAGCTCAAGGTGTGGAAATTCCCCCAGTGCTCCTCGTCTTAGTGTTATGCTTTCTTCTTATCAGAATGAGTGTGTTTGATCTTCATAATACTCCTGTGAATGGTAATCTAATCTCTTCCAGATTAAGAGACTGTAGATAGAGTTTTTGATGATTCTGTGTAAGGGCAATAAAGGTAGTAACAGGTAAAATATATAGAGCATGTATGTCTCAGGCAGTACATTAATCACCTTATATACCACAACTCTATTTATTATCTGTTATTATTTTTGTCTTTTGACATGTGATATAACTAAGGCTTGCAAGAAAGTTGAAGTAATTTACCCAACGTCATACCATTGATAGATTGTAAAGCAGAATAAAACTACATTGATCTGATGCCCACAATTCAGTAATTGTTATACTCTACTGACTCAACTGTGAGAAATGGATATATGTTACCACTAATACTTATAACAATAATACCTAACCTGTAACATTTAATATGTTATGAAATGTTCTTATATATTCTAATTTATTGCATTCTTACAGTCTTGTGAGGTAGAGGTGGCTCAGTTTATCCTAATTTTGTTTTTTTGAAGGTGAGTGGAGACTCAGATAAGTTAAATCACTTGTCCAAGATTGTAGATTGGTGGAGACACAGTTCAGGTCTTCCAGCTCTGAGCATCTGACTCTTTCCCAGGCACCATTCTCTCTGCATATTAATGCCTTTGTAACTAAGACCTCTTGTTGTAGGTTGTGTAAATAGTATAAGAGCTTTTGGCTGTTGTGCGGAGGAAACAAGCTGAGAGCATGTCAAGTCATTTTTGTGGATGATCATTTTGATTTTGTGTAAACATTCAGTTTTTTAACGTAGTTTTCTCCCCAAGTTATAAAGTTAAACAGCTTAAATACATGTTTATTTTCTACTTTAAACTGCATTTTTAAGGCATAGTGAGATATTCAGTACATCAGGGATTTTTTTTTTTTTTTAATACTGGGAACCACAGACATTTAAAGAATGGAAAAAATTTGGACTCCTTGAAAAAAATGTGTATGTTCAAAATGGTTTGCTACAGTTTAGAAATGTTGAAGCTTTCATCAAGCCCATGCTCAGATTCCCCACGAAGAACTACTTTTCTTTCATATTCTTGCCACCACTGTTGCTACTACCTATTGTTAGCCTTTATGTTCTAGGCATTGTTCTAAATGTTTTATACTTTATATCTAATTTTATCCTAGTAGCTGCTGTATGATATAATTACAATTAGCATTATAATTTTGTATATGAAGAAATCAAATTATGGCTTGTATTCTCGTGAGTATTTATTTTCTAAAATTATCATACTTGAGTTCCACTTATAATTGTCATTCATTTTTTGTGTCTATATTCTTTTAAATAGTTTATTGAAAGTCTCCAACTCTGCTAGAAATGATCCTCTAGGAACTCTGTTTTCTACATTTCTTTATCCTTGGAGGAGGGGGAGAATCTCCTTTATTGCAAACCTAGTTTTTCATTACTAAGCTGCTTTCATTGATGATGTACTGTTTTCTGGAATAAGGCCCAATGGAATGGATTAAACATCTTTGTTCTATTTTTTAATCTTTTTTGTTGTTGTTAAGAAACCATCTATTTTTAGAGAAGCTAAACTTTGTAGTCTGCAGAGACTGAGATACTCTGAAAAATGGTGCTAAATATAAAGTCAAGTTATGAATCATTAATATTCCAAATTGCATGTGCTGCTGAATTTAGTACTATAATACAATACAATATTGATGAGGAAAAAATTCTTAGGCTTTTATCTTTATGGAATCCTTTGTCACTGCTAAATGATCATTGTAAATATCCTGAAGACAGCCTGATAACTTATCTGCTCAGAGTCATCTAATTGTTAAAATACAATTTCTTTCAGAGAATATTAATTCTTATGAAAGTAAAAAAGAATTGAGGACAATTGTATACCCTAGGGTTACTTTTACGTGGCAGTCAAATTATGGCTGTCTCAGTTTGTTGTGTGATTTTTCATGATCCAAAAGAGAGAATCAAAATGATAGTGAGTTAGGTAGAATATATAGTGAGAATGAATCTTAATTCTTATTCTTGATACTGATGACATTGTCTGGTAATATAATTATAACATTTCTGGAGAAGACCCTTGCCATAAATCTCTGTATTGATTGTTGGCTTAGAGATCATGGCACTAGCCTCTTTCTTACTTTGCCACAGAGAGAGAGAAGAAATGTGGCTCACTGTGCTCTTTAATAATGCTGATAAATTAATGATGATGACAGATATTTCTTAATTTCATGTAACAACACCTTGAATATGTGAGGAAAAAAAAAGGTTATGATTTTTTTTCTCTGATTGCATTTAAATAGCAGTCTTTTTAAGAAACAAAGTCTAAGAGTCCCAGATCTATATTTTGTTGGCTTAAATCATTTTTAAATATTTTAAATTCACTTCATACTCTTTGGTCTTATACTCCTCAAATCTTCCACCTCATAATGTCTACACTTTGGCTTAAAACAAACTTAAGCTTATCCCTGCCCAACTCAAATGTCAGCATACCCAGTAACAGGAGCACACTAGAAAGGGCCATAGACTCATGGTGGAAAAGTTTGAAAGAGACTAAGTGGTTCTCTGATACTGTGTTATCCCTTATTCCAAACTTTGTTCAAATTATAAAGCTCTGTAAGGAGTGAAAAAAATCATAATATACAAGAGTACAAAGAGATTTTAGCAATTTAAATCTACAATCCTCTTTTGCAGATGGGAAAGTCCTAGGAGAGTTCCTTAACTTAGTAGTTTTCAGTCCTGTCTGATGATAAAATTACTTGTGAATTGTAAAAATTTCCTATATCAGGCCTTCATCTTAAATATTCTATTTCTGGGCTATACTCCTGGAAAAATTTACTCAAAATATTTGGAGATGGGGCTTAATGACTGTACTTTTTTGAAAAAGAAGCCCAAGTGATGCATATATGAAGCCAAGGGTAAGACTGTAGCATTAAGTAAACTTGCCAAGTCTACAAATATATTAAATAAATGACAACAGAGAAAGCATATCTCTAAAGACCTGATATTTAGGTCAAGTCTCATCCCACATCGTTTTAACGAGTTAGCAACAGCATTCTGTATACTGAAAGCCATATATTTGCTAACCAAAATATTACTGCAATATTAAGCAAAGGGTGCCACAGATTGATAATAAATAGAATTATACTACTTATTAATGGCAAAAATTGTCATTGGTTTCAGTATGCCTTGTGTATCCTTAATTCCTGTGAGAACAATGCAGCATGCAATAAAGTAATGGACCTTGAGTTGGGAACCATCTTTGCATGGGGCAGATATGATCAGTAAAAATAATTCAGGTGGAATACTACTTCTGACCCATGTGACAAATTATATGTTCTGTAAAATCCTTCTGCTCAATATATTTAGATTTTTCATAAATGAAAACTGTATTACTTTAAATGCTTTTCAAACTCTCAAAAAAGAGAAAATCAATTCCTAAGCACAGATGAACAATTGAAACAAAATTATTAAATGAACTTGAAGTCAAGAGAATCCTAGGGGCAAATGCACATACAAGATTAACAGGTACAGAGATGATCTAGGCCTTTGTTCCAGCAATTAAACTTAAGTCCTCGAATAAAGCTGGGATACTCAAAGGGGCTATAATCACAATCAAAATGTAGGCTGAGGGTGAGTAAAAAGGACATCTAAAGTAAACTTTCTGCTTCTGCAGTGTCTCTGAGTTACAAAAATGTAATGACAAAGATGATAACAATAATATCTCCTCTAAGACTTAGAAGTCTGTGTAGTAAATATTAGCATAGTATAAGTAAACGCAAACATCATTACAATGACTGTAAACAGATGAAAACATTCATTTAGACATCTAGAATATTGTCAATTATATTTAAAAATACAGATATATGTTCTACATACTCAAAATATTGAAAATAGAGAAAAATAGATATATACAGAAAACACTGATTTTTGTATCTATTCACATCAGACAAAATTATATTTGACAGGAATCATTATTAACAGAATCTTTAATATGAAAATATACATTCTCAGAATGATCTAATAATTCAAAACATATATTAACCTAATAATACCTTTACTAATTATAAAACAGAATGGCTGTTAGAGTTTAAGAATGAATTAACAGCTCATGAATTAAGTATCTGAGAGACCAGATAAAAATCAATAAAGATATACACTATTTTAAAAATACAATCAACAAGATTAGTTCAATAAGCAAATGCTGACTTCCTTACCCAACAATTAGATAATACACGCTAATTTCAACTGTAAAATAAAAATTATAATGTGCCAACCATAGTCCCTACCCATGTGCTGCAAATCAATAACAAAAATATATACTTTTATTTATAAATAAATACTTTAAAATAACTAATTGGTTCAAAAAGAAACAGTAATTATATTAAAAAATTAAATTGAAGTATAATGAAAATACAACATTAACATTGATATGATGTAGCTATAATAAGAGTCTGAGAGGAAGATACATTTACTTTTTATATTGACTTACATTCCCACCAGCAGTGCACAAGTGTTCCCTTTTCTTCACATTCTGGTCAATATCTGTTTCTTGTCTTTTTGTTTCTAGTCACTCTGACAGGTGTGAGGTTATATATATCATTGTAGTTTTGATTTTCATTTCCCTCATGATTAGTGATGCTGAACATCTTTTCATGTGCCTGTTGCCCACCTGTGTGTATCCATTGGAAAAAATGCCTATTCAGGCATTTTTAAAATTGCCCATTTTAAAAATTGGGTTGTTTTCTTTTCAATAATGAGTTACATGAATTATTCTTTATTTTTGAATATTAACCCCTTGTTGGACATCATATCATCATTTACAAAGTCAAGGTATGGAAACAAATTATCTGTTCCATCAGCAAGGAGATGAAAAGACAAACAGATATTGTGTGTATGTGTGTGTATAATATATATATAATGGAATATTAGTCATAAAAAGAATGAAATTTTGCCATTTGCAACAACGTGGATGATCCTGGAGGATGTTATGCCTAGTGAAATAAGTCAGACATAGACAAATACAGTATGTTTTCTTTTATACTTTATATGTGGAATCTAAAAATTGTAACAAATGAACAAATGTAACAATGTAGAAATAGATTAAAAGAGTATAAAACAGGAATGAGGAAGGGGCAAATAGGTGAAGTTATATTAAGAATTATAAACTACTATATATAAAATGAATTAATGCATGTAATATGTAGCATAAGGAATATAGTCAGTATTTTATTATAACATTTTATGGAGTATATTCTATGAAAATATCAAATTACTGTGTTATATACCTGAAACTAATATTATAAGCCAACTATACTTCAGTGCAAATTTTTGAAAGTAACTTTTTATATTGAAATGATTAACTAAAATAATAATGAGCCAAGCATCCAACTTAAAAAATTAGAAAAGAAAAAAGTAAACTAAACCCAAACCAATAAATAACAGACAAAAAGAAGGCAGTGGAAAATACAATAAGGAAAATCAACAATAATAAATTAAAAGATCTAAAAATAGATTCTAAAGTTTTGGTGACTAAAGAAGATGACTAAATTAAGCAACCTTATAAATAAAAGGAATATGTAACTACAAGTGCGAAAAGATATTAAAAATATCAAATGACAGAATGCTCTGAAAAAGTTGTATGGTGATATATTTTATACTTACACAGATATGTAGAAATGTATATAGTTACCAAAACTGATTTAAAAAATACAGAGAATTGATATAACAGTTAAAGAGACTGACTCGTTAGAATTCTTCCCAAAGCAAAAACAAAAACAAAAAAATACAAAAACACCCAAAGCAGGCCCATTCAGTTTTAGAAATAAGTTTTATAAAAACTTATTAGAACAAGTTTCCTTAATCTTGCACAGTTATTCATAAGATAGATAATGAGTGAATTCTTCTCAGCAATTTTTACATATTAAAATGTAAAATATGACAGTATTTGAAAAGAAAATTATGCTGAGATGGCTTAATTATAGTCAAACAATTCTGTATACGGAGTTAAAATCCTGTTTAACATGCATTTTACTGAGGCTGTCCAGCAGAAGAGGGCGATATCTTGATCTTTCCAAGCTAAATTTTCTTGGTGGAATCCTGGCACTGTCCTTTTACAGTTGCAAATTCTTGAAAATGTTATTTTTTCTCTCAGTGCCTCAAGGCACAGAACGTTTTTGAATTGCTAGAATGTAAAACAATATATGTAGAATATATAGGATGGTACCTGGCACAGTAATATAAGCACCTAATAAATGTGAACTATGATTATTTTACTCTCTTGAGCTTCATTCAGGGATGAACTCATGTAAATTCCATGAAATCGTTGTCTTATAGTTTAAAGTACTTTAGCATGGTTCCAGCCACCCATCCCTTATTTTAACCCTTCACTCTAAATTGTGTATTTTTAAGTTAAAAGCCTCGATGCCTTCATCAAGTCTTAGTATATATAACCTTTTTTAGACCCAGCAGCAATCTTAACAGTTATCTTCATTGGGGTATATCCTACTTCAGTATTTTGAAACTAAGATTCATGCTTGGGATTCAGGTCTGTTCAGAAGTATTCATACACATTTTTTTTTCTTTTTCTGGAGAGAGGGCCCATAGTTTTCATTATATTTTACTAGGGTGTCTCTCATGTAATATCTAGAATTGTTCTTAGAAGGAAGCAGAACTTTTCACATACCCCTGCTTCAGTGATAATTGTTGAGTATACTTTTAGGACCTACCCTTAGAGTAGCATCTTTTTCCTGTTTTTCTGAAACTGAATTTTCTCATCTAAGCCTTGTTCTTGCTCCAGGATGGAAAAAAATATAATTGTTTTTCTGCCTTACTTCTTTATCCTCATAAATTATAACCAGTATATTGAGAGAAGCTTTCTTTAAAGATAAAATTATTCTTTTCACATAGCACAGTGGTTTCCAAGGCAACTCAAATAACTTACTAGGACAAAGTTGTTTTCATGTCTCACTGGGGGAGAAAGTTTCTAAGAAGTTGTTATAACACCTAGAAAAAATTGGAGTATAAAATAATGTTACGGTGCTCTGTATATCCACCTGTCTTGACTGTCTCACCAAGAGCATCTGGAAAAACTAAAGAGCTCTTACCAAACCACGAAGAACACTGATGATCCATAGAAAGTTAGAAAATACTGCTACATTCTTTCCTTTTGAGGGGTAATGAGCCTATGAACAGTATAATCAATCCTTAGGGATGTTCCTAGGCAAAGCAAGATGAAACATAGTTTGAGTTGTACTGAACCTGCATTATTTGAGAGGAAGAGACAAACAACAGTAACAACAAGAGATATAAAAAGGAAACAAAAGCTTCTAAGACATCCTCAGGTCCGCCTCCACACATCCATATTCAGGGGTTCACTTTTTGGCTTATCTTACATATGTTTTGAAATGCAGTGTTCTTGAAAAATATAACATATTTATCACTCATGAATCAAAATAGCTGAACTCAATCACATTTCTATGGCTTGTTATAGTACCTCCCAGCCCATTAATTAGCCAGTAAAACAGTTAATATCAATGAGCTTCAAGTTTTCTGGTCTTGTTCCATGTAGACACCTGTTTCTGCTCCCAATCATCTCATATCTACCAGCACTTACTTTGCTCTTATTGTTGTCTCACTTCTTTCTTATTTCCAGGTAATAATCTTCATAAGTACAGATTGATAAACATTTATGCATGGTATTATAATTCAAATAAACAAAGCTCATAAAGGTCTAAATACTAGACAAGGAAGAAATTGAGTTAAATAGTGTGAAATACTCTTTGTCCTGAGTCACTTTCAATCTATGTGCATGCACCTTTACTCTAGAGGTTACCACATCTGACTGCACATATTACCTTTCGTGAACCTCGTCTCCTCTAATCATTTCATTCAATGCCCTACTTCTCCTCCCATTGAGCTAACATAGTGCTTTGCCACAGAGTAGGTGTTTAAGACACTTTAAAAAGTGAATACAAGGTAGGTTTTAATTGGGAACATTGGAAAAAGAGTCAATTGAGGTTAAATAATATGACTTTTAAAAGGTATTAATTATATTCCATAATGAAATAATTTTAAAGAAAATAAGCTTAGTATGGATTTCAGTGTTTTGCCACGTTCTAAGATTTGTGTTGTCACAGGAAGACAGTTAAGAGTACAATGTTTGTGCTGGTTTTAAATGACTTCCCAGAGAGGGTCCCATGGGCAGATTGTCTTCTAACTTAATATAGTAGCTCATTACTCGTTAAACTCAAATTTGACATTTATCTTACTTTGAAAAGAACTATGCTAGATAATCATAGTCAAAATTATGTATACATAGGAGCTAAAACTAAAAAACAGGAAAGAAAATACGTGAGTAAATATTAATAGTTTCTTAGATATAGCACAAAGAACAAGTACAAAAAGAAAAACAGATAAATTTGACTTCATCAAAATTGAAAATGTTTTTGCTTTGGAAAACAAAGAGAGTTAGAAGACAGCCTGCAGAATGAGGTAGACTATTTCAAATCAAAACTAAATAAAAGGACTTGTATTCAGAATATATCAAGCAATCTTCCAGCTCAAAAATATAAGCAAATTACTAATAAGCACGTTAAAATTTGCATTAAGGAGAGGTAAATCAAAACCACATTGAGAAGGAGAATGATGCATTATTATGATAGAATAAGTTTTCTACTATCTTACCCTCAAAGAACATGAATTTAGACCATTACACATGAGTGAAATATTTTTTTTGAAAAGTCCAAGAATCAAGCAATGAAATTCTAGCACACCATTAGAGCAAAAATATCAGAGATTGGAAACATTGCAGAGTGAAAAAAGAAGAGTTCCACTTTATCTGTGTCACCCCTCTGCCAAGCCTGCATAGCTCAAAGCCAAGAGAAATTTTTTCAAGGAATCTAATACATAGCATGGTGACTATAATTAACCGTATTGTATTGAAAGTTGCTAAGAGAATAGATTTTTAAATGTTCTTATCACACAAACCAAAGATTATGTGAGATGATGGAGGTGTTAACTAAACTTACTATGTAATCATTTTACAGTACATACCTGTACTAAAATTTAAAAGGCAAACAATACTGTGTGCCTATTAGTCAACGTTCTAAAAAGTAACAGAACAAATTGTATACATATATATGTATATATATACAGACATATCTTGCTTATATATAACTTAATATATATTGTTTATATAGCTCAAACTGATACATGAATGAACAATCACAATGTTCAAGGATGTCAAGCATACTCATGAAGTAAACTTTATTATATTTTCATTTAAAAATGAGGGGCTTTCATATGGAGAAATGTAATGACATCTAGTCACCTTAAAAATCCATGAAATGAATGACACAATTTTGAGTTCAAAGAGAATTCAGAAAGTATGTTTTCATATATATTTAAAATATTTGCAATTGCTTTTGATTATGACAGAAAACTCAGACTCAAAAAGAAAATAAATAAGTGAAGGCTGTGATAATCAACTTCAGATAATGAACTTGGTTTTAGACTCAGCTAGGCATAAGGTTCAGTGATCTCACTGGAACTGGTTTGTCTCCTTTCTTGGGCTCAGCTCTCTGTGTGGTGAGTCATTTCTCAGACAGGCTGTGTCCTCCTGGTTGCAAGGTGCTGGCCTGCAACACCAGAAATCAGTTCTTCTACATTGAACATAGATCTAAAAGAGCAAACAGCATTCTGAGTACAAGCCTGAGATTCACACTGGTTAAACCAGTTTGCTCCCAAACCTGTCGTTCTGACTGGGGCAGTGAGGCCTGTGAACTGGTTTACACTTGTTCACAACTTGCACTGCTCAAGAGAATTGAAAGTCATAAAAATGTGGGGCCACAATCCAAAACAGGGCTGTTTCCACAAGAAAGGGAGTTGACTGTGGGATAGAGAAACAGTCAGTGTTCACTGTGCTCCATTTGAAAAGCTGATATACTGAGAATTGTGGATTTATTCGTAATCCCACAGCTGGATAATGGTGGAGCAAGGGCATGAACATAGCACTTTTCAATGAATGTCTGCTTCCTCTTATTCCACACTTATTACTAAAGGTGTGAAGTTCCATTGTAGTGCAGTAGGTAAAAGATCCAGTATTACCACTGCAGTGGCTCCAGGTCGCTGCTGTGGCTCAGGTTAAATCTCTGGCCTAGGAGCTTTCATGTGCTATAGGAGTGGCAAAAAAAATAAAATTTAAAAAAATAAGCTCAGATTATAGAACAGTAGTAAAAAGCAGGGTTTTAGAATCAGAATACGTTGAGTTTGACCAAACAGCTTTGCCACATACTAGTTTTGTGACCTAAAAATGTGGATTAGGTGCTCTAAGCTAATCTGATCTGAAAACGGATATTAGATGCTCAGCAGAATTTCAAGATCTTGGAAGGTTCCTAGTAAATGTTAACACTGTTTTTGTTAATATTTACATTGCTCTCATTTCCAAAGTAGAATAATTTCATCTATTTTAAAATATTTGTCGAGAAGTTTTAAAAATGGTGTACATATCAACACTTGACCTGTTCGGTTTGCCCATGGCAAATATTAAGTGAGTAATGATTTTTAAAAATTAAAATCTAAAGGTCCAAATATGTTGCTGCTTCCTTCCTAATCCCTTTGAAAGTCCCAGGCTTGCCCATTCACCACAAGCTGTGGAGCATAGCAGGTGGGGTGTGGCTCAGCGCTCAGTCTCTAGGATTATCCAAGACACTCCCACCCTCTCTGCCACCAGCTCTCTCTCTCTTATATCTCCCATATTCACACTAAATGTCTTACCATACTTTTCTAGTAATTATTCTGGCTTTGTGGAATGTATTTTGTAAATTTATTTGTAATTGTCCCTTTTATTATTCTTCACAAGTTGTCAGGAACCTTCCTTAATTCTTATGTTCTCCCCTCATGTCCTCATAAGGCTTATAACTAAAGAGCTCCTCACAATTTCTGGATCATGAATAGAGCTTAAATAATCTCATGGGGGCAATTCTCTGTGTAACCTCCCTGTCTCGAAAGGGAATTAGATGTATTTTTTGTTTAATCCTATGGTGACTATTCTTTTGGCCGTGACAACCAGCCTGGAGCAAGATGTTCTAAAGGAAAACTGTTCAAGAGTTTTTCTTAGAAGCAAAGTGACATCTGCCAGATTTAATGATCCATTTGGTAACATACCTAAAACCACATTTTTTTCTGTAACAAATATGTTGGAAAGAGGAGATGCAGTACATAACACTTATCAGTGCTACTGTGCACAAAGCACTGTGCTACATGCATAGAGGAATAGAGCAAAAGGAAGCTCGCATCCCAGTTAAAGCTGTGCAGTTAGAAAGGTAGATGTATCTGTCAATAGCACGTGTAGTATGAAAACATGGAGAAATTTTTTTTGGAGGGTGTGGGGTTGGAAGTCCAGGAAGACTTCATAGGAATGGTGATATCTTTGCTAGGCTTGATAGATTTTGCAGGGTTCTAATCAGTGCAGAAGTGTGGAATGTGAGAAAATGGGAGAAATACAACCATAGTGCTTGGAAAATACTTAGATTAATTAGAAAACCAGATTCTCAAAATTCCCAGGAGTTTGGTGGGAGGTGACTCTGAAGATAGACTGAGGCCACACCAAAGTGGACAGTTGCTGCTAATGGCATTAATTCCAGTCCTAAAACCTGTTTTCCCAGGGAAGCAGGGCAGCAACAGAAGCTGAGTAACATCTCTTGGCTTCAAAATTTATTTTGAAAAGTTAGTAGCCAGCTCAGTTAAGTGACAGAGTATAAATTATGGAACCTACTGTATTCTTTTTCTCTAAGAGGACAAATTAATAAAACAGTACATTTCTACCAAAGAAAAGAGGAAGGATTCATTTTATGAGCCAGTAGAAACCACCTGCATTCTCAGCTTATGATAAAAAAGACTCCAGAGATTTGAAGCCCCCAGGAATGTACAAGATATAATTTTCACTTGCATCTTGATGTTTTGGGTTAATGGCTATTGTGAGGTTTTTGCCATATCTTTCCTTTTGGCAACATATCAAGGAAGCACTGGGTTACATATAATATGCTTCGCTCTCTCTATTTCTCGGCTGTGTCATTCATGTTATGGTGTTCTCTCTTTAGTCCCTGTTCTTGACTAGAAATTGTAACAGCTGGAGTTCCCTTTGTGGCTCAGCAGAAACAAATGTGACTAATATGCATGAGTTCGCAAATTCAGATCCCTGCCTTGCTTAGTGGGTTACAGCTCTAGCATTTTTGTGGGTTGTGGTGTAGGTCGCAGACATGGCTCAGATTTGATGTCGCTGTGGCTGTGGCAAAGGCCTTCAGCTGCAGCTCCGATTGGGCCCCTAGCTTAGTAACCTCCATATGCCATGGGTACAGCCCTAAAAAGACAAAAAAACAGAAGAAAGGAAAAGAAATTGTAACATTTGACACATCCTTTCTGCTGAGGTTTAAGCCTACATTAAGTGTGGACTATGGGCTCCCTGGATTTCCTTTGACGAGACTGCTTTGTTGTCACAGAGACTTGAAATCCTCCTGTTATTTCTAGGTGTCCTGTGAAGCATAGCGTCACTGCTCTACTTCTTGGGATGCTTTTTGGTCAGTAAACTTAGGGTGAAATCTCAAGACTGGAATGTTCCAGGAAATCATATGTTTTCTTACCTCAGAATTCCCTTCCACACATCTACAGAGAAAGGAGGTCCAACATCTTACCCTCTACTCATCTCTATCCCAAACTATGTTACAGTGAGTGACCTTGGTATTCTTTTAAGAATGTAAATTTGGTCCAATATTTTCCAATATTACAACTAATCAGTTCTGCTGTGGGAACTCAGTTGATTATCAGTGTAAACAAGAACCTCAAGTACTTCTGTCAAAGATATATATATATTTATATTTATATTTATATTTATATTTATATTTATATTTATATTTATATTTATATTTATATATTTTTTTAATCTTCCTGTTCTGATGTCAGGCCAGGATCACTGTAGTTCTCATTAAATCTTGTCTAGCCATCTCAAAAACAGAGAATTTCTAGGTGCACTCATCCCATACCTTTAGGGCCATTATCATAATTTAAACAAAATCTAGGGTGGAATGCTGCAAATGTTCTGCCATAATGAGCACCTGCTTTGGACCTAAGTGCAACAATTTTGGGGTGAATTAAAAATCTCCCCAAAAGTGCTTTTAGGCTTTAGTGCTACCGGTTACCTGTAGCTGTTCCTAACTCCTTTGAACCTCTCTGCCTCCAACTGCTCCCATGGACTCATCTCACTACTCTTGTCAAAGGCTCGTGCAGATGCTGAAGATCATGACTGTCTAAAGAAGCTTCCTCCTGGATGTAACTGGGAGAATAGAAAAGCAAGAAGATAGAGGGAGTTATAAAAAGAGCCAGCAGCCATCCAGTGATTTGTTCACATAAAAAGTATGGTTGATTTGCCCACGTGTTTTTCGCATATTGGCCAGGTGTCTTTGGGACATCTCCCATACCACCTTTGGGAATCTGTCTCTCAAAATGGGAACTTTTCCATACTATAACAGAGTCCGCCTCTGGGAGTTTTGGGAGCTGTTCAGTTAATTTGTGCAAATAATGAATTAAAAACACTCTATCCCACAGTGCTGACAGAGCAGATGAGAAGACAGCTTAGATCGCAGAAGGTAAAATGGTATTGACGTTGGATAGCACCAAACAAATTAAGAGCCTTTTTGTTTGTTTGTTTTTATGGCTGCTCCTGTGGCATACAGAAGTTCGGTCAGATCCTTAAGCCACTGAACAAGGCCAGGGATTGAACCCATATCCTCACAGAGACTATGTCAGGATGTTGGGTTCTTAACCCATTGAGCCACAACAGGAACTCCTTTAAGAGTCTTTTAAACAAAGGTATTTCGTTGATCTGCCATGTGAAACTCAAGTTTCTTTGTTTTTGTTTGTTGGTTTGCTTTTTAAGGAATCATCCCCACCAGTTTTAACCTAGTCTGATTGATATATAGCACCCCCTACCTACTTTTTCCCCAAAACTAACCTGATGCTTAAATCTCCTCACGCACGGAAAAGTCTTTTTGTATCATTACAAAAAGCTGTCCTTTCCTCTTATTCTTGCCTCACAGTGTTTCCTTCCTCCTTACATTCTGGTTCCCCATCAATCTTAACGTTTCAGGTAACTTCTTAATCCCTGAATTATTCTTGTTTAGGTTGTAACCTTTTCTAAATTTCCTTCTAGTCCTGTCTACTCCATACTTAGTGTCAGCCTGAGTGCTAGCCTGAGTTAAAGGTCAGGGCTTATTACTGGCTGAAGGAGAAGTTAAACACCAGTTAGGTTATACTTACATTGTGTGTGTGTGTGTGTGTGTGTGTGTGTGTGTGTGTGCGCGCGCGCGCGAGAGAGAGAGAGAGAGAGAGAGAGAGAGAGAGAGAGAGAGAGGGAGAGAGGGTGCATGCAACTTTGAAAGCAAGCAAAACGCAAATATTACTTTTTCTGAGAAGCCTTCCGAGCCTCCCAGGAATACAGATGTTCCTTCCCCTGGGTTCCACAAAGCCTAACTGATATCAGTAACTAGCATTTACCATGTCAATAGTATAGCATGTTTATTCTATGTCTGTGTTTCTCAGTGTATCACGTATTGAAGGAAGATGGCAGACCTCATTCATCTTCATATCCTAGCTCCAATCAGAAAGTCTGCTATAGAATCACAGTCAGCATTATTGGAATTATGTATGATTAAAGGCAAATCGAGGCATCATGTATCTGCCTGGTGTTCCAGACGTGTCATTTTCTCTATATATATTTTCAGAAATATTAACAGACATTACAGATAGGAGGAGACCTTGGATATCTTAAATGAGTAGAAAATAACAGTAAGAATGTGCTAGTTGATGGTAGAAGAGAATGTGGGAATTGTGTCTTTTCTTTAAGGATAATACCACCCTGGACTCAGTGACTGCCATTCTTAGTGAGACAGCTCAGCAGAAACCAGAGATAATAATCCAAGTAACAAATGGAATGATTAAGTACAAGGAGGTAGGAGGTGGCAGACAAAAGTAGTCTAAATAGAGTTATGTGGCAAGTCATGTACACATGATCCAGTAGATACCAGTCTGAGCAGGACCCCCTATAAAGCGGAGGAGCATTTGTATTACTGTTATAAAGAATGTCATATTGTGAATAGAATATTTTACGGTTTTGCTGTTTGCCCTTAGTGAGTACAAAGTGACCCTAAAGTTTGTTGTAAACTTTACCAAGTTTTGAATTTAGAACAGTCAGTCTATCTCGTTATCTTGTTAGTATTTCATTCCCTCATCTGGAGGGATTTTCCTTTGGTTGTGGTGTTATTGTCTCCCTCTGCTGCCGTCTTTCTATAGAAGTTAGGGAAGCCAGACCCTTCTGCTATTTGTCCTCTTGCACAGTCACGTTATCTAAAACTCTTGATCATAAACATTCTGCCAGAATTTTGAACACTTAGAAAATATTTGGAAGGATTCCTTAATAGCAGTTGTAGTGTAATCTTGGTTATCATTTCTCTGCCCAGCCTCCTGAGTTCACATAGGTCTTGCCTGTTTTCCAACTCTCATTCTGCAACCATCCTATACCTGTCAGATTTTCTGAGTATAGCTGCTCCTATATTTATGTATATATGCATGTACATACGGACATTTTTTTGTAAGATAGCAAACATATGTTTCTGTTACTTGCAACCAAGAAATAGTCTCTTAAAGTCAGAATTTCCTGGCTTTTGAGTGAAAAAACATAGTAAATCCCCCAAAACAATCCTAAATTCTCTGTGTTTTTGATGCTGCTGGCTCAAAAATTACCCAAGAAATTTAATTTATTTTAATATCTGTCACAGACTATCATTTACACAAAAATCTTGAGGGGATTGCTATTGGATAATATATTTTACGGAAAAAAAGATTCATGTGATTGGAGTTTTTATTCTGATCATTTTCTTGATAGGAAATCCAATAGCTATGGTTCTCTAGTGGGGTCACAGATTATGATCTAAATGTAAGAGAAACAACAAGGAGATAAATTGGCCGTGGGATAAATGTCTGTTTATTCATTTAGCCGTTTCTTCTGGAAAAACTTTGTGTTTCTTCTATGTTTTATGTTACTATAAAATATTAGCTAAAGAATAAGTTTTGTTTGGTGCTTCTCTTTCTCGTATACTATTTTTAGCCTCTTTCTTAAAAAACGATAATATTGAGTTACAGTGTAATAAGAATCTTAAGACATTTAAATGTGTTGTCAGATTATTTCTTAAAAGGGTTATACAAATCTGTCATCTCTTTAGAGGTGTTTTAAAATAAGTTTTCATTATATTTTCACTTTTCACTCTTAGCACTTCATATTCTCTGAAATTTTTAAACAAATTTGATAGATAAAAATGTGGGAGTTCCCATTGTGGCGCAATGGAAACAAAACCAACTAGGAACCATAAGGTTGCAGGTTCGATCCCTGGCCTCTCTCAGTCGGTTAAGGATCTGGCGTTGCCGTGGGCTATGGTGTAGTTTGCAGATGAGTCTCGGATCCTGAGTTCCTGTGGTTCTGGTGCTGGCCAGCACCTACAGCTCCAATTTGACCCCTAACCTGGGAACCTCCATATGCCTCGGGTACGGCCCTAAAAAGAAAAAGTAAAAATAATTTTTAAAAAGTCATCTCTTGTGAATTTGAATTAGGTTAATTATTAGTGAGGTTGTCCACCACTACAATTTCCTCTGTGGAAATGGTCGATTATGACCTTGAAGCAGTAATACAATGTTCTTTTTTATCTCGCTATAATCAGTCTCTTGAAACTTAGTCATCTCTCTCATCAGAATGCTACCATTGACCAGTCATCATATATACTTGGTTCCAGAGGTTAGCCATTCTTCAGACTGTGCTGTCAACCTGAATGGATGCCCTCTGGGCACCTCGGTCTTGATTTTAATTGCTAGAAAGGCCTGAATTGACTTTGAACTATCCTGACCTCTAGTCTGCCCTGAAGACTCACCAGACTCTCTTTAAATCAGGTTCTAAGCCATCCTTCAGCAAAGAGAAATGTTTCTCAAATTTCTTTCGCAACAGAATTATTTGTAATGTTATCATAATTCCTATTCCATGGGGCCAGTGTTCTTTAGAATCACATTAAGTTTTGTTTAATTGCATCAGGAAAAATCATTTTATTTCAGAGCTTTATGAAGTCAAAGTAAACATTTCTTTCAGAGAGACTGACTTACCTTTTGGATGATCTTTATGTGTAATGTGCCATGAAGTTACCTCAGGAAGTAATTTTCCCAAACTGTAACGATACAGAAGTGCTTATACAATTGTCTCTTCACTTCTTATCCACCTTTACTAAGAAAGTGATGGAAACTTAGACTTAGTTACATATGATTCTGGTCTTTGATGGTTATCCTCCTTTCCCTGCTTCTCTTCCCCCTCGTCCTCCTCCAACTTCTTTTATCCTTGGGCCCCTCCTTCACCTTCGTCCCCCTAATTATAATAAATGTTCAAATACTCTGATTCTCTTTCATGTGCCCAGATACTATTTTCTCCCACATCACTCTGCACTGGGATATCGATTTCTTCTACCTGAGTAGTTATCATTTGCAGATTTTTCTCAGTCTTTACTTAAAATTACTGAAGATTCACCTTACATACCAGTGCTAGTCTAATTTAGTAACGTTCTGAAGGAGGTTTGTTCCCTTTAATATGCTTTGCACAATTTTTGGTAGTAATTACGAGTACTTATATCCATCTGGAATGATTTCATGCTGTATTTGCTTGCTCTATTTGCTTCTGTCTCAGCTGCACTCTCTGATGCAAGCACTTTGTTCTCTGCTCTGGCTGTAACAGCTCAGTAGTGCATCTACTAAACTATTTAAGCAGATTAAAACATTTTGGAGGATTAAAAGTCATATTTACAATGTTAATTACCTATCAATTCTTCAGTTCTTCTCTCTTCCTGCTCTGATCCCCCATTCCGTTTATTTTTGGTTTCTTTTTTGTCTTTTGTCTTTTTAGGGCCGTACGCGCAGTATATGGAGGTTCCCAGGTTAGGGGTCTAATCAGAGCTATAGCTTCACATCTAGGCCACAGCCACAGCAACGCCAGATTCAAGCCACGTCTGCAACCTACACCAGAGCTCAAACAATGCTGGATCCTTAACCTACTGACTGAGGCCAGGGGTGGAACCCCCAACGTCATGGTTCCTAGTTAGATTCGTTTCTGCTGTGCCACGATGGGAACTCTGTGATCCTACATTTTATACTCACAAAAATGGAGAGTAATTTCAGCATACAGAAGCAGTAAAATCACATATTTTTTTTTAAATTTACCAATATACTCTATATTTGAGGAGAATCTTACACTGTCTTTTAGTTTATGCTTCAGTCTCAACAGCATATGAGTGTATGACATATGCAAGATTGCATTTTTTATATTTAGAAAGTATTTGTACATATATTGTTCCCTTTTATTCTCTCAGTAACATAGTGAAGAGGCAGACATAATTATAGATGGAGAAACAGAGGTTTCAAAATGTCACAGTACCGACATGTCCATGGTGACATCTTGTAAATGGGAGACCCAGGACTAAAACATACGTCTTGTGAATTCCATTCCATGTTTTTATTTCCTCGCTAACAATCTATAAAATAAAGAGTGAAAAAAATCTCAGTTTTTGACTGTAAGGAGAACTGTATTAGAAGACTTTTTCCCATTTTCTAGTCAAATCAGCCAAGTACAGGTGCACACTGCATGAGCAGATGGAAATGCAATTAAGACAGATGTGATGACAGTTCATTCACAGACCTTAATGCTTTAAAACCCCACTGCTAGTCTAAAAGCACAGATCACAGTAGGCATACTGTAAGAAGAATCAAATGTGGGCACAAGATTTGTACAAGCTGTAGATCTTTTCAAATTTTGAAAGTAAAGTGACATATAGAGATTTTGAAATTCTTCATCTATTCATAACTTCCTTAAGGAGTGGATATTTTTAACATTATTGAGTATAATTAGAAGAAAATAAGGGTGAATACCCGATCATTGATTATTTATACACTCTTAAGATCAGCATAAGAATGATAGAGTCACAAAAGCTTTTGTCTTCAGAGTGTGAGCTGTTATCATGTAAAGAGCCTAGATTAGTGCTTGAGTCAGACAATCATAATTACTTCCCTCCTCTTCCATCGTGAAAGCCATTGGACCTGATATTAATTTCAACATTAAAAATTGCAAAGTAGACCTTCTGGTTGGGTTATGTTACAGGCACTAAGGAAAGATGTGTCAGATGAACATCTTCATAGGTCTGAGGTGGCAACGCTGAAACCAACTGGGAGTTGTACTTGGGGTTATGCTCTCAACATCTCATTACTTGGGAGAAAAATTGTAAGAAGGTACACAAGAGTATAGGACCTATGGTCAAATAAAGATCTCTTAACACCTCTTTGGGCCATTGTGTAAAGCTCTTTGCCTCTCTGAATGTCAGTTTAGTTTACTTTTTTGTTGTAGAATCGTAGTGTATTTTGCTAGCTATCTCACAGGGTTGTTAAGAAGCTTGCATAAGATAATCATTGTGAAAGTTTGACTATTTTAGTGATTCCTATAAATTCTTCCTGTAATATTTGAATTCTAACACCTGCTGGGAATTAATAAGCATAGGAAAACCAACCTGCAGTTACTATAAGACAGTAATAGGAGGCTGGAAGAAAGATCCTGAAAGAATTAAAATCTATTTCTTCCTCTCATGCTGTGGTGGCTTTAAAGCTTACTGTGTGGAAGACTCTTCTGGGCTGCATTACCAAAGATTCTGGTTATAGAGAGGAACAATCATTTTGATACATTATTAAATACCCTATGTGGTTCTGAAGATGATTTGAGGACCCTAATGTGAGACATATTGATTAAACATTTTATCTGTGATGTTTCATCACCAGATGTAAATGTCTTGGGAGCAAAATTCATAATTGATTTTAACAGACTCATAGAGTATGAGGTACTAGGTAGACTGATGTTTTCAGCTGTAAAAGGAACTTGTCATGTGTTCTGCTAATTAACCTTAGTGCTAAAGATTTGTTATTTACCGGTTTTCACCTCCTATTTTAAGAGTTAAGATCTAGGTTCTAAATTAGGGTGAGAGAAGAGTGGTCAAGTGTGGAAAAGGTGAAAGTTCTCCCCAAAAGCTGTTCCCTCTGTTCTAATAAGATATTCCACTTTTATCTGAGCAAACTGACACTCATAATGAATGCTTTTCCAATCTCATTTACAGCTGGTTGGGCCATGTACAAGCCTCATGTTCTGGCCACTGTTCTATAAACAGAGGAGATATTGGTACCTTCCAGATTATATCCATAAAGAAAAGGTGTCCATTCTTCTTCCTCCCACCCCCACCCCTTCCTTAATGATGGAATGTAAATATAGAGGTGAGGACCTGGTCCAAACAGTTAAGGGCAACATCAAAGAAGTGGCAACACATCAAGTAAGAGAAGCCTGGTCGTTAACACCTTCAAGGAATTAAAATCACATAGCTTTAATGTCTATGTCAGAAAGGCAGAGAAAGATAAATGTGTATCATGTTTAAGATTTGCTATCCTGGGTCTCTGTTGATAGAGCTAAACCCAGTTTGTTTGAACTAATAAATATATCAAATGTGTACCTAGGATTTGGACAGTGAAACATTATAATGTGAAATGTACAGCCTTAGGGACTCACTTGCAAAATGAACATTCTAGCACCTTATGAGAACATATGGCTATTAAAATAACCAGAAGATATAAATATGCATGCAAATTGCATGATAAGATGCCTACAATTTTGTAAATGAGCAGTCCTATATTGATTTTTTTATTACCAGTGAGTAATTTATAAATTATTTATGACCATAAGTCCTTGACTCTATGATACATGTACTTTCTATGTTAAGGTTAGTAGAGTAACCAAGATGGAAAATATCTTCCTCCAGCTCTAAACTTTGAGGGATTTGAATAAACTCCAGGCCAAAAGACCCTGAGTGAAAAACACTAGCCCAGTCTATATTTAGCAACAGAACCCTGATGAGTTGGCTGGAAAACATAACTGCAAGTCAAGCAGGGGTAAATTTGGGTTCCAAGGCCCTTACAAAATACAAAGGGGAGTCTGTGAAAGTGGATATTAGAAAGGTTATATGAATGACTTATTTACTATTCATGAAGAGTGTATAGTACAAGGTTTATGTTAAAGGATTTTTGAATCATATTCCCATCATCATGAAAAATAGCCCCATCACAGTATTGCAGCCAGAAAGATTTATGGGTGTGATTTTACCATATTTGAGAGGGCTGCTTGGTAATGATACTAGAGTAGCACTTCAAGGTAGCCATCTGTTAGAGAATCTGTATTATTTTAAATTATTCAAAGTGGAGTGGTGGAGGTGAAAGAATGGGTGTAGTTAACTTAAAATATTTGCAAGCGATATGAACTAGAGAGATTTAGCTGCGGGGCACAAAACCAGAAATGGAATGCCCACTAGATTCTGTCTGTATAAATCTGTGGCAAGTCACTACACTGGCTTTCAGCAGTGCTTCTCAAACCTGAGTGAACAAAATCACCAAAAGGCTTGTTAAAATACAGAATGCTAGATCTCACTCTCAGAGTTTGATTTGGTAAGTTTGGGTCAGTTTGGGACCCAAAAAGTATCCAAGTTATGCTGATGCTGCTGATCCAGAAAACCACATTTTGAGACCCACTGGCTTATAGGAAGTCCCTAGTCAAGTTTGGTAGGTAAGCAAATTGTTTCTGTATTGATATCTTTTAAGGTCATAGCATTCCCCTCATTCTCTACACACATAAACATTAGATTGTAAAATCTTAGATGGTGAAGACTGCATCTTGTTTTTTATTGTAACTCTGAGTCATGCCCAGAGCTGGACATTTCTTAGCTGCTTTGTTTTGTTTCGTTTTGTTTTTTAAAGGAAGTCTCCCTGCCTTCCTTCTTCTCCGAATTTACTGTGACAACGCTCCAGGCAGCAGTGCATCCTTTCAAATGTGTCTGTGCTGTAGAAAGTGCTTTGTATAGTGTGTCAATAATTGTTTCACAGGAGAATATTCTCCTTAAACTGAGTCATTATGTACAAAGCTGCACTTTTGCGTGGGAGGCAGGAATAGGTTTTTATGAGCCTGGGCCGTGGAGACAGGAGATCTGATGAATGTCAAAACTTCGGTTTGAATCTTACTTTGACTTTGATTTGTATTTGTCCTGTAAGTTAAGAGATTCACTTAATCTTAAGTGTCTTTATTTCACTGTTACTTGGGTTTTATTATTTGGAATAATCCTAACCTACCTTATGATGATATGTCAAGTCTTCCATGAGTTAATGCATTTAAAGTTCTGTTATATTACTCTTCACTCAACTGAAGGATTTTTGGTTCTAGTATAAAGGAAATAAAAGTTATTCTTAGTAAAGTTATTTAATAATAATAAAAAAGGAAGGGCTGTGTTTTGCAGAAACAGAGGTAGAACATTTGCCTTAGCAAGAGAAGTTTGTGCAATGGAATAGATACAAAGCTATCTATAAGTTGGGCAGGATTGTATAGGGAGGCTGATGTTGTGTGATGTATAGGGAGCCAAGGCTAGAGCAGTTACTGTATGTTGCTGTTTTAATTTGAAATTCCCAAATAACATGTGGTATGGACCATCAGCACTTATTATTAGTGCTTTTTTTAACCCACTGTGCATGGGTTACGGGAGCATTTATTTAATATTTAAAGAGGAAATAAATGAATTATAGAATGAATAAAATCAAAACCAGGCTTCTGTCTTTAATGGAGGAATTTCTGACCCCATTAGAGGTCAAAATTGAGATAGAGAGAGGTAAATTTGCCATGAAATCCTTTAGCATCATCATATGGATAGCTGCTTCATCCTCAGCATTCAAAGTGCATGCAACACAGTTGTTCCCTCCAAGAACAAAATCCACATGCTCTCTAAATAGTTTTGCTAATCGTAATTAGGGGAGATTTTGTATGAGAACTCTCTTTTTGTACATGCCCTTAACATGTTCTTTGATCTAGGTCATAAGATTATGAGTTCAGAGCACATTTCCTGTTAGTATTATAAATATTAGAGAACCTGAAGAGAACGGCGACGCAACCACATGGCCTTTAGGCAAGTAATTATGAGCAGAAATAAATTTGAAGAATTAAAGAAGTAATTAATTAAAAAACTGCCATCACATGATGACTCTGCTTACCCAAATTCCAAAATATGTAAAAACCCTAGTGCTAAAAAGATAGTAAATAAAATTAACAAGTAGAGTTCAGTGTAGATAATATTAATTTTGTGGAAGGATATAACAAAAAGTTTCATTTTGCTTTATTTTATTTTATACGGACAGGATTTATTGGTGACCATGAATAGGGAGTGGTCAGTATTGAAGCCCTTACTAGTGCAGGGCTTGCCATTTGTCCACAAGGTCACAATTAAGGATATATGTGACACCAGAGCCTTCTTGGAAGAGACAATTTACAGTCACCATCTCTTTAAATTCATCCATGTTAAACTTAGAAAAGCCCTATTCTTGATGATGTGGCTCTTCTGGCAGCCAGGGAACTTGAAGTTAGCCCTGCTTAAAGCCTCTGTCATCTGCTCCTTGTTCTGCAGCTTGGTGCTGATGCACATGGTGTCTTGGCAAATGTGAATTCTGATCGCTGGGCCCTGGTGCTTTCCAAAGGCATCCTGAATACCTGTGTAAAGCCTAGATTGGGCACAGCATGAGATCACACCTGAATGTCCACTGTAAAGAGCTCCATCATTGTCCCTTAGGGCAACCTGTGTTAGCAACAGGCTGTATACACTGATGGGAAAGCTGCTGTGTATAGCCTTTTCACTCAAGTCTTTGTGGGGGCGGGGGTAGTGTATAATTGGCTAAAATGGCTGCAGAGATTAAAATGTTTAAATTAGTGTTTAAGATAACTCTAAGAGATAACCGCGAGCATATGAAAAATATCAATTCTTTGTAAAAATGTTAAGAGAGAATAAAGGAACAGGTGCATATAAAATAAAAACAATTATCAACCTTGAAAAGAAAAAATATGTGCTTATAATCACTGAGACAATTTGAAATAAAAATAAAACAGTCTTAGAAAGAAACACTTTTGTCTGAACAAGTTTGAAAAGAGACATAATGACTCAGAACATAATTTTTTTTTTTTTTGATCTTTACGTAGAGCCGCACCCGCGGCATATGGAGGTTCCCAGGCTAGGGGTCTAACAGGAGCTGTAGCTGCCGACCTACGCCACAGCCACAGCAACGCAGGATCCAAACCACATCTGCAACCTACACCACAGCTCACGGCAACGGCTTGCTTAACCCACTGAGCAAGGCCAGGGATCGAACCCACAACCTCATGGTTCCTAGTTGGATTCGTTAAACGCTGCACCACCATGGGAACTCCCCTCAGAACATAATTTAAAGAACTAAGAATTTCACATAGATGAAAAGGGGTGTGAGTATGTGTGTATAGGTAAGGGACGTGGATAAAAGACTGAGAGTCTATAATATGTCTCTAACAAAAGTGCTTGAAAAAGAAACTGGAGAGAATAATGCAGATGCAACATTTAATTCTGAATACTTTTTTTATGAAGCCAATTTGGTGTTGAATAACTTATATACACAGTGCCAGAATGCGAAGAGACAAGAATACTCCAAGATTTTGAGTGTGAATGACCAGAAAGATAGTACTGTCTTTAACTTAGAAAAGCAAGACTATAGGTGAAGGAGTCTTAGGGAAAAGACACTAATTTTGGATATCTCAAATTTGAGATGACTACGTATAATGGACAAGTTATAGTTGGAACTGAGAAGTCTAGGTAGAAGATGTAAATTTGGTAATCTTTGTCTGAGATTGTATTTAAAATATTTACCATGGATGTGCTCAATGAGATAGTGAGGACAAAAAAGAAAAAAAAAGTGTGAGTACTCAGCCATGAGTCACTCCAGAGTTGAGATGTAGAAGAAACAGTGGGGATTAACAAAAGACCATTGAAGGAGAATCTTAAAAAAAGAAAAAAAAGAAAACAAAGAATGAATGAGGTGTTCCAAAAGACAAGTTAAAAAATATATATACCTCAAGGAAAGGGACTGATCAATTATGTTAAATTCTGATAATAAAAAAGACAAGAACCAAGAATTACCCCCATGGATTTAGTAGCTAGAGATCATTACACAAAGTTAGAAAATATTTTTTAAAAGTGCAAATATTGCTTATAGATAAATACATATATGGCTTTGTATACCAAATTCAGGCTAGAGCATATGAGAAAACTTGGTCTCATTTTCACTCATTAGTTGAGTCATACTAATACTAAAACAAAATAATTTTTCTGTCAATGCCCTAATCACTTCAATGTGTAAGACCATCAACAGAATTAATTCATGTCAGCTTGGCACACAAAAGCAAACGGTAAGCCTGTTCTTCCTGCCACACATTATAGAATCCCCCATTTGTTCCTAGGTATTAAATAAGCAATCTTTCTTTGAAATTTATAACAGTTCAGCTTTATTGTCTGGCTTGATCTATGACATCAGATCTTTTGCTAGTATAGTACTAGTTTTAAAAGAAATTGCTCACAACACAATATTTGGCAATCTTCAATTAAAGTATAAATAATAAACTAGGTTCAAGTTTATTTTTATAATTAGGTATTAATGACCTTTAATCACTATGAAGGCAATGGTGACTAACTAGCAAAGATGATACAAAACAGATTTTGAAGTTAATGACATTAATTTTAAATGGCATAGCATTGCTATATATCTTGTGCAGTTGTACTGCTTGATTTTGAATGTGGACATATGTCCTGAGATATTTTTTTTTACCTCAGTTCTGAGGAAAAGGTAAAATAAACTTTGGTAAAACTAAAAAAAAAAAAATCTGTTATCCCACAAAGTCAAAAGAAGAGGGAAATCCCTTATCGATTGGTCTAATTCTCTCTCGGCTAGGTTCCTAGGATGAACTGGCTTTATTGGTCTGGGAATGCCCAGCAGCATTGCAAAGAGAGGGTGGCAGGTGTTCAAGCCTTAACTGGGCAAATCAGGAAGTGAATGTCCTCAGGAGTAATTACAAGTGAATTAACTGATCTTTCTTAATGATTTCACAACAAATTTGCCTTGCTTAGTTACAGCTCTTGGGGCAAAGTTATTTTATCAACCATAATTTATTTCATTGCCTGGAGGGGTCTTACTGGCTGGTGAAAGTGCATGTATGTGGAATTAAAGCTCAAAGACTAATTCCATGTTTGTGTACACTTTGGTTATTGCCCATGCATTATTCAGTAGAAATCCAGGACTTCTCTTTGTAGTTTTTGGCCTGTTTGTTTCTCCACAAGCAGAGAATTGTTAAAAACTATACAGCATGATGAAGACCACGGGTTGGACTAATGCCAGGTTAAATGACATCATTAACCCTCAGGTTTGTCATTTCTAAAATGGAGATGATTCAGAATTTTTTGCCTGTAGGACTGTGCAGAGACTCAGTGAAGCAATGTATGTCAAGCACTGCATAATATCTGGCATAAAATGAACATCAACAAATGCTAGTTTAAGCACACACTTATACTATGTACTCCAGTGATTTTTTTTCAAGTTTATTGTTATAATTGTCCTATAACACTTTCTAAGTTTAAGTTGTACCCCCTGTTACTAGAATATTTATATTTTGTAATATAATCACCACCACAGTATTCGCTAACACTTCTACCACCTTGCATAATTACCTTTTTTTTTTGTGATGAGAACATTTAAGATCTATTCTCTTAGCAACTTTCAAGTATATTATTATATCACAAGTATCACCAACTATAAATCTCAACATTGTGTGTTGGATCCCCAGAACTTATTCATTTTCTAACTAGAAGTTTGAACTTTTTGACCAGTGTCTCCCCACTTTCCCAACTGTCCAGCTCCCAGTAACCCCTATTTTGCTTTCTTTTTCTACAAGATTTTTTAGATTCCACTTATTATACAATATTTGTCATACTCTATCTGACTTATCATGTTGTTGCAAAAGGCATGATTTCCTTCTTTCTCATGGATGAATAATATTGCATAATATGTATGTATAGACATAGATACGTAATCAATATATAATCACATCTCCTTTATCCATTCATCTACTGACAGACACTTAGTTTCTTTCTATATCTTAACTGTTGTAAATAATTCTACATAAACCTTAGAGTACAGGTATCTTTCCTATAGCCTGTTTTCATTTCCTTTGATTATAAACTGGAAGTGGGATTGCTGGATCATGGAATAGGGCTATTTTTAATGTCTTAAGATAACTCCATATTATTTTCCATAGTGGCTGCACCAACTTACATCCCTACCCTTAGTGCACTAGTACTCCCTTTTCTCCACATCCTGGAAAATACTTGCCATCTCTTGCATTTTTGATAACAGCTGTTCTCACAGTGATGTCTCACTGTGGTTTTACTTTGTATTTCTCTAGTAATTGGTGACGTTGGGCCCACATTCATGTTTCTGTTGGCCATTTATATCTTCTTTGGGAAAATGTCTCTTCAGTTCTTCACCCATTTTTTAAAATTTTATTGTAATATAGTTGACGTATAATGGTACGCTAGTTTCAGGTGTGCAGCAAAGTGAATCAGTTATGCATACACAAATTTCCCGTCTTTTTCGGATTCTTTTCTCATTTAGGCTATTACAAAATAATGAGTAGATTTTTTGTTGTTACTGAGTTGTATGTGTTCTAATTCTCCCTATGAAATATTGCTTAAAACTCAACTGCTAATTAAACCTATATGGAAGCAAAATTAAGGTATGTTATTGAATTTAAAATCCAGAATTCTTTCTACTTCATTTTTCTAAAGAGTAAGTATGATCACGTGACTTTCACACTAGTGCCATAGCTTATTCAATGCCATAGCTTCAGTAGCATACGGGATTCTGTTTGACTAACACCACAGCGCCTCTCCCATCTTATGGCACAACTCTTTTGAGCATCCTGTGGTCTAGTGTACATATACTTCTCTCTCTCTCTCTCTCTCAACATTTCTTATTTGATGACTCTTTTACACATCTAAAGATGGGTCATATCACTCCCTCAGTAGGTGTCTCTCCAGAGACTTGAGTACTACTGTCAGACTCCTTCGTGAATTATGAACTCCTTGAAGAGAGGGTTGTTTTAGCTCCATTCCTAGAACATAAATTTGACAAGAATATTAATGCTTTTTTTTGTAAGGTTATTTCCAGAATGAATGGAACCTCATATATTTAGCAACCTTTTTAAACACATTAGAATGAGAACTCTCTGATAGGGGAAACGGGTTTTAATGACAGCAGAAGCAGGTTCTTTTTTCAAGAGAAATGTCTATGTAAAAGGAAGAACAAATCAGCCAAAAGAAAAATACCATTGACAGCAATGCCTTACCCAACAAACTTTTCTTTATAAAAGAAATTAGAGGGCTTAGTATCTAGAAACATATCTTCCATCTTCTAAAATTACATATATGATATATAATTATATATTGTATATATAATATATATAATGAACACATATTCACACATATGTATGGTGTAACACTGAAACCCTGAATCTTCTCGAATGCTTTTTGGTTTGTTTTGCTTTGTTTTTTTTGCCTTATCTAGGGTTGCACCCACGGCATATGGAAGTTCCCAGGCTAGGGGTCTAACAGCAGCTGTAGCTGCTGGCCTTCGCATTGCTGCTGGCCAGCAATGCAGGATCCGAGCCGCGTCTGCAAGCTACACCACAGCTCACGGCAACGCTGGATCATTGACCCACTGAGCAAGGCCAGGGATCGAACCCCCAGCCTCATAGTTCCTAGTAGGATTCGTTAACCACTGAGCCATGATGGGAACTCCCCCTCGGATGCTATCTTAATCATCAGAAAGATTACTCTGTTTTTGCAAAACAAAGTAAATTTTATTAGAATAAAAAGAGCTAATATTTATTGAGTGCTTACTCTGTGACCGTCACTGTGATAAATGTTTTGCTCTGTCATCTCATTTAATACCACCACCCATTACGTTGCTCATGATAGTTACCTCGTTTAACCATGGGAAAAACAAAAGCACTGGAGGTTACAAGATACATCCAAAATTATAGACATTATAAAAAAATGAGATTCAAGTATAGTTGTTCCATCCTAAGAACCCAGCAATTATTCTTCATGTTATATCCATACTGTTTGAATTTTACCTTGTAGATACGAGGCCAGTAAATTAGAGTGTATTAAAACTATGTATTACCTGACAACAGAAAAAAAAATCCTTAACTCATGTCCCTCGTGTTCTCTCTCAATAATAGGACAATATTATTTCTTATAGTCCTGAAGCTGTAAGAAATCTGAGACATTTCTTGGATATTCTTCATTATCTTATATATACTGATAACACATGTCTAGGGGTTAAACAACTTACACTAGATATTAGAGTTTCTCTGGTGCTAAGAATAAAAGCTACTGCCCATTTTTTGTTTTGTTTTTTTTTTTTTTTTTTGATATTGAGCCGCAGGAGGTGTTTATGTATGTTGGTGTTTAAACCCTTATCAGTTGCTTCATTTGAAAATATATTCTCCCATTTTCTGTGCTCTGCTTTAATTTTTATTTAGGGTTTCCTTTGCTGTGCAAAACTTTTAAGTTTAATTAGGGCCCATTTGTTTATTTTTCTTTTTATTTTCACTACTCTAGGAGGTGGATCTGAGACAATATTGCTGTGGTTTATGTCAGAGAGTGTTTGACCTGTGTTTTCCTCTAAGAGTTTATACTATCTGATCTCACATTTAGGTTTTTAATACATCTTAAGTTTATTTTTGTGTATGGTGTTAGTGAGTGTTCTAATTTCATTCTTTTGCATGTAGCTCTCCTGTTTTTCCAGCACCACTTATTGAAGAATCTGTTTTTTCCCTTGTATATTCTTGCCTCTTTTGTCATAGATTAATTGACCATAGCTGCTTGGGTTTGTTTCTGGGCTTTCTATACTGTTCCACTGAGCAATATTTCTGGTTTTATGCCAGTACCATACTGTTTTAATGATTATAGCTTTGTAGAATAGTCTTAAGACAGGATGCCTGATGTAAATAGAAATTTCTCCAAAGAAGACATACAGATGGCCAAAAAACACATGAAAAGATACTCAGCATCACTAATTATTAAAGAAATACATATCAAAACTACAATGAGGTACCACCTTATAATAGCTAGAATGGCTGTCATAAAAAACCCTACACACAATAAATGCTAGAGAGGGTGCATTCCACTGTTGGTGGGAATGTAAGTTGGTACAACCACTGTGGAAAACAGTATGGAAGTTCCTCAAAAAACTAAAAACAGAACTATCATACAACCCAGCAATCCCACTTCTGGTCATCTATCCAGAGAAAACCATAATTCATAAAGGGACATGCACCCCAATTGTTATTGCAGCACTACTTATAATAGCCAAGATATGGAAGCAACCAAAATGTCCATCAACAGAGGAATGGATAAAGAAGATGTGGTACATATATACAATGAAATATTACCAAGCCCTAAAAAAGAATGAAAATAATGATATTTGCAACAACATGGGTGGACCTAGAAACTATCACAATAAATGAAGTTAGATGGTGAAAGGCAAACATTGTGTGATGTCACTTATCTGTGGAATCTTAAAAAAAAAAGATACAAATGAACTTATTTTCAGAACAGAAACAGACTCACAGACTTTGAAAAATGATTACCAAAGGGAATAGATGGGGGAGTGGGAGGAGGGACTAATAAGAGGTTGATATCATATAGAAATAGCTAATACAACTCAACATTAAAAAAAAGAGAGATAAAGATGAGCAGAAGAACTGAATAGACATTTTTCTAAGAAAGAAATGCAAATGGCCAGGAGACACATGAAAAGCTAACCATCAAGGAAATGCAGATCAGAACCACAAAGAGCTATCATCTCACATGGGTCAGAATGACTGTCATCAAAGAGAATATAAGTAGCAAATGTTGGTGAGGACTCTTGTACACTCTTGTGGCAATGTAAATTGGTACAGCCATTGTGGAAAACAGTATGAAGATTTCTCAAAAAAACAAAAATGAAACTCGTGTGACCCAGCATTCCACTCCCGGATATATATCCAAAAAAACCAAAAACACTAATTCAAAAAGATACATGCACACCAATGTCCATGGCAGCATTATTTTACTGTAATTTAAAGATAGTATCTAAATCTTTTTTTTTTGACCAAATGTATTTCAGCTTTCTAAAGCTCTGCATTTCTATTATGATATATATAGGGGGCTGATTCCCTTTGGCCTTTTTATCCATTATCTATTGGAAACTATTTTGTAGACAATTTTATCTCCATCCATTCTGAAATTCTTTTTTCTTCTATGTGGCTTAGAATAAATAAAAATGCTATATATACATTCCTGTGTATTCCTAGTTTCTGTGCAACTGAGTTTTTCTAAATGGGTGAAAAAAATTTTTTTCTCTTGTTATTTGATCTCTTTTCCCCTTGTTTTAAAACAAAAACAATCTTGAAATTTTAAGGAATCATCATTTATTAAGTGAACTGTCTGACTTAACTTTCTTGGGGTGGAGGGAATCATACATACTAAATGAAAAGGGCATAATGTAGACCCCATCCTGAATTCAGAAACATTAAAAAGTGAAAAATTTGTGCATCCCAGAAATTGATGAAATACACATTCATGGTTTAGATCTCTTTTCAGTACCCCACTCCTTTTCTGAGATGTCCTCAATAAAGGACTCTTAAGGGATTTGAAAATATTGTAACATCTGACAATATTTTAGAAGCAAAATATTAAAGTTACATATTATTCCTAAACTCTATTACTTTTCTTCATATGTGGAATATAAGTTTTCCAACTGCAGACTTATTTGATAGGACATGTCCATTTTTCAGGGGTTTAAAAACACATTTAAGTTGAAAGAAATGTGGATCTCCAGCAATCACATATACTGGTTTCTGTACAGTTTTAGGAAGTTCTAAAATAAGGGTGCTTCCTGCAGCTATCATAGCAATTTTTGGTTTTATTCTGAATACCACTGCAGGTGTTTTTACTTTTGATTTACACTTAATTGCACTTTGGAGACATTAACACATGTTTTCAGCTGCCTGGTGGCAGTTGGTATATTTATTTAAATCCAGAAAATAATGAGGTAAACACATTTACATAGTTTATTATATTTGACATTCCCAAGTGTTCCCAGATTTTGACTTTTGCTGTGAAAATTCATTGAGACCTCATCAACTTACCTTGTAATTAAGTACACTGATTTATAGCCTCTCATTCAATTGTCACAGTAACTGGATCCCTGACTTATAATTATGGATACCCCCTCCTGTTTTGGTTTCTACCTATTTTCTGAGCCTTATTCTCCAGGTTTTCTTGTTATCTTACAGGAAATTGTCAGTAAATTCATGCTTTGCTTGATTTAGACATTATTGGTTGCTCTTATTTGCAAACAAAGATCCTGATTAATACCTAATTTCATTTGAAAGCACTATGTAAAATGTAGACTCATATTGATTTTGGAATTTTTATAGTTACGTATAACAAGATTATAGAGATGTGATAGGTTTATATTTCATTCAGTTTTGTAGCCCAGAATATATGTTAGGCTTTTGTTCCCATGTAAGCTATACCGAAAATGTGATGTTTCAACTTCTCAGGCAAAAATCAAAATTAGACTAAGCAGCTCTACCAATTAAAAACTATTTTGTTACTATAAGATTTGAGTTGGAGTTTCATCATATAGTTAAGTGGAAGTATTAAATGACATTTTTAGGTAGGTTCCCAAGAAGCTGCTTTCCCAAGAAGGTTGTAAGGACCTTTGTTTCAAACCACTCAAATTTGTATAGCATCCAATTGGAAGACATTCCTGTAGTAGGAAGTAAGTGATGTATGCCTTCCATTTAGAGAAGGCAAAATAGATGGATATGTTCTCTAGATATAAGCTTGGCTGTTAGGATTTTTGAAATTTTATTTATCTTAATATTTTATTTATTTTTTGTCTTTTGTCTTTTTTATGGCCACTCCCACAGCATATGGAGGTTCCCAGGCTAGGGGTCCAGTTGGAGCTGTTACTGCCGGCCTACACCACAGCTCACGGCAACGCTGGATCCTAACCTACTGAGCAGGGCCAGGAATCAAACCCCCAACCTCATGGTTCCTAGTCAGATTTGTTTCCACTGCGCCACGATGGGAACTCCTGTCTTAGTATTTTAGATATTTTAAATTTTAATTTTGAAATAAGTGTTCCCAGTTTTATTGAGAAATAATTGACATGCCTCACTGTGTAAGTTTGTGTATATCACTATGGTTTGCTTTGCATATATTGTAAACTACCAAAGTAAGTTCAGCAAACATCCATCTTCTCATATAGATACAGGAAAAGAAGAAAGGAAAAAAGTTTTCCTTATGATCACAACTCTTAGAATTTTCTCTCAATTTTTTTATGTCATACAGCAGTGTTAGCTATAGTTATCATGTTGCATATTACATCCCTAGTATATATTTATCTTATAGATGGAAATTTGTACCTTTTGACCACCTTCCTCCAATTCCTCCTCCCCCTTCTTTCTACCCTCCACCTCTGGGAACGTAAGTCTGATCTCTCTTTCTGTGAATCTGGTTCTTTGCTTGTTCGTCCTTTACTTTCTCTGTCTGACCTATCTCACTTAGCATAATGTCTTCATGTTTCATCCGTGTTGTCACAGATGTTAGGATTTCCTCTTTTTAATGGCTAATGTGTGTGTGTGTGTGTGCATGCGTGTGTGTGTGTGTGTGTGTATGTACAAGTATGTATGTCACAACTTCTTTATCCGTTCATCCATCAGTGAACACGTAGGTAGTTTCCATGTCTTGGCTACTATAAATAGTGCTGCTGTGAACACAAGAATACAGATATCTTTTCAAATTAGTGTTTTCTTTTTCTTTAGTTATATTCCTAGAAGTGGAATTGCTGGATCATATAGTAGTTCTATTTTTAATTTTTTGAGGATACTCCATACTGGTTTTCATAGTGGCTATAGCAGTTTACAATCCCAAGAGTGCACATAGGTTCCCTTTTCTCTGCATTCATGCAGCATTTGTTATCTTTCGTCCCTTTTTTTTTTTTATAAGCTCCACACCTACCTCATATACAAGTTCCCAGGTTGGGAGCTGCAGTTACTGACTTAAGCTACAGCCACGGCAGTGCCAGATCTGAGCCACATCTGTAACCTGTACCCCAGCTTTCAGCAATGCCAAATCCTTAATCCACTGAGTGGGGCCAGGGATCAAACCTGTGACCTCATGGATACAAATTAGGTTCATTACCACTGAGCAACAAGGGGAATTCCATTTTTTTGTCTTTCTGATGATAGCCATCCTAACAAGCATGAGGTGATAGTTCCTTGCAGTTTTTTAATTTACATTTCCCTAATGACCAGTGACGTTAAGATTTTTTTCATATAATTGTTGGCCTCTTGTATATCTTCTTTGGTGAAATTTCTATTTAAGTCCTTTGTCCATTTTTTAATTATTTATTTGATTTTCTGCTGAGTTGTATGAGTTCTTTACATGTTTTTAATATTAATCTCTTATCAGACGTATGGTTTACAACCTTTCTTACCGTTCCATAAGTTTTCATTTTGTTGATAGTTTCTTTTGCTGTGCAAAAATTGTTCAGTTCAATGAAGTCTTGCTTATTTTTTGTTGTTGCTTGTATTTTAACTATCAGATCTGAAAAGACATTACAAATATTAAATAGCAAATTTGTACAAAATGTTCTCTTGTGCCATTATTGAAAATCTTTAATATAACAGCATATACAATTATTGAACCAGAAAATTAATATTAATGCAATGCTAGTAAACAAACTATAGACCTTATTTGCTGACCTTATTTCAGCAATCTTTCCATTAAAAACTATGGCCATAAAAATGATAAAAATAGAAATGAATAAATCTCTAGAGGTATTGAAGCCAAATTTCTTATATGCAACAAAAAGGAAAAATCAAAAAAAGAAAAATAGACAATTTCAATAGAAAGAATTTAAGTTTGCATGTGTCAAAATATCATAATTAGACATGAACAGAACAAAAACTAAAGTAGTTTTTAATCTACAAACTGAGCAACACGGCAAAGTTAGAATATCAGTATGCATCCCTTTATTGTAGCTTTTGAGCTTTTAAATATAGGAATAATGTTTATTAAATTCTTTTTAAAAACTCCAATCTTGTGTTGTATGATAGGTACAAATATTTGCAAAAAAAAAAATTACTTGAGTGAATCAAGGTAACTCATTTGTGTAAAACATTTCATAGTATTGAAATTCTAAATGAGTTTTTTTTAGAATGTTGGCTCTTAACTAAAAATAAAAAATTAGACAAAGGATTCTTTAAACTCAGGCAGCTCTACCTCCTCTTGGCATGAAATGAAAATAAAATAGGAAATGATGTTCATAATTAGGTGGGAATTGTGAGTGAAGAAGTCTTAAATTTGATGTATTCATTCATTCTGTTATTCATTCATGCTGCATGAATTTAGCTCAATTTGCTTATGATGCTCATCAAATTGACTCTGTTTATAGTCATTATGTATGAGATGTACTTTACATTACATTGTTTGCTCCTGTAGAGGAAGTACAAAGTCTAAATCTTGTGAATTTTACAAAATTTTCTGCTATCCTTTAGGCTGCTGGCTAAAAGAAGCCTAAGTATTCAGTTAAGGGGCAAAGGCTTAAAAGCCTGAGTGTAACGAGGGAGACGTAATTGAAGAGCTGTAAGGGTTTAGGTTCAGACAGCTAACACATTTCTGAAGTAACAAACATTTGTTTATGAATCTAGATCAATTATGATAGATTGAAAGGATTACAATATCAGCTGTACTCAATCCCAGCAGAGAGAATACACTTTTGAGCTCTGGAAGAAGAAATGGTTTCTGAACATTAAGAAACCCTTTGAGCACAATACGTACTTGTCAAGAATACAAAAGGACTCTAAAACATAGCATTTAAAGAAATTCAGACCTTAATGTGTCTGGTGGAAATAAATGCTTCCTGTTTAAATGGTTGCTTTTATAAGTTGGTATAATTTACAAATTTGAAACTAAAATTATTTTATAAAGCAATTTATGTAAATATGATAAATTCATGTTAAATGTAAGACCAACAAAAGTTCTTTGTTTCCTAATGAGTGAGTTAATGCTAATATATCAAAAATTTTATTGGGAGTTCCTATCAAGGCTCAGTGGTAATGAACCCCACTAGTATCCATGAGAACATGGGTTCAATCCCTGGCCTCACTCAGTGGGTTAAGGATCTGGCATTTCCATGAGCTGCAGTGTAGGTTGCAGACACAGTTCAGATGCTGTGTTTCTGCTCCTGTGGCATAGGCCAGCAACTGCAGCTCCAATTCGATCCCTAGCCTGGGAACTTCCATATTCCGCAGGTGCAGCCCTAAAAAGATAAAAAAAAAAATATATTGAATAAAGGAAACATTTTTTTATATTAAAGATTCTACTCAGTTCATGCAAAGCTGTTATATCTCATATCATGAAGGACTTATCCGTGAATGAAACATAGAAAAATGCTGCTGATATATTTAAGGAAATTTTTAATATTTTATAACTTTTTAGGAATAAAACTATGTTTCTTTCCTCAGAATAAAAGCTTGAAACACAAACTCTTGTCGGGAAACAAGTTATGTGGCATGCATGCAGAAGAGGTAAGTATTCCCTTCTTATAGCTTCAACTAGATAGCAACAATGTTAGTACTAGATTTTTTTTTTCAACCCTGGTGACTTTTTTCCCTATAACATAAATCCAAACATTGGAATGAGAAATTAAATCAAATTTAATTTTAATTTTAACTAGGAAGTGATCGTTTTATCCTATTTGTCAGAACTAAGTTACATGCCTAGCTAAGTTGAAGGGAGACTAGAAAACACCATTAGGTTTGTGGTCATGTGCTCATCCAGAACTTGTTTTGTTTTTGTTTTTGTTTTTTTTCATAGTTAAAGAAGGTGAGAATACTCTTGTGGACCTGTAAAAGCCATTATTATGACCACTAGAGTTAAAGTCTTACAACGTAATGAACCATTTATGATGTTTTTACGGTAATGTATATGAAATTAATAGAAAACATTAATACGTGGAAACTAAAGGTTGATGCCCCATAAATGAATAATCAAACTGAGTAACTTATAGGTATGAGCCTATATAGTATTTTTCTTCATTGTACTTTTCTATTTGGATATAGACTCTTACATTGTTTATATTTGCTAAATTTCTAGAATTATTGCATACGTGCAGTTTCTGAATATTACTTGTAAGAGGTTAAGCAAGTGGAACTAAGTTTTAAATAAGGACCATCCGGGTTGATGCTATAGTCTGACATGGTTGACCTGTTCCCAGGGTCCCCACAAGGGCCATGTACATGAAAGATAAATGGCTCCTAGGAGATGTCTGTGGAGTTTAGAAACAAACAGGAGAATGTAAAAGCAAACAACAATCAGAGTCTACCCACAGTTTTTTAGCCCCTTAGTTCAGGAAAGATTCATATGTGTTTCTCCATCCCAGTTCCTTAGAGGATGTATTATTTCTGCATTCTTATTTATGAATTCCTAGGTGTTTCTTATATTGGTAATTTATAATATGGGAATAAATTGAAATATATTCATTATAATTTATTTATTTGTCTTATCTCTTTATTTATTTATTTGAATTTCTTAATTTTGTAGGTCAATGCATTTGGCTCCTGACAGTGATGTCTGTAAAAAACTATTTCTAATATTTGAATCTTTCAGTGGTGTATGATTTACAACACTTGCAAGATTCTACTTTAATCCATTATACTTCCAACATTAGATGATAATTCAGTAATTAATAACAGCATCATAGCATAGCCCTCCACTTTGAAAACTGCCTTGTATGTTTGGAAACATTCTGAAAATAATAGGAAACTGAATCACAGTTACAGGTACTTCATTGGAAGACTCATAAGTATTCAATGTATGCTTAGAAAATTTATCGGTCTTCATTTATTAAAGAGGCATTTCATATCAACACATTTTACTGTATAATAATCCCATGAGTTTCCTATAGTTTATTAGGTACTATGACTAGCTACTTTTCTTTTTTTTAAACAGACTTCTTTGATAGCAATTTTAGGTTCATAGCAAAACTGAGCAGAAAGTTCAAAGAGATCCCGTATACCCCGTCTCCAAACACAGCCTTCCCCATTATAAATATCCTCCACCAGAGTGGTGAATTTATTATAATGGATAAAACTGCATTGGTAAAAAACAAAAACAAAAAAAAACTGCGTTGGTACATCATTATCATTCAAAGTCCCGAATTTAGAGTTCATTCTTAGCAGTGTAAATTCTATGTATCCACCATTATAGAGGCATATGAAATAGTTTCACTGATTTAATCTATATTTTAGGAAGCCCTCCCAGGTGATTCTTGTGCTCATTTAAGTTTTGACAACTACTGTAATAGAGGATAGAATTTTTTATTTATTTATTTTATTTTTTATTTTTTTTTTACTCATATGAAAATGACTTTTATTTAGAGTCATTGCAAAGAGGATTCATTTAATGTTTATTTCTCTAAAAATGTGAATGGTTGAGAACTGAAATTTGTAGAGCATGGTAGAAAGCAAAAGCCTCCTGTTCTTCCCCACCCCTCAAGTATTCACTGTTGACAGTGGTTTGAAATCTATGTTGGTCTTTTCTTGCATATTTCTTTACAATTTGTATATACGAATTTGCAAATATATAAATCAGAATAGCCCCATCTTTTCCTTTTAACAAATAAAACCTTATCACATATATTCTGCAACTTTTTAGGGTTTTGGATATCTTCCAATATCAGAACATAAAGATCTCCCCTCATTCTTCTGATGGCCTACATAAGTTTCTCATTTATGTGTTGAAGTGCTGTAATGATATAAACAATCTCTTGTATTTATATTTTTTTTGTCATTATCATTCTTTTTTTTTTTTTTTTTTTTTTTTTTTTTTTTTTTTTTTTTTTTTTTTTTTTTTTTTTT
>PVHT021183666.1:23108808-23122599 GCA_004024745.2 Catagonus wagneri | reverse complement strand
TTTTTTTTTTTTTTTTTTTTTTTTTTTTTTTTTTTTTTTTTTTTTTTTTTTTTTTTTTTGCATTATAGCTGGTTTACAGATTTCTGTCAGATTTTCCAACTGCACCATGTGGTGACCCGATTACATGTACATATATGGATTTGTCACATGTAATTAGATATAGTTCCCCGTGCATTACAGTTGGAACTCCTTGTTATTCCATCATTAAAGCTGTAGTTATCCCCACTCCCTCCCACCCCTCCCCACCCCTCCCCCGCCCCCTTGGCAACCACAAGTCTGTTCCCCAAGAGCTAAGTTGAAGAAAGAGCCAAAAAATTAAAACTGCATTAAATCCTGCATCGAAACTGAATCCTTGTTTTATTCTATTCTCCTCTCTTGTTTTTACTGAAGTATTTACAATATTATATTAGTTTCAGGTATACAACATAGTGATTCATTATTTTTATACAAAATTATGGCTATATTTCCCTGTTCTGTACACTATAGCTTTGTGGCTTATTTATTTTATATACAGTAGTTTGTATCTCTTAATCCCATTTGCCTTCATGCCCTCCTAGCTTCACCTTCCACATTCATTAGTTTGTTCTCTATATCTGCGAGTCCTTTTCTGTTTCTTTTTTATTTTTATTTTATTATTTTATATTTTTCCATTTAGGGCTGCATCTGCGGCCTATGGACGTTCTCAGGCTAGGGGTTGTCTTTTTCTAAATTACTTCATTTAGGGTGATATCTCTAGGTCCATCTATGTTGCTGCTACTGCCATTATTTCATTCTTTTTTATGGCTAATTAGTATTCCACTGTGTGTCTGTGTGTGTGTGTGTATGTGTGTGTGTACTGCATCTTCTTTATCCATTCATCTGCTGATGGACATTTAGTTTGTTTCCATGTCTCAGCTGTTGTAAATAGTGCTGCTGTAAACACTGGGGTGCAAGAATCTTTTTGAATTACTGTTTTCTTCTAATATATACCAATCAGTGGAGTTGCTGGATCATATAGTAGTTATATTTTTAGCTTTTTGAGGAAATTCCATACTGTTTTCTGTAATGGCTGCATCAACTTACAATCCTATCAGCAGTGTACCAGAGTCCCCTTTTCTCCATATCCTCACCAAAATTTGTTATTTGTAGACTTTTTGATGATAGCCATTCTGACAGATGTTAAGTTAGAATCTCATTCTGGTTTTGATTTACATTTCTTTTGCATTTCTGTTGTCATTTGTAGAATATCATGTATGTGGTATTATACAAAATATAGCTTTTGGTGACTGGATTCTTTAACATAATAAAATACATTTGAATTCCATCCATATTGTTACATGTTTTAGATTTAATTCATTTTTTAAAAAGTTCTTAACAGTATTTTAGTATTCTATTTCATGTAGGTACCATAATTTGCTTACTATTTACCAGTAAATGGACCTGTGGGTTATTTCTAGATTTTGACTAGAATCAGTGAAGATACTATAAACATTTATGTGTATAGCATAATTTCTCTTGGGCAAATACCAAGAAAGAATTTGTGTAATTTATCTTTATAAGAAACTGTCAAACTGTTTTCCAAAATAACTATATATTTTGCATTTCCTCTTAACTGTTTTTTCCAATATCGTTTTTTATATGACAATAATAATCTGTTTGAATGTGTTCTTTTTATTCTGCCAAAGAGTCAGGACCTATCATCTTAGATGTGGAGAGATAAGTAATTGAGGTCCCTAGGTTAGAATGTTTTAAATTTGATCTATTCTGGAAAAATGGGAATGATTGATCAGCATCTGTGGCTCACCAGAACATACTCCAAATGGTAGACAAAAATGTCTGGTGGGAGATATTTCTTTGTTTTAAACACTTTTATGTTTGCATTATTCTGAAGGGCAAACCTTCTTCACCTCAGCATCTTAGCATTCCAGCTACCTTCATCATCTTCTGTCACATTTTTTTGCTGCCTTCTCTTTTTATATATGTCAGCTTTAAACTTGTTTGTCAGATTAAACTTATTCATATCTATTTTTTTAAGTATATAATTAAAAATAAGCAATGAGGGAGTTCCTGTTGTGGCTCAACAGCTTATGAACCTGACTAGTATCCATGAGGATGCAGGTTCAATCCCTGGCCCCACTCAGTGGGTTAAGGATCCATCATTGCCTTGAGTTGCCGTGTAGGTCGCAGACACAGTGTGGCTGTGCTGTAGCTTAGGCTGGCAGCTATAGCTCTGATTCAACCCCTAGTCTGGTAACTTCCATATGTATAGGTGTGGCCCTAAAAAAAGGCAAAAAAAAGAAGAAGAAAGGGAAAGAAACATTGACGAGTTCCCACCATGGTGCAGTGGAAATGAATCCAATTAGGAACCGTGAGGTTGCAGGTTCGATCCCTGGCCTTGGTCAATGGGTTAAGGATCTGGTGTTGCCGTGAGCTATGGTATAGGTCACAGACACAGCTTGGATCTGGCATGGCTATGGCTGTGGCCAGCAGATGCAGCTCCGATTAGACACCTAGCCTGGGAACCTCCATATGCCACAGGTCCAGTCCTAAAAACCAAAAAAAAAAAAAAAAAAATTAAAAAATAAAAAAAAAATAAAGTAGCAATGAAAATTGAAACATATATACATAGGCTCTAAAATGTATTTGTTGAATATGGCTAGGTGAGTCAGATTCTGTGGGGGGCAGGGTGGAGGAGGCTGAAGAATAATAACCCACTTTCTTTAGATATTACCTTTTAATCAATATGCTTCCTCTGAACAGATTTTGGTTTTCTTTTCTTGCCTAGAATAGCTAGATGTCTGACTCCCAGAGCACAGATTAAGCTTTCCTGTTTCATTTCTTGAACTAGTTGAACTCTCTTTTATTTGGCTGTAAAATTTGTTCTTGTGCAGTTTAAAAGAATTTTTATCATCAAGTTTGAAAATATAAATGAAATCAATTCACTAATCCATGTTTTTGTTCTTGCAGTCAAAAAAAGTCCAAGCCCAGCTGAAGGAGCTTCGTTATGGGAAGAAGGATTTATTATTTAAGGTGAGTATCTTTTGACCTTCCTCCTCCAAATGGTTAGTTCAGTACCTAAATTATATAAAATACTATTTATCTTAAATTTAATTTACACATTTTTTTCAAGAATTAGATTTTTATTTGACTGAATTGAAGATGCTTTCATTTTATTGCCTACCTAATTAATAGAAATTAATACAGATATGATTTCCTGGGGAACGTTCATAATCAAAGGCAGGCATCCTTCCAAAATGTTTAAAGTCCTTTTATAACCTTCAATTATTTTAATTTAACATTGAAGAATATTGTATTCAGAATATTTACATTAAGGAAAGCATATATTGAATAAGTTTCTAGAGATGAGGTCCACTGGTGACCTACAACATGACTCCCAGAGATCTCTGCATAAATCTTTTTGTCATCATCTTCATATTTAATCATGGTTGATTGATTTTGGTTATTGATATTTTCCTTTACAAGGCTATCAAGTCAAGAGCTACGTAGACGTAGATATCTACCATGAATTATAGTTGTGGCTTAATGTCTAATGGTCTGCCAAAATATAACGCCTACTAATCCTTGGAACCAGCTGACACTATATTTTATGACAGAGAAGACTGTGCAGATGTGATTAAGTTAAGGATCTCGATGTAGGAAGATTATACCTAGTTATCTAGATGGATCCTAAGTATACATAATTGCACAAGTTTTTATACGAGTGGACAAGAAGGCCTAAATAAAAAGAGTATATGACCACAGAAACTGGGGGAGGAAAGGCAACGTAAAGGATTTTCCCTCTATAACCTCTAGAAAAATCAGCCCTTCCAACACCTTAATTTCTTTCCATAAAATTTGTTTCAAACTTGTGACTTTCAGAACTATAAAACAATAAATTGTGTTGTTTTAAGCCACTTAGTTCATGGTAATTTATTATAGCAGCAAGAAGAAACAAATACAGATAGAGCAGATAGGGGTAGATTCTTTTAATTGTGCTCTGGTACATCTGCATTCCCAAATGTAGTGGACAGAGAATTAGGGCTGTTAGTAGTAAGAATAGTAATTTGTTTAAAAATAAATGAAAATTGCTTTGTGTGTAATGTCTATTCTGTAAAAGTGTTTTCTTCACAGTGGTCATCCCAGTCTATGAATATTAGTTGTTTTTTGTTGTTGTTTTTTTTTGTTTTTTTGGGGGGGGCGCATCTGCAGCATATGGAAGTTCCAAGGCTAGGTGTCAAATCAGAGCTGAAGTTGCCAGCCTACACCATACCCATAGCAATGCCAGATCCGAGGCTCATCTGACCTACAACATAGCTCACGGCAACACCAGATCCTTAACCCACTGACTGAGGCCAGGGATTGAACCCAAGTCCTCATGGATACTAGTTGGGCCATGACAGGAATTCTAAATATCATGGATACTACCACTGAGCCATTACAGGAACTCCAAATATCAGGTTTAAAATAGAGAAAATTAATTATTTTATTTCATGAATAAGGATAATTATTTATTTAGTCATTGATCAATCCCTTGGTTTTTCCAATGAAAACAGTAAGAAATTACTTCTCACTCTTCTCTGACACATTTACTTTTAGCTTAGAGTTATAGGAAGGTAATCCGAATATATAAACCAATGTTTGTTAAATTCTGATTCTATGCAAGTCATGATCCCGCACCATTTACTCTTCCATAAATGTTTCCTGCATTCCTTTAACCTCATTTATAATAAGCTGTTCCCCAGCACACCAAGAAAACTATGAATTAAATCTCATTCTTTTTTTTAATTTTTTTTTCTTAATGGATTTTATTTCAATTATAGGTGTACATAAATCATCACAAGTCAATTTTATAGATTTTGTATCCCAAACCCCCACCCCCCAGATTGTCTTATTTGAAAAACCAAGGTTTTCCAAAGTCTGTGAGTCATTGTCTGTTCTGCAGAGAGGTTCATTGTGTCCTTTTCAGTTTCCACATGTAAGCGGTAGCATTGGGTGTTGCTGTCTAATTGTCCGACTGGTTTCACTTCGCATGATAATTTCTAGGTCCATCCATGTTGCTATAAATGTTGGTAATCTGTTCCTTTTAATGGCTGAGTAATGTTCCATTGTGTGTATGTACCATATCTTCCCTATCCACTCCTCTTTCGATGGGCATTTAGGTTGTTTCCATGTCCTGGCTATTGCATAGAGGTGCTGCAATGAACATTGGAGTACATGTGTCTTTTCGAGTCATGGTTTACTCTGGGTAGATGCCCAGGAGTGGGATTGCTGGATCAAATGGTAATTCTGTTTTGAGTTTTCTGAGGAATGTCCATACTATTTTCCACAGTGGTTGCACCAATTTGCATTCCCACCAACAGTGTAATAGGGATCCTTTTTCTCCACACCCTCTCCAGCACTTATTGTTTGTAGACTTTGATGATGGCCATTCTGGCTGGTGTAAGGTGGTACCTCATAGTGGTTTTGATTTGCATTTCTCTAATGAGGAGCAATGTTGAACATTTTTTCATGTGTTTATTTGCCATCTGCGTGTCTTCTTTGGAGAACTGTCTACCTAGATCCTCTGCCCATTTTTTGATGGGGTTGTTTGTTTCTTTGGTGTTGAGCTGTAGGAGCTGTTTGTAAATTTTGGAGATTAATCCCTTGTCAGTTGAATCATTTGCAAATATTTTCTCCCATTCTGTGGGTTGTCTTTTTGTTTTGTTTAGGGTTTCCTTTGCTGTGCAGAAACCTTGAAGTTTAATTAAGTCCCATTTGTTTATTTCTCTTTTTATTGTCCTTACTCTGGCACATGGATCTGAGAAGATGTTGCTATCATTTATGTCAGAGAGTGTTTGGCCTATGTTTTCCTCTAAGAGTTTTATAGTATCTGGTTTTATATCTAGATCTTTAATCCATTTTATTTTTGTGCATGGTGTTAGGAAGTGTTCTAGTGTCATTTTTTTTACATGTAGCTCTCCAGTTTTCCCAGCACCACTTATTGAAGAGGCTGTCTTTTGTCCAATGTATATTCTTGGCTCCTTTGTCATAGATTAGTTGACTATAGATGTGTGGAATCAAGGATGACTTGAACAGGTGGAAAGACATACCATGCTCTTGGATTGGAAGAGTCAATATTATCAAAATGACTATACTGCCCTAGGCAATCTACACATTCAATGCAATCCCTATCAAATTACCAAGGACCTTTTTCACAGAACTAGAACAAAATAGTTGAAAGTTTGTCTGGAAACACAAAGAACCCAGAATAGCCAAAGACATCCTGAAAAAGAAAAATGGAGCTGGAGGAATCAGGCTCCCTGACTTCAGACTCTACTAGAAAGCTACAGTCATCAAAACCATATGGTACTGGCACAAAGACAGAAATATAGATCAGTGGAACAGGATTGAATTAATTCTCTTTAGTGCTTACTGACTCTCAGCACTCTGCTCACTGTACGTGATAAAGAGGTAAGATAAAACTATAACACCCAATGTATTTGCCTTTTTGCCTTCAATCTTTCATACCGAGACTCTTGAGCTCAGGATGTCTTAATGTTTACATTCATCTTGGCCTTAGTTTTTGTTTTATTTTGTTTTTTTAAGGAGTTTTAGATATTATATGTTTTAGAATAGGTAATTTTCAAATAGTAGAATAGAACATTTAAAAAGTCAGAAACAGGAGTTCCCATTGTGGCTCAGTGAGTTGAGAACCCAACTAGTATCCATGAGGATGCAGGTTTGATCCCTGGCTTTGCTCAGTGGATTAAGGATCGGGTATTGCCACAAGCTGTGGCATTGGTTGCAGACACAGCTCAGATCTGGTGGTGTTGTAGCTGTAGCGTAGGCCTGCAGCTGCAGCTCTGGTTCAACCCCTAACCTGGGAACTTCCATATGCCACAGGTGCGGCCCTAAAGAAAAAAAAAAATTCATAAACAATTTGAGTGGAAGTTTTAGCAAACAAAAATCCTTAGGAGTGTCATTTTAACCAATTATTCTATTGGCCTTAGCTATTTACAGTCATCAGCAACAAATCATTGAAATTGGCATAAAACAAAACCAAAAAAAAAAACAAACAAAAAAACACCCCCTATGTGTGTGTTCACATTTGCCAAAAAAAAAAACAATTCTTTGAATTAATTTAATGTAATAAAATCAGGAATATAATAAAACAATTCCAAGCTCCGTAGAGCTGATAAGTATTAGATACTAGGCTGGGAGCTTTATGTAAAAGATAAAAGATCATATGAGGCTTCATATTTTTTTTTTAATTTCATCTCTCAAATTGAAGAGTTACAGAAAGAAAAGTTGAGAAAAAAGAATGAAGAAATTCAATAATTTTCAGTGATTTACTTCTTTGTAATATGACAGGTGTTAAATATAGATTAGTAATCTATCAGTTTTCAGCAATTACCAAAGTAGAAACTTGTTGAAAATCTGTATTACTTGAAAAAAATGAGACATTATTTGTAAGTTTAGTTATTTTATGTCACTTTGAGAGGACCACTTATATATGAACTCAAGTGAACTGTGTATGATATACCATGCAGTTGCATAATTTAAGATGCCTTCATCATATTCACTCCCCAAAACACTGTTTAACAGCTAGGTTTTTATTAACTACAATAACAAGAGGTCTAGAGGCATGGAAATTTTAGTAGCTAAATGTACTTATTCAGTAGCTAAACGGTATCAACAAGGACCCAGAGTTTTTGTTTATTTTTTGTTTCATAGTTTTTCGTTTCATGATCCTCAATTTACTGACTTGTTCTGTTTTGATTCCTCATTGAATCATGTTAGTGTCTAAGGATCTCTATAACCGTGCACAGTCAGAAAACAAAAGGGTGAAGGTAGAGATGCTTGTCCTTGAGCATTATAATTTTTGTAAAGGAAGAACATTTTTTAAGAGGTTTCCCAAACGTGAGCATGTATTCATGCAAAAGTGAGACTTCAGTGTTTTCAACTTCTACTGTGAAAGGCTGCTTTTTTAAGAAGTAAAAGAAATATAATTGTTAAGGGAGAAACAACCAACAATTTCTGCTATAATGTATTCATCCACTCATCTTGATGAGAGCTTACTTTTTTGTCATCTTAATTTGCTTACTTTTATATCAAAAGTGCAGATTTTAGGTATTGTATAAACATATGTGAAATGAATGACTGGGTGCATATATTCATACATACATGCATACATAAATAAATAGTCAGGGTAGTAGATGGCAGGAACTAATGTATTTATCTCTAAAGTGTTTGTGACCGTAATAGGAATACAGCCGTGCACCTATCAGAGTGAGTCCACAAAATATTTTTGGTAATTATTTGCTGAATCCTGAGATAAGTGGTAGAACATTTTATTTCCTGAGAACCTACTCAAGTTTGAATAGATTTGATGGTTTTTAGCAAAAATAATCTTTGAAGAAGCAAAATCAAAATAATTAACACATCCATCACCTCACATAGTTACTTCTTTATATTTGAGTGTGTGGTGAGAACTGCTTATATTCTTACATTCGAGTGTGTAGTGTAGATCTACTCTAGGCTATTTCGAATGGTGCAACACTCCAATATTAACTATAGTCCCCCTGTTATATATTTGATCCTCAGAACTTACTCTCCTTATAAATGCAAATTTGTACACTTTGACATCCAACACCCCATCTCCCCACTTTTCTGCTCCTGCCAACCACCATATCACCATTCAATGCTTTGTTTCTATAAAGTAAGCTTTTTTAAAAAAGATTCCACATGTAAGTGATACCATGTAGTATGTTCTTTCTCTGTCTGACTTATTTCACTTAGCCTAATGCCCTCAAGGTCCATCCATGTTGTTGCAAAAGGCCTGGCTTCACTTGGGAAAGTTTCCCCCTGAATGTGGCTATGAGGGTGTTCTTTGTTCCTGGGAGAGCACAACAACATAGTCTTCATGAAGCTCCATGGGCTGAGGTCAGTATTAGCACAGACTGTGAGGATCCACTGTGCTCAAGACTGTCGAGGTCATGTGATTGATGGTGATAGCTAAGGTTATTGGCTTCTTGAGTGGCAATGGCTGCTAAGATCTTCCTGTTCTTCCAGTTTTGCCTGTGTGAGAAAGTTCTAGCCAAGGGGATTCCTGTTGGTAACCAGCCTGTTATGCTGACCCTCAGGCAGTAGTGGACCAAAGTCCAAGGATCAGATGCATGTAGAACTACCACAGCAGCTGGGTCCTGAGGCACAGGTGCACTTGTACAGCAATGGCACTGGTTTTCATTGTTTTAGCATCTTCAGATCTCTAAGGAACTAGTCTGAGTTTCTAGAGCTCTCACAGTGACTCAGACTGAGTGTGGGCAGGGAGGACACAGTGTTGCAGACCCTGGGATGACATAATGCAGCAATGACTCACAGTCTTAAACACGAATAGATGGCTAAGTAAGTAAATGTAGTTTTTCCCAGCCTGACATAGTAAAATATGCACCAGGTGGCTTAAACAGTAGAAATGTATTTTCCTACAGTCTGGAGGCTGGAAACTCTGAGATCAAAGTCCAGCAAGGTTTGATTTCTGATAAGAGCTTTCTCCCTGGACTGCAGCAGCCACCTTCCCACTGTGTCCTCACATGGAAGAGAGCTAGGGAGCTCTCTGATATCTCTCCTTATAAGGACACTAATCCTACAATATCAAGATCCTTATGACATCATTTAACCATAATTATCTCCTTATAGGCTTTATCTTCAAGTATAGACACATTGGGGGTTAGGCTTTCAACATTCGACTTTGGGGAGAGATACAATTCAGTCCATTGCAGTAAGTTATTAACTAAATAATACATGCAGTAAAGCAGTAACAAACTTCGTTGTTTGATAGATTATAACATGAAAAGTACTATTCTAATTTGCTGTAAAAGTGATTACTTGTTAGCTTGAATATTTATTTTAAAATGTAAGCCATTTAATTTCATTTATTTACTTTGGTGGTGTTGTTTTGGACATTTCAAAACAATTTCCACAATGCTCCCCAGTCACCAAAAAGTGAATTTATCAGCTTTCCTCTTGGGCAGGGATTGGGAGACAGTTTGAGTTTTGATACTAGGTTTTCCAAAGGAGATTGCAGAGTTTAATTAGAAGTTATCTCTGAACTCGCTTTCATGTTCTATAGGCTAAGGATTAGACGTAGTCTGGGTGGGAAATCTTTTTAATGTATATCTTGGCCATGGCAAGTTTCCTGAGCCAAGTTTGTATGGAGACTGACGTATTTATGCTTTTACTGAAGGTTCTTTTCAGCATGTCATATTGCTAACATGTGGTCTCTTTAAATCTATAAGCATAATGTCAATCTTCATTTAATATTATGTTTAAAGTGTGTATACATTTATGGAAAATAGTTCATGCCATGTTGGTCATAAATATGTCCCCAAATTTTATTGCTTCCATCTAGATATGTAATCTTGAATCTGTAGAATTAGAAAATCTCTAGTAATAATGGCAGCTGGTATATATTGAGCACTAACCATGCGCTTGTAAGATATTTTGCTATGTGCCTTATATGCGTTATCTCATTTACTCCCGAGCATAACTTAGGTTTATATATGCATATGATGCATTGAATATGTGTGTATATATACACACATAATGTATATATGTTGGGGCTGAGTGTAAAGTGAGACCTAGGAGTTCCTGTCATGGTGTAGCAGAAATGAATCCATGAGGATGCAGGTTCTATACCTGGCCACACTCAGTGCATTGGGGATCTGTCCTTGCCATGAGCTGTGGTGTAGATCACATATGCGGCTCGCATCCCATGTTGCTGTGTCTGAGGTGCAGGCTGGCAGCTGTAGCTCTGATTTGATCCCTAGCCTGGGAACCTCCATATGCCACATGTGCAGCCCTAAAAAAATAAAATAAAATAAATAAAGTGAAACATAAAAAGTTAGTGGTCCAAGGCCATCTTTATAGTGAATATAGTGTATAACAGAAAGGATTTACATCTGTAATATACATTCACATTCAAGGTCAGGATCTAATCCTCTACCCTGCCTTTTTTTTTTTTTTATTGTTCTTTCTTTTACTTTCTGTGGTTCCCCCCGCCCCGTAACTGAGTCTCCATTTCACTGTTTGTCTTCTTCACTCTCTAAAGTCCTGACCGTCTTCCAGTTGCTTACTATTTGCCACACATAGTGAATTTCCCATCTTCCTTTGTCCTCTGGTACTTCCAGATTCTTTGTCAATGACCTGACCTTCAGATGGATAGATGGATGTGTTCATCCCTTTTTTGGTCTTTTTTTTTTTTTTTTTTTCCCTAGGCCCGCACTCGTGGCATATGGAGGCTCCCAGGCTAGGGATCTAATTGGAGCTGCAGCCACCGGCCAACACCACAGCCACAGCAACACCAGATCTGAGCCACAACTGCAACCTACAGCACAGCTCATGGCAATGCCAGATCCTTAACCCACTGAGCAAGGCCAGGGATCAAACCTGCAACCTCATATTTCCTGGTCAGATTTGTTGCCACTGTGCCATGATGGGAATTCCCAAGGATGTGTCCATCCTTCCCCCCGCATTCCAATCTTCTGAGACATTCTATTAAATGCATTCTAGTTGTTTGCTCCACTGACAGAGGGTTGGTAGTCTATGGCTATTTTTGTTACATATTGAATAAAACCAACTTAATAAAGTCACATGTCATTCACTGTTTGAAATAAAACAGTCAGTTAAATTACAGCCTACACAGAGTTTATAGTCTAATGATAAAAATAGTGTTTCATATATATTTAGGATTTTATATTTTACCTAGTGTTGTACATTATTTCATTTGACCCTCACTAGAGTCTCTATGAGACAAAAGTTGTAGGATTCATTTTTCCATGAGGGTATTGAGGCCTTGATAAGTTTGACAGTTACAATTACAAAATATTTATTTGTAAAGCTAATTAGCAGGTTGAAACCATCATTATTTTATTTATTTATTGTATCAGTATTATTATTATTACTATTTATTTATTTTTCTTTTTAGGGCCACACCTGCATCATATTGAAGTTCCCAGACTAGGGGTCAAATTGGAGATACAGCTGCCAGCCTACACCACAACAATAGCTATGTAGGATCCAAGATATGTATTTGACCTACACCACAGCAGATGGCAACGCCAGATCCTTAACCCACTGAGCAAGGCCATGGATAGAATCTGCCACCTCATGCTTCCTAGTCATATTTGTTTCCATGCCTCCACGACGGGGACTCCCTATTTTATTTATTTTAAATTGAACTGACTTGTTAGGTTTTTTGCCTCAAGTAGATTTGACAGGAATTTATATTCTTTTGATAACTATTCCTGTAGCATAGGTACAGAACTGTACCAAAATTCTGACAAATCTTTGGTATATTTGGTGATAGTCCAGATGTACTCACTCCTTCTGAAATTCAGACACCAAAATGGCATGTGTTCTCAATGACATTTTCTCTAGAAAGCAGATGTATTCAGCTGGTGTCTGCTTCTGAAAACAGGGGCATTGCCACATGAATTCCCAAGCATGGATGACAAGTGTCAAATTATTGTCTGATGATTCGAGTCTTCTGTAAGGGAATTTTGTAAAGCCGTTACTCCTTAATTTTTATACCCTTGTGTAATTCAATATAATTTTGTGTGCATCTGTGTCTCATCAACTTACATTTATCTCATCCACATGTTAAACCATTTTTTAATGAGTGAAAACATTTTCAGTGCCATTAATTTGTTAGGTGTCAATGTATCTACAGTAAATGAGTTTTGGCCCTAAAAATGTAGGTATCTGGCGGAAGAGTTTAGAGAGGTTACTGATTTTCTTACATGATTTAACAAACTTTCATTTTCAAAACACATTCATTTGTACCTCTCATTCTACGAGTCAGTCAGGGCGGGTGATACTCTCATCTTATCATGTATCAGAAAAACAAAGCCTAGAGAAGGTGAAAACTTTGTGTGAAATCATAGACCTAATAAGTGACAGAGTTTAATTCTAATCTATGTCCTTTGACTCCAGTATGTTATACTTTTCATATTTCTACTTTGTATCTTAGTGGGAAGTTCTAGATTTTTTTCAGAAATGGTATCTAATACAACTAAAGATTGAAAGGGGCAAACGTACATAACTGGAAATAAATATAATCTGGTGACATAAAAAATGGTACCTGTAGGTAACTAATATTTGATTTATTTGCTTAAAAATATAAGCATTCTCAGTATAAAAATGACATTTTCAATTTATAATTCACAATTTCTTTGAAACAGAGCCTTCTTTTCTGACTCACTATATTCATATCTACTTTTTTAAGTACAGTATAGAGGTATATGCTATAGTAAGAAACAGGAAAAAATTAATTGACGATATCTACATCAGCCCAGCTTTTCAGGCTTGTTCCTCCCATGTTCTAAATCAAAAAAAAAAAAAAAAACAACTTCTTTATTTACTTTATTATTATTCACCAGATAATAGGGTAATATGCAGGTTTTGAATGGACATACATGTTTTTTATCATAAGTTATAGCAACTTTAAATTTATTAAACATTAATTTTTTACAAAAATGTTGAGAATATTTTAAATACAGAAAATCACTAAAACTGTAAGACTTTTTAAAAAAAACCAAGTCTAGAGCTTTAGAGTCTCTTTTTTTTTTTTTTTTTTTTTTTTTTTTTTTTTTTTTTTTTTTTTTTTTTTTTGCCTTTTGTCATTTTATGGCCGCACCGGCGGCATGTGGAGGTTCCCAGGCTAGGGGTCTAATCGGAGCTGTGGCCACTGGCCTGCGCCGCAGCCACAGCAACGCGGGATCCGAGCCGCGTCTGCAACCTACACCACAGCTCACGGCAACGCCGGATCGTTAACCC
>PVHT021183666.1:23082196-23107808 GCA_004024745.2 Catagonus wagneri | reverse complement strand
TTTTTTTTTTTTTTTTTTTTTTTTTTTTTTTTTTGCCTTTTGTCATTTTATGGCCGCACCGGCGGCATGTGGAGGTTCCCAGGCTAGGGGTCTAATCGGAGCTGTGGCCACTGGCCTGCGCCGCAGCCACAGCAACGCGGGATCCGAGCCGCGTCTGCAACCTACACCACAGCTCACGGCAACGCCGGATCGTTAACCCTCTGAGCAAGGGCAGGGATCGAACCCGCAACCTCATGGTTCCTAGTCGGATTCGTTAACCACTGCGCCACGACGGGAACTCCTAGAGCTTTAGAGTCTCTTATCTGTGATTATGTAACTTCACCCTAAGCTTTTCAACTTCATTAATTTGTCCAAAATTATTGATTGAGCATGCAAAATCTGTCTGGTACTGGGCAGTGTATATTTTTTTCTATTTAACCATGGTTCTTTAATTTTTTATTTATTTATTTATTTATTTTTTTGGCTTCTTAGGTCTACACCTGCAGCATATAGAAGTTCCCAGGCTAGGAGTCAAATCAGAACTGCAGCTGCCAGCCGGTGCCACAACCATAGCAACACAGGATCTGACAAGCTATGTCTGTGACCTACACCAGAGCTCACGGCAATGACAGATCCTTAACCCACAGAACGAGGCCAGGGATTGAACCTGCATCTTCATGGATACTAGTTGGGTTTGTTACCGATGAGCCACAGTGGGACCTCCGGTTCTTTCATTCCTTAGCAAGGTATTTGAAGTCAGTGAATGAATTTCTGGAAGATATTAACTCCTCGGAATTTCTTCATAATTTTTATAGGTTGCCTATGATATTTTTCTTGGAGAGGAGCTTGTATAATTTATCAGATTATTGAATGATCTATACATATACAAAGTTTAACAGTTTAAAAACTATTGCTTTACATATTGATCTTCACCTCCTACCACTCTGAGCATTTTTAGGCAATGATAAACAGTCCTTTCTCTGGCTTTCTATTATTGAGAATACTGTGTTTGTTCCAAGTTTGTCCTTTTTTTTTTCTCTGTTCACTTATTAGAAAACTGAGCTGTATTCTGTAACTGCCAGGTTGATGATTATGCTAGAAAGTATTTCTAGAAAATGCTCACAACTTTAAATAATATTTTTAAAACCATACCATTTTCACTAAATGTTATCATTAATTCAAGATTTAAAAAATGTTTTGACCTATTTCATAGGGAAGTAAAACACGTTAAGTGGTTTAAGCCAGTTATTGAAAATACATTTCAAAAAGTGAGTATCTTTTTGTGTCCCCATCCCACACCCTGTGCCTACCTATTCTGTCATAGAGTTCTTTTCCGCTGAGCTTGGATCTAATCTTGAAGTCATTATCATGCCAAGGAGCTCCTAAAAGTTAGTCACAGTTGGTATCTATCTGCCATCCCTGTCTGAACTCTAAATATTTTGCCTATACCCAGTTCTGTACTCAGTCTATAGATAGCTATTCTGCAGTATTTGCTCCCTGTTGTCTTACCATTGTAGCAAATGATAACTGTAATATATTTGCAAAAACTTCGTAGGGAAATATTCTAAAGGCTAAGGAATGTTAGAGGATGTGGCATAAGTGGGAATCTTTGTACAGAAAATCAAAATGAAGACAATTTACTTTAGACCAACCCTAAAACAGTTTTCCTTGGGTCTCAGGGGCTGGGATGAATTGCTGACCTTTCCTACCTATTCTGTCCACCATGTTGCATGTGTGTCTCAGCTTATCAAACTGTCCTACCACTGAGAGAGGCTCTCTGCCTACTAGGTTCAGCAGACTTTGCGCAGGTCCTTGCTTGGAATATGTATAGAACAGTGTTCTATCATAAGACCTTTGGGAAAAATCACTCTTTTTGTGGGACTTGTCTGGGATACTGCTATTATCAGTTCTATGCACAGCAGCCACAATTTGATGCACTGGTTTCTTTAGGTCCGAAATGCTTCTTCTTCTTTTTTAGCACATTCAAACATTTTTTTTTCAATAGGAAACATCTGTTTCTTCTGAGCATACTGACATTTAACATGTGTTTCTTATCAGAAGTTGTCTTACATTCTGAAATGATAGATTAGAAATTAGGGCCTTGGAGTTCCCGTCATGGCTCAGTGGTTAACGAACCCGACTAGCATCCATGAGGATGTGGGTTCGATCCCTGGCCTTGCTCAGTCGGTTAAGGATCTGGCATTGCCATGAGCTGTGGTGTAGGTCGCAGATGCAGCTCTGATCCCATGCTCTGGCGTAGGCTGGCAGCTACAGCTCTGACTTGTCCCCTAGCCTGGTAACCTCCATATGCCACCGTTGCGGCCCTAAAAGACAAAAAAAAAAAAAAAAAGGAAATTATGGCCTTTTGTAAAGTCAAATTTGAGCACATATAAGTACTGCTCAAGGACACGTGACATCCTCAGATTACTTTTCATTTCTAATTAAAATATAAAACAATTACAGTAGTATCTCTGTTCTAAACATAATTTATTTTGAATATAAAATAAAAAGAAAGTAATGAAGAAAACATACAGCAGTTTCACTCATTGTACATTTTTTAAATGCCTTGTTTTCGGTATCCGTTATCTTAATGGTGATGCCAGCCGTAATTTCAGAAAACAAAGGCAAGTTATTCTCCTTTGAGTACTTCTTTTGGTATTGTTTAGATGTTCTCCCTTGTCACGGCAGGAGACATTTCAGAAGCATATTTGTGAATTTACTTTTTTCATTTCATTTCATTTCATCACTATTAACTCAGTTACTAGGATGTTTGTTAACCTATGCATAATAAAAGAAAAGAAGCCAGTTACCTCTGAAGGTAATTGCATGGAAAGCTGATGCAACAGACACAACTCAGAGGAATTTTAAAAAGGAGATTTCTCCGTAAATTTCACAGTTTATAAAAAGGAGTGCACAGCTTATGAAGGCAAGAGCAGAATCCCTAAGTAGTACACACTGGGAGTCTTTTACCATGACAACAGTACCACTTCAGTCATTGACCCAACTATATCTCTAAAGAAAGATTTCTTCATCTTCCCTGCTGTTGTCATTTGGACTTAAATCCCATTTGAAAAACAAGATCAACTTAATCCTTAAGTTTTCAACAATATAGAACCTTCACATTAGAAGGGTCCTGCAGCACCTTTATCTCTAGTCTCATGCAGAATATTGGCTCATCTCTCTGACAACGTTGCCTCTGATGGTTAATGTTCAATGATTAAGGTTCACAGCATTTCAATGCAGTTTTTTTTTTCCTTCTCACTTCTGATTCTTCAAGAATCCCCTTCTCACCCTAAATTATAGTTGATTTTTTTTTCCTTTTTCGGCCACACTGTGGCATCTGGAAGTTCCCAGGCTAGGGATCAAATTGGAGCTGTAGCTGGGATCTATACCACAACCATGGCAGCACTGGATCCAAGCCACAAGCTCTGATGGATCCTTAACCCACTGAGCAAGGTCAGGGATCAAACCTGTATCCTTATAGAGATATCAGGTCCTTAACCTGCTGAGCCACAGTGGGAACTCCTATAGTTGATTTTTTTATATGCCTATCTGATTCCCACATAGATGCCAAGCTCCTTCTATAAAGTAATATGTTTCACTCCACAGTCTCTTCTTCCATTTCTTTTTTATTCTTTATCTCTATTTGTCCTTTCTATTCTATATACCCACACTACTAAGACTCTTTCAGAAGGAGAATTTAGCTACTTGATGTAACTGCTTTTCAGTCCGTACTCATTTGTAGTTTCTTAGCCATGGGTAGAACTCAGTTTACTGCTAATGATGAAATAACCTGGGAAGGCCAAGTGGACTGTATTATTTGAGTAGGTAGTGAAACACATTTAAACTCTCAGAACTCATGCTACTTAGCCAGAAGCCAAAATTTATAGTCTCAGCACACATTTTTCTTCTCAATTGCATAATCTTTTTTTATTGAAGTATTATTGACAGATAGCATTATATTAGTTTCAGGTATACAAGCTAATGATCTAATATTTGTATATACTGCAAAATGATTACCAGAATAAGTCTGGTTAACATCCATCACCATACATAGTTACAATTGCGTGTGTATGTGATAAGATTTTTTAAGAAAGATTACTTTCTTAACACCTTCCAAATATGCAGTATAGTATTACTATCCAGAATCAGCACACGTACATGATATCCCCATGACTTTCTTATTTTGTAACTGGGAGTTTGTACCATTTGGCCTCCTTTATCTATTTCATCCACCTCCATACCCCTCCACCCCAGCCTCCAGCAACCACCAATTACTTTTTTTTCTTTTGTCAAAGTCACAACTAGCATATCCTCCCTTCCTCCCCCAACCATTGTTGTTCCAGCTCTAGAAATGGAAGTATGAACATTCCCCAAGGCTGGGAAAATCCATGTGGGATATATTATATTAAGTGCAGAAACTCTGTGCTCACACTCAGGGTAAAATCTTTCAGCTTCATCGGTAATATCTTGCAGCACATCAGATAAAACTTAAAACACAATTAAGAAGCACCTACTATGGCTCATAAGAGTGCTTTGTATGCTGCAAAATATTGAAAAAGCATTTTAAAAAAAGACTATTTTACAATTTTGACTAACCTATATATAAAATATCTTACTTATGTCAACCCTAAGTGTCACCTACTGAATATTTTGTCCATGTCTTCTTCCTTAGTACTGTAGCGTGATGTGGAAAAAGAATGTGTGGTTGCAGTTCAGAGAATCTGTGTCCTTTATTATCACTTTCTCTTACCTGTATGCAAATGAATTCTATGAAATATTTTATACACACTCCATTTTCCATAAATTGTCTTTGTTTTTGGTTTTCCAGAGGGAAATGTATTTTTCAAGATAATACTAGGTCACTTTTTCAGAGTCTAAACTGAAAAGTTGTTCTTAGTTTCAGTGTCATCGGTCTCATTCAAGAAATGCATAACATCTTTTCATTTCAGCCCTTCATACTTAGCAGTCTCTGGGATGTATGAAACTATATTCCAAGGCCCCTTTTTCCTCCTTTATGACGTAGAGTTGCCTTGGAAACCTGGGGAAGATCAGTTCATCTCCTTGATTTTAGGCACATATATTTTTGAATTTATTTGTTTTAAAAAGGCAAAAGGATCTTCAGAATATTCTAGAGAAAAAATATCTTATTTTTGGGTTTTTTTTAGTATTTTTTTTAGTATTTAGGACTAAAGGCATAATACCTTTTCAGAAATGAAATTGTTGGGATATATTTTTTCCTAATAAAGTTTTACATGTCTGTTATTAAAGAAATGAATATAGAGGTCAAGAAGTAGATGCAATTTTTAACATAACTGCAGTTGACCATTGTCTAAGAGTCAGAGATGTGAAAGAATTACATTATCTTTTCCAATTGCCTTTAACATTTGTAACACTCTCCCCTTTTCATGTATTTAATTTCCTTTTAGTTTAGATACATTGTGGATAACAGTGATCTTATATTTAATATTTTCCACTTATTTGAGCCCTTTTATTTGCATACTGCTTGGATTTTAATGCTGTCTTAGTCTGTAAGAGTTTGGCAGCTATCCATCACAGTCTTATAGGCTACCTATTCAATTATGTCTGTTTTAATACTAATACCCAGGCTCTACTGAATGAGAATGGCATTTCATAAATTCTAACATGTATAGAGATCACCCATGTGTCTTGTTAAAAGGATACTCTGATTCAGTAGGTGTAGAATGAGGATTGAGATTCTGCATTTCAAACAAGACCCTAGGCAGTGCTGACTCTGATGGTCTATGAGCCACACTTTAAATTATAAGACCCCAGGGCATTTAATTAATCTAATGTGAAAGGGTTTCACTTTTCTTTTTCTTAATTTAAAAATTCTATAGACATTGACATTGTAGAAAGACCAAGCATTTGAAATAAGGTGATATGAGTTCCCTTTCAGACTTTTCTTTTAACTTACTACTATTTCTTCTGTATATGGACCTGTGAAAGAGAATATTTGCATTTGTTATTTAACCTCTGCCTCCCACCACCCCTCACCCCAGCCCTGGCCCTACTTTTTCACTCATCAAGCTGACCTTTTGTAGCAGTCATGGGGAAACCAAAGTTGGACAGTAAGTTTCCCTGCCTTCAGTCCACAAGGGATACAGGCTACTTTACAATTAATTTTAATACAGTATGCTAAGAATTGAATAAGTACTTTATTTATACTCTTGGGAGAGAGGTCAGTGAAGGAAAATCAAAAATCAGTAAACCAATTACTATATTGGGACTTGCTTCGTAGAAGAGTGACACTGGGTTAGATTTTGAGAGCATTGCACCAAAGTCTATGCTTGGGAAATACTCACTAAATATTTGTAGAAAGGAAGAAAGGAAAGGAAGGAAGGAGGGAAGAGGAAAGACAAGGAAGGAAAGAAAGGGAGGAAGGGAGGGAGGAAGGGAAGTCAGTGAGTTAGTGAAGTATTTTGTCTTTCTTGAGAAAACAGTTTAGCACATGCACTACTATTTAACAGATTGTCATAGGAACCTGGTGAAATGCATGGTGCATGTAGAAAGAGGCCAGAAGAGATTGGCAAAACAGGATTTTCCCAAATTGTGAGGGGCATTGATGACTATGTTAATAATTTTGAGAGAAAAGTGTCACTGGTTTTATGAATAGTGCTTCTCTTTGTTGGTGGGAAAAATGTTTGAGCTCCTGATGGCTTGCACTTGGAAATCAGCTCCCATCTTTGATTCCTTCTTCTCTCCTCCCAGGGCCCTGGGCACGGCTTATCTTCCTAGTCAGCATGGTATATACCAGCAATTACTTGTAGTTGCCCCTACTGATCAGCAGGCCCACAGGTTCTGGATCTGTTTTTGATCTCATCTTTTTTTTTTTTTTTTTTTTAGCTTTTATTAGCTATCTACTTAAATGTCTTTGGATTTTAAGGTGCATATAGGACAAAAGGAGAGAAGAAAGGAGGCTGATGATATGGAAGCATTATTTTCAGACAGTAGACAAAAAAAAATACCCATAATATACTCTAATATTTTCGTATTTCTTTTTAATAAGCAATTTAATGAAAATGGAAACTGTATTGCTACTTAATGGGGTATAAAATTTTTCTCATTTAAAATTATACGCTAGGCTGTGAAAAGAGAAGCAGAATCAAATATTCTCAGTAATAAGGAAAAAAATGGGAGCACTTTGAATGGTCTTACCTATTTCAGGCATTTATGAAGCCTAAATTTTATTCATAACCATTCTTACTATTTTATCTCCAATCCATATAAGAGGCAGGGTTGCAAATCAATTAAAAGCAGAGACTCTAGATCCAGGCATCTGTGTAAAATTTAATACTGACTGCCAATTTCAGTATACATTTGAAGATAAGTAAATGTATCTCTTTTTTTCTTACCTGTAAGATGAGATTAATGACAGTTTCTACATAATACAGTTATTCTGAAAATCTAATGAATTAATACAAGTAAATTATCAACTTACAACAGTGTTGGCGTATATTATGTTCACAATAAATAGTATCTATTATTGTTAAAAAAGGGTCATTCTTTTGATCGTAATATTGATAACCTAGTGTTAGTGGTTCCAACACTAACTTGAATAGAATCTAGCCTCTTTCTACTGTGAGTTGAGTAACCTGTTAGAGCTATTTTCCCAGCTGCAAAATAGTAATCGTTACTACACTATAGAAGTAGTGAATGCGTAGATAGTGTATGTGAATCAGCAAGTGCTGATTTCCTTCATCTTCCCTGCTGGTTTGTTTATTTAAATATACACAGATAGAAATAAAAACTTTTTGTTCCCCTTTTCCATGTTTGCAAGGCTGAGAGAAGATCAAGAGGTACTGTTTTGTTTAGATAGGAGGGACATAAACGGAATCCACAGGGTATCACACTAGGAACAGCATCATAGATTCTTTCATTATATCAAGGGAAACATGGAAAGTCAGTTTGTTTACAGCATCCCTATATGATGGTGCTTAGGCACCCTGAGGTGTCAGCCATCAATAAGTTATACCTCCTAATTCTGCCAAGCTTTACTCATATTATGTTTGGGCTTTACTTTTTTATTGCTAGTTATGATTTCCCAAAAGAATGGTAAGATTTTAATTCAAGATTTTATACGGTAAATTATAATATTTCTGTTTCGAAGTTTCACCTCTTTAGTTTTTCTTTTGAGAGTCAAGTATATTAATTTCAGTCTCTAATTGCACAGATATGAAAAGAAAAAACAATCTCTAAGAGCTAATCCACTAGGGTCAAGCAGAAATTAATGAATTCAATAGATGTTTCTCAAACAAACTCTATGTGCCAGACCTGTGTTGGATGCAGCTTATGTAGCAGGAAACAATCCAAATATGATCATTTTGTAGAGAGTTTAATGTCTGTTTCAGATAAGTGGAGACTTTGAGTAATGCCTGACATTCCAAAGCAAATTCATGTGTGCTCTTATATTTTTGTGACCTAACCTCCCACATACCTGCATCCTCCATCAAAAAGAAAATTTCTTATTTATTAGAAATCAGCTCCATTGAAGTATAATTTGCATTTAACAAACATATCATTTTAATTGGATGATTCATTGTCTTTTAAAAAAATATGTATGTCATATATACTGTGTAACTGTCAGCATAATCAAGACATATACATTACCATAATCTCAAATAAAAGTTACCTTGGTCTCCTTTAGTATCAGCACCTTCTCCCAACTCCAAGCTATCGTTGTGCGTTTTCTAACATGTCATAGAAATAACAATAGTATAATGCTTTTAAATTTATCTGTATTGTTGCATCTGTCAATCTTTGTTCCTTTTTTTTTTCTTTTTTCATTTTTTTTTGTCTTTTTGCCTTTTTCTAGAGCTGCACTCGCGGCATATGGAGGTTCCCAGGCTAGGGGTCTAATTGTTGTCACCAGCCTACGCCAGAGCCACAGCAACACCAGATTCAAGCCGTGTCTGCAACCTACACCACAGCTCACAGCAATGCCGGATCATTAACCCACTGAGCAAGGCCAGGGATCAAACCCACAACCTCATGGTTCCTAGCTGGATTCGTTAACCACTGAGCCACGGCAGGAACTCCTGTTCCTTTTTTAATTTCATTTCTTCTAATTTCATTTCCCTAAATGAATACACCACAAATTTTTTTTCTCTATTAGCTAATCATTACTTTGATTGTTTCCAGTTTGGGATTCTCATGAATACTATGAACATTCAAACAGAAGTTTTTGAGTGCACTTATATTTTCATTTTTTAAGGGGTAAATTTTGGAGCGAAATAGTTATGTCATATGGTATATGTAATTTTGTAAAAAGAAAAAAATGCCAAATTGTTTCTAAAGTGAATGTACAGTTCCCACCAGCAAAGTATAAGAGAGCAACTCACTCTGCTTTCCCTGCCATACTTGGCTTGGTCAGTCTTTTAAATTTTGCCCTTTCTAATCATGTGTCATGATCAACCACATGGTTATAATTTTCATTTCCCTAAGGTTAATATATTTAATAGTTTTCACATTTATTTTACATTTATGTATCTTTATTGAAATTTCTCTTTAAATGTCTTGCTCTATCTGAAAAAAATTATTTTCTATCGGATTGTTTTCTAATAATTGAATTATAAAAGTTATTTATATATTCTAGGTATAAATTTTTATCAGATACATGTTTTTCTGCAAATGACATTTCCCAGTATGTGTCTTGGCTTTTCCTTTTATTAACTGTGACTTTCATGGAGAAAAAAAAAGTTTTATTTTTTATTAATCAGTTATAACTATTTGATATTAGAAATTTTTGTTTTTATCTAGGAAATATTTGCCTAATCCAAGGTCATAAAGATTTGCCTTTTTTGGCAAGTTTGTGTTTTTTCTTAGATGTTTTGTATTTTTTGTCTCTTATGGTCTGTGATTCACCTTATTTTGTGTAAACTATGAATTAATGGATTGTGAGGATTTTTTTTTCTTTATTGATACTCAGTTGTTTCAGTTTCACCATAATTTATTCTTAACATAGTTATGATTGAGCTGAGAGTTGACCAACTGATGCTTTAGAAGCATACCCAGAGTAGTGTACAAACTCTTATGCCCCCTATGTCATGGATTCATGGGTTTCTAAACAAGAGGTCCATATACAACTCCTTTGATTAGAGATGTATGGTGACTTGTTTTTACACTTCAGCAAAACAGTTAAATACTCTGAATCTAGAGTATTCAAAAAAGTTTGTTACTGACTAGAGTGATCTTAGGCAAATTTTTCAACTTCTGGGTTTTGTTAATTTGTTAAATTGGGGAAGTTCATAGTTTTGTGCAGTGCCTAGCTGAGAGTCAAATACCTTATAAATGACAGATGCTCTTATCTTCTTTCTTTTTCATCATTTTCATTAGCTTATTTCAGTCAAGGAAAACATATTTCCCAATTCTCCTCTATACTGCCCCAGTGTAGTGCTCTGAGCTCAGTTGTCCCATGATCGGTTTTTCTGTAGTTATCTATGTGTCTATTGCCTTTCTTTGTAGAACTGAACACTTTTTTTGTGAAAGGAGATAATCTAATACTGATTTATTCTAGTTTATGTTATTTTAAAAGAGAAGAAAAAAATTGAATGCCACTATCAGTTCACCTATGTGCCAATCGCTAAAAATGGGATATGGGTTTTCATTCAAAAATTCCAGAAATAATAATAGCAATTATTATTTTAAATGTTGAATATTGGTCAATACATTACTAACTCAAAACTGCATGATGATATGTAATTCTTCCTCTAAAGCAGTAGTTTCCAAACTTACATGCCTATGAGAATTGTGTAGAATTTTTTTTTTTAATTCTGAAGGCCAGGAATAATCCCATACAAGATAAACAAAATTTCTGGAGTTGGAAGAAGGGCATGAGTATTTCTTTTGAATCTTCCCAGTTACTTTCAAAGTTTGGGAACCACTACCTTAAGGTCACTCCTGCTATTATCAACCACAGATTTCAGATGAGATAATTGTGTGTCTCTAAGAGATTAAGGCCTCTGACTCTAGGAACCCCATGTACCCAAACATTATATTGTATTAATTACAATTAAGTTAAAACCTCTAAATATATGCATATGATCTTGCATATGTAAGATTATATATGCACATAAATATAGTTATAATATATATATTAATATATAAAGACAGATTGGAAATATATGAGCGTTGATATAGAGCAGAGACTAGGAAAATTAGAAAACCTAATATCGCTTTTGGGGATGATTGAGGGTATTGTGGTTGGAGCATTTACGAAACATTTTGAAGAGAAGCTGAGTTTTCACCTGAGTTTAGAAAGAGAAGTCGTTTTGCAGGTATAAAATTGGGGAAATTTATTTGAGGACAGGTGGTGCAGCCCTCTATTTGGTCAGATGGCCTGAGGCATGGGAGAGCACAGGTAGTTTGAAATTTTGGCAGATAGTGAAAGGAACTAGCGATGACCTGGAAACAGCTGAAAGGAGTACCTAAAGACAGGTATTGGAGTGTCTTGTATTCCAGGTTAAGGACTTTAAACTTTACCTTTTTTTTTTTTGCTGAATTTAATTGAAGATTAGTATGAATAGAGTCACCATTAATGTACATCATAAGCTCATATCTAAGTTTATGCAGTGTTTTGACTTCGAGTACGTTGCTATAGACAGCGATGAGTACCCATTCTTCTCTTTAAATCTTGCAGTGAAATCCTAGTTCTTTGCACGCTGGAAACCACATTTCAGCATTAATTGCCAGATGCCACTGGCAAGAAGCACATTTCCCTGAATAGACTCCTATTTGCTAGTTCCAGAGATTAGCAATATAATTAGATGTCAAAATGCATCCTTTCCACATATTTCTCCACTCCTTCCTGCTGCTTTCATAATAGGAAAACCTAAAAAGAATCAAGCAGATGATCTTATCTAATCCTGGCACTCGTACACCTACAATAATAAGCAGATAGATATTTCCAACATGACTACACATTTATTTATAACCACACAAAGTAATCATAAAATTTTACTTCTAAATACTTTTCTTCTTTCTCACATTCTCCATGTTGGTTCATACTCTCCTCACTTCAGACATCAATATTTTCCTTCTCTAGTCTATTTTCCATACTGTCAAAAGGAAGGACTATCTGTTTAAAATTTAAATTTACCCATTATTCCAATTCTAAGTCCATCCTTATCTGTCCAGTCATTACAGGATTAAGTGCAACCTCCTTAGATGATTTGCAAAGTTCATCCCTATCTCTTTAGTCTCATCTACATCAAACCATGAGTTGTCAAAGTCCTGAATTTCTTGTAGTTTTCCATTTCTCAACGCTGCTTTTCTTCAAATATTTTCCTTTGTCCTATATGTCTTTCCAGCCTTTTTTTACTTGGTTAATTCTTAATAATTTTTAAAAGTTTTATGATATATATACTTCAAATAGCATGCAATTATCTACATGACTTAAAAATTCAGTTTTATTATATTAATTTGCTTCTGCAGCTATTACCAGAATCCAATTTTCAAAAATTTTCATCACTACAAGAAAATACTTATGTCCCTTGGTAGTCACTGTATATCTCCCCACCTTGTCCATGGTAATTGCTAGGCTAATTTTTATCGCTGTCGATTTTCACATTTTGAGCTCTTCATATAAATAAAATCATAGTAGTTTGTGTTTTGTACAAGAATTCTTTGATTTAGCATAATGTAACATGCTTTAAAGGTTTATTCATGTTAGAGCATACCTATTCATCAAATTACAGATATTACATTGCTTCCACTTTTTGATATTATGAATAATGCTTAGATAAAATATATTTGGTTCTTCCTTTTTATCCAGTCTGACAACCTCTGCATTCTGATTGAATTGTTTTATCCACTCACATTTGGTGTTATTATTTATATGGTTGAATTTAAGTCTGTGTTACTTTTTTTTTTGGTTTTGTGTCTCATGAATGTTTTGTTACTCTGATACTACTTTACTGCCTTCTTTAGTATAATGAAATGTCTTCTAATGTAACATTTTAATTTCTTTGTATTTTTAACTATACTTTGAGCTTTTAATTCTTCTTCTAGTGCTTCTGATATACATAAATGATCAGAATCTATTTTAGATTTATTCTAACTTATTTCCAGTGTGCGGGGGGATAGGTATCTTATACCTATATAGCTTCATTCTTGCTGCACACACACCCTTTTATTTTCTTTTATTTTTGTTCACATGATGACTGTGTATGCTATCTTTTGTCTTTTAAAGAAGCTGAGAAAAGAGAACAATTAAATTTAGAATGTGTTTTTTAGACTCGTTATTTGAGATTTCTGCTCTTCTTTATTCTCATTATTTCTTTCTGTGAATTCAGGTTACACAAGTTGTCATTTTATTACTCCATTTCAGCTTTGTTTCCACCCCTCTTGTATTCCTTTTTTTTTTACTTGTTTTTATTTTTTGCCTTTTTAAAATTAGAGTTGAGGACTTCCTGTGTGGCTTTAAAAAATTAGAGTTGAATTACAATGTTGTGTTAATTTATGCTGTACAGCAAAGTGATACAATCATACAAGTAGATAATATAGTTTTTTAAATAATGATTTTTATTTTTTCCGTTATAGCTGGTTTATGGCATTCTGTCAGTTTTCTACTGTACACTAAGGTGACCCAGTCACACATACAAGTATACTTTCTTTTTTCTCACATTATCATGCTCTATCATAAGTGACTGGATATAGTTCCCTGTGCTATACAGCAGGATTTCATTGCTTATCCATTCCAAAGGCAGTAGTTTGCATCTATCAAGCACAAATTCCCAATCCATCCCACTTTCTCCCCCTCCCCCTTGCCAATAACAAGTCTGTACTCCATGTCCATGATTTCCTTTTCTGTGGAAAGGTTCATTTGTGCTGTATATTAGATTCCAGACATAAGTGATATCATATGGTATTTGCCTTTCTCTTTCTGAGTTATTTCACTTAGTATGAGAGTCTCTAGTTCCATCCATGTTGCTGTAAATGGCACTGTTTTGTTCTTTTTTATGGCTGAGTAGTATTCCATTATATATATATATACACACACACACATATATATATATATATATATATATGTGTGTATATATATATACACACACACCATATCTTCTTAATCCGATCATCTGTCAATGGGCATTTACATTGTTTCCATGTCTTGGCTATTGTGAATAGTGCTGCAATGAACATGTGTGTACATGTGTCTATTTCAAGGAAAGTTTTGTCTGGATATATGCCCAAGAGTGGGATTGCTGGGTCCAATGGTAGTTCTATGTATAGTTCTCTAAGGTACCTCTATACTGTTTTCTGTAGTGGTTGTCCCAATTTACATTCCCATATTGGTGATAATCTTAAAGCCAGTAAGCAGAAAAGGAAAGACAATAAAAGTATTTTAAGTTACATTTTAGGACTCTCATCAATATCTCTAACTATACACATGTAATAATAAATATTGGATAAAGGAGTTTATGTGACTGTTTAAGTAGATTTACGCCTAGGAACCAGTGGTATTTTATCCTTACTGATGGTTTTAGTCATTATCCTAATTAGCTCAGTGAAATACATTTAAGCATTAAGAAAATAAAATGTGTGTTATTAGCTACCAGAAAATTTTCCGTCGGCTTTTCCCATCCAGTAGTACAATTTGGAAGCTAGTTTTTGTTGTTGTTGTTGTGTTTTTTGGTAGCATAGAAAGAAATCCTACATTCTTTTTGCCATTAGAAATGTAATAAAAGTCAGTCAAAACTGAAAGCTCCCACCAGAACTTTATACCATCTTCTGTTGTAGAACATACCCTATTTCAGATGGAAAGTAGTTGTTAGTTTATGCCTGATATCCTCCCCTATAGCACCCGTTCTTGGAGGACAGAGTCTGTGTATTACACATCTTCATAATCCTCAGGGTTTTTACATTGATTGGCACAGGGGAGATAACTGATAAATATTTGTGGAATCAAATTGCATTGATTTGAATACAAGTCATAATTTTGTTAACAATTTGGCAGATGTATTGACAACTGAGTTTGGTAATCATTTTAGACATACTAATAAATGACTAAACATTAAATAATGTGGTAGTAGCTTTTTTTAAAATGATAATATCTCTCTGTTCATAATGTAAATTATTATTGTTATGGTCATTATCTTTTGTTAGACAAAAAATGTATTTTTAAAGAACTGATCAAAGACTTAAGTCATGTTATTGAGATAATGCATACAATTAACTAATTTTTAGAGAGACTAATAAAACCAGGTGCTTTTCCAGGTGCTTATATGATTCATCAGAACAAAAGTTTTCTGCTTGGTAGAGCTTTTGTTCAAGTAGATGAGATAGGCAATAATCAATAAATTAAAAAAATAATTTTGAAGTAAATTAGAAAGTTAAGTGTTATAGGGAAAAGGAAATGAGACATAGAGGAAGAGGAATGCCAGGTGGTAAGTAAAGTAGTTTGCAATACAAAAGGTCTAGAATAAACTCTTTAAACAAGTGACTCCTGACCCAAGAATTAAAAGAAGTTAAGAATTTGTTCCTGTTGTGGCACAGGGAAAAGGAATCCGACTAGTATCCATGAGGGTGTGGGTTCAATCCCTGCCTCACTCAGTGGGCTGGGGTTCCAGAGTTGCCCTGAGCTATGGTATAGGTTGCTCGGATCCTGCATTGCTGTGGCTGTGCCGTACACTGGCAGCTGCAGCTCCAATTCGACCCCTAACCTGGGAATTTCCATATGCTCTGCGTGCAGCACCCCCCCCCCAAAAAAGGGAGAATTTGAGAGAAAAAAGGGTGGGCTTTGGAAATGTCAAGATCTGATTTTGAACTTATTTTTTCTATATATCATCCACATAGTTTGCTGGAACTCTACAAACTTTTGTGTGCACATCTAGTAAAAACAGAAAATAACAGGAGTTCCTGTGGTGGGTCAGTGGTTAAAGAATCCGACTAAGAACCATGAGGTTGCTGGTTCGATCCCTGGCCTTGCTCAGTGGATTAACGATTTGGTGTTGCTGTGAGCATGGTGTAGGTCACAGAAGCGGCTCAGATCTGGCATTGCTGTGGCTGTGGTGCAGGCCGGCGGCTATAGCTCTGATTAGACCCCTAGCCTGGCAACCTCCATATGCCGCAGGTGTGGCCCCTAAAAAGCAAAAGCAAAAAAAAAAAAAAAACAAAAACAGCAGAAAATAACATTTACTTCATCCAGCTTTTTAATTTATTAAAATGCATGTGTAAATTGTTTGGAACTTGACTTGCATGTACTAAGCACCATTTATTGTATGCTTAAAAAAATCAGAAGATGCTAAAAATTGTCTGTCATGTTATATATATAAGCATGAGGGATGAGATATTTACATAGGTTACAAAGCAATTTGTTCCATTTCTGGATGAATACCACACTTCTAGGGCTTCAGTTATTCCCTAGAGTGTTCCTTACCCCTGTAATTGTCAAACTTGGTGTCTTTTGACTCCACTTTTAATTCAAGTGAGAACAACAAAATAAGTCTGTTGGGAAATAGGCCTTGGAAATATGTTGAAAATGCCCACTAAACTGTATTAAAATGAGTTTAAAGGAAAAAAAGGTACACACTTAGAATAGAAGGGAATTTGACAAGCTGGCACGTAGGCATTTCAGTACCTGCTGCTTTCAACAAAATTCACTTCGCGGAATAAAAATTTTGAAAGGATGTTTGGAACAAGCATCCAGAGCAGCTGCTGTACTTTGGCAGTGACAAAATTAAACAATTGGCTTCATCCACCCTTCAGAATGGCAGGAAGATTTGCACAAATAGAGGGGACTGTGACATTCAGACAGATTCACATAGAAAAAAAAAATACCTATTCAAAATATTTACCCCTGACTTAGTCCTGACATCTACAAAATTTTGTGCTGGATTTTATCCACTGTCCCTTCAATACTTTTGTCGGTAATGTTAATAAACCATCAGTTCTTATGCCTGTTAGGAGGAAGTGCAGCCATTGTCCGTCATGTCAATTAACTGCTAAAAAAGAGATTTACATGATGGACTGAAAAGGCTCCTAGACGAGCATTCTCGGGACAGATAAAATGAGGACCAGGAATTCTCAAAATGTGCAACTAGAGAGCGTGTTCTTGTAAACACCGAGGCTCTTCAGACACAAATCAGAAGAAAGTAAGTGCTTGGAAGAAGACAAGAAATCTTTTTTTTTTTAGTATAGTATGTGGTTTCAGCATCAAATTTTCTCATTTTCCCATTTGTTCATGCAATATTTGTTACACTTCTAGTGGGTATGCAGCACTATTTTAACAGTTATCTATTCAATGCTTAGCAAAACAGAAGCAGTCCTTATTGTGAGCAAGCCTATTAGCCAAAGAGGGAATGCAACATTAACAATCAGGTAAAGAAATAGGTAACAACTATAATAAATAAGGATGAAATTTAACCAGTGTACATAAATTTAAGCTTTCAAATTGTTTAAATATTAAGTCACTTATATACCAACTACAAAATAACCTTTGTCTCCTTCATCCTGGCCCTTTTGCTGGAATCCTGCACCTTCCCTCCATCACACTTAGGTGTCATTTAGCAATACATGGCTAACACTTATTGTAGCAAAATATCTCTGCCATGACAACTTGATAGTCTTGCATATCTCCACATAATTCACAAAGGCAAGGCTAACCTGACATGTAACGCAGCTCTTAGTGGAATGTTCAGTGATCCTCCATGGAACCTAGTAGTATAGATAGTCTTGTTAGAATCTATTGAAGATTGCTTCTCATTTACTCTGTATCTTGTGGGAGGCTGCAATGGTGCATGCAGTTCCTTGTCTGCCTTCCCAATACCTATAAGACATAGGAGTTTCCATATGATACCTCTCCTCCTCTTTTGGATAGAGCTATAGGCTATAAAACAGCTATACTCTAGTTTACAGTTGAATCACAGTGGCAGCGAGAACCACTACCTATTTTGCCTGTCAGATCGTGGCCCTGGTTTGAAGTCATCCACTGATACTAGAGATGTAGACTGCCAATGCCATGCTATCTTCCTTATGTTTTGAATGTAATAAACTGTACAAATTGATCTGGGCTCATGTCTTTTTCCTGGCTAAATCTATGGAAATGTGGCGAGATGCTTAGGAGCTGCCACGGTTGCCGCCACTCAGAGACTACTTGACTTCTTGACACCTGTCAAGCAGAAAACTCCCAGAATATTGCTCCAGTATTGAGGGTAGAATCACATGTGTTGGTTCATATCTATACCACACCAGTCATTTTCTATTTTGAATATCACAACTGATGAAAGTAATAGAAAGGAAAATATGATATTTCACAAGAGAATATAAAACAAGCCTAAAATTATGTTTGCAGTTCAGAAATGGTTCTCTATGAGACTTAGCATATCAGCTGGGATCTAAGGGATGGGTAGGAATTGATCAGGGCAGACAAGATAGTGGGGAATTTTCCACAATTCCAGGTAAAAAGAACAGGTACATGTGATGACCCTGAGGTGTATAAGAATATGCTTAATTTATGAAGTTCCTAGTGGTCTAGCAGTTAAGGATTCAGTGTTGTCACTACTGTGGCTTGCTTGCCTGGGAATTTATACATGCCATGGGTGTGGCAAATAAACAAACAAAAAAAAAGGGATATGCTTCATTTAGTGAACTATGAGAAAAGCCAGTGAGACATTTTATAGTCTGATGGGCCAAGATTTCTCTTCTCTTCTGACAGCCTAGTAAAACATATGTAACTAAACTAGTAAAAGTGGAGTTACTGAGACATCAGATAGAACACCAATATGATTTTGTTGCATCACTATATGGAAGACACATTGATAGCTTTAGTGGTGTATATAGAAATGTTTAAGAAGGCCTTTAGACTGTGAGCTTCATAAAGTTAGGGATATTGCCTTGTGTCATATCAGAGTGTAACAATAATGTCTGGTAAATGAAAATGTGTGGAAGGAAAGGAGGGAAGGGAGGGGAGCAGGGAGGCAAGAAGGGTGGGAGGTCCTCTGTTTAGAGAGGTACAAAGTTTATAAAATGCCTGGGATTTTTTAGGCCTGCAATAAATACCTATTGAAAGACTGACTGAGAGAGAAGAAAGATATAATGAAAAAAATTACATATACTGAAACACAGAATAAAAATTAAAATGATTTCCCTTCAGAATGGCTATGATGGCATGCTAAGATTTTTATATCATGTTGTTATTAAAAGGGGATACAGGAGTTTCTGTTTTGGCTCAGCAGGTTATGAACTCAACTAGTATCTATAAGGTTTGATCTCCAGCCTCTCTCAGTGAGTTAAGGATCCAGAGTTGCCCTGAGCTGTGGTGTAGGTTGCAGGAATGGCTCAGATCAGATCCCGTGTAGCTGTGGCTGTGGCGTAGGTCAACAGCTGCAGCTATGATTCGACCTCTAGCCTGGGAACTTCCATATTCGGTAGGTGTGACCCTAAAAAGCGAAAGAAAAAAAAAAGGAAAGGGGGAATGCAAATTAAATAATAAATAAATTATAATATGAAATAATTAGCCTGACAGTAATATAATTTGCAAGTTAATAGTATACATTTGCGATGTATGTACTTCACATAGGTCTCCATGAATAATTTTTATTTGTCAGTTTATTCAGGGCAATTTTAATATTAGAAGATGGACACATTCTAAACTAGTCCCGTGACCAGCAGTATAGGCCAGTATTATCATTGGCCTAATTTGAGTGGGGTGCATTGTCTAGTCAAACAAAATAATAACCCCTACATGTAGTATAGTCACAAACTACAAAGCCTCAAACTGAATGTGAAGAAGTTTTTGTTTTGTTGTAAAGACAATAAGAATAACTAAAGTTTTATTGTGTGTGCGTTTTTTTTCAAGGACAATAGGCTGAAATAAATGTTCATAGAAAACAGATACGGTGGAGTATGGAGGATGAATTTTTGGAGGGAAGATGGGAGGAAAGTAAAGACTAAAGGCAGAGAACATAAAGAAACGTCTGCAGCAATCTAGTAAAGAGCAGAATGTAGGGCATACCTTTAGTAACCATAATAAAAAGTGTAGAGAGGAAACAAATGGAATTTATGACTGACTGGGCATAGGCAGAAAACTAGCAGAGCTAAAATGTGTGAGATCCACAATAATGATCCCCTAAAGGGGTCTACATCCTAAACCCCAGAACCTGTGCATATGCTATCTTATATGGCAAAACAGAATTCGTAGAGATGTAAAAAGTAAGGATCTTGGCATAGAAAGATTACCATGGATTGTCTAAGTAGTGTCATTTTATCACAGAAATGTTTATCAAAAGGACAGTCAGAGCCAGAGAAGATGATGTGTCGTTGAAAGTAGAGGTTGAAGTGATGTGGCCACAAGCCAGGGAATAGAGGCAGCCTCTAGAAGCCAGGAAAGATAAGGGTTTCCACAAGAATTCAAGCTTGTCAACCTCTTGACTTTGGCCCAGTGAGATTTATCTTGGATTATTACTTCCAGAACTTTAAGGTAGTAAGTTTGTGCCAAAACCCTAAATTTTTGCTGATGAGCTACAAAAGCAATAGGAAACCAGTGCTACATTCCATAGACAGTAGCATAAGGAAAGACAGGGTTATGCTTTTCATTTTATACAGGCTGATTTTAAGGAATCAGAATCATGTGATGATTTGCCATATCTTTCAAGAAACTTAAAAAAAATGGTGTTCAGCTTATGGAAAGATATGGGAATAGGATTGTTTGATGAATCACAGGTGTAATAGAATTCAAGCTTTTCTTATATTTCCTCTTGAGGTAAATATAAGAGGAATAAGGAGTAGAATATTAGAAAGAGAAATAACAAGGAAAAGATGAAAAGAGCTGAAATAAGTAGAAGATGGGTGGAAATTTTTCGAGAGTTCGTAGTGGGCAATTTTCCAAAAGAGGACATAATCAACTATTTTACATAATATAGAAAGGTCTAAAACAATGGAAACTATTGTGAGCCAGAAGTGTTTCAGCCCTTTAAGAACATTTGGTTGCTTATTATTATTATCACTGTATTACTGTTCCTGCAAAATAGTGAAAAAAAAAAAGAGGTGTTTCTTGGGAATAAAGTGGCATTCCAGGGACAGAGTGATGTAATAAAGAAGTTAAAACTGTGCCATAGATAAAATTGTCTATTTTGTAAATATACTATAGGGCCTATATTGTTCAATTTACTTTTCAAATCATTAGAACAAAATCAACCCAGTCTAGTACACTTGGAGTCAGTCAGCAGACCATGTGCTACCAAAACTTATTACTCTGTTTCTTATTTTGTCAAATGTAGGTTGTATGGGAATGGACATATGCACCTGCTACAATGTAGTAAAATGATAAAGTGATTTTTTAAAATAGGCAATAGCATAGAGAAAATAAGAAAGCATATAGCACAGGGAACTCTACTCAATATTCTGTAATAGCCTATATGAGCAAAGAATCTGAAAAAGAATAACTTTGCTATACATCTGAAACTAACACAACAGTATAAATCAACTGTACTCCAGTATAAAATATAAAATTAAAAAAGAGAAAAAGAATAGGCCAATATTAGGTAGGAGAATATATGTGAGTACAAAAAATACCCATAGTAATACAAAAACAATACTTAGGCTCATTTAACAGTCATTTGAGGTATCTCAAAATTTCTGTAATTAATTAGCAAGATAACAGTGTAGTTTCAAGGACCAATTCTCATTCAGGATTTTAACAGATAGGTGTATATAGTGAGCTGATAATACCTGCTTAAGAAAGACACAGTTCAGGTAACTTTCTTTACCGTCTCTTTCAGATTGATAATTACATAGTATAGCATGATCTGGTCCTATCACTTCTAACAGTTATCACCTCCTAAAAAATTTAGTATATTCAGGAGTTCCTGTTGTGGTGCAGCAGAAACAAATCTGACCGGGAACCATGAGGTTGTGGGTTCAATCCCTGGTCTCGCTCAGTGGATTAAGGATCTGGCATTGCCGTCAGCTATGGTGTAGGTTGCAGAAGCAGCTCAGATTCTGCGTTGCTGTGGCTGTGGCATAGGCCAGCAGCTGTAGCTCCAATTTGACCCTTAGCCTAGGAATCTCCATATGCCGCGGGTGTGGCTCTAAAAAGCAAAAAAAAAAAAAAAAAAAAAAAAAAAAAAAAAAAAAAAAAAAAAAAAAAAAAAAAAAAAAAAAAAAAAAAAAAAAAAAAAAAAAAAAAAAAAAAAAAAAAAAAAAAAAAAAAAAAAAAAAAAAAGGAAAGAAAGAAAAAGAAAAAAAATTAGTATATTCATATTCAAAGGCAAAATCGATTCATGACAACTTAAGATTTTTACGTTCATGAAGTAAATTAGTTCCACAGTAAAGAAAACAGATCCTTCTAGATTGTATCTTAAAGCAGTATATTCAATCCAGGTTTGTATAGATCACAGAAGCTTCTTAATAAACAATGTGAAAGGAAGTATCTGACCTCTGTCTTTCATGGAAGCAAAACATTTTTAATGACAATCATGGTAAATAAAACTTCCAGATATTTTTAAACCCTGTTATAGAATTTCTAGATGTGTAGTTGAGTTTAGGACTTGTTAAGTTCGAAAAAGTTAAATAGAGTATCAAAAAAGTAGCTAGAAAGTCTTACCATGACTCCCAAGAGCCATGGAAGGACCAAAAATCTTGAAGATATTTAGGCATAAAAGATTATTTGCATGTGGCAGCTGTCTAATCTGCAGTGGTAAATACTGAATGGGTAGAAAATCACTCCTCTCTGCCTATATCTCTTTATTTTCCTTTGATATCAATTCTGTATGCATAATACTAGTTCCATTTTGTGTTTAAGAAGTTATTTTTAGGAGTTCCCGTCGTGGCGCAGTGGTTAACGAATCCGACTAGGAACCATGAGGTTGCGGGTTCGATCCCTGCCCTTGCTCAGTGGGTTAACGATCCGGCGTTGCCGTGAGCTGTGGTGTAGGTTGCAGACGCGGCTCAGATCCTGCGTTGCTGTGGCTGCGGCGCAGGCCAGTGGCCACAACTCTGATTAGACCCCTAGCCTGGGAACCTCCACATGCCGCGGGTGCGGCCATAAAATGACAAAAGGCAAAAAAAAAAAAAAAGAAGTTATTTTTAGTAATATGAATGGCATAGTAAACCATCTGTGAAATTCACCTGGCATGAAAGTAAATTTTAATTGACTCATTTTCTACTGAAAGCTTCATTTTTGCTCCTTTACCCCAGACCTGCACTTAAATGTAGGAGGAGGCAACATACAGTACTTGTTAACTTTGTTGATTCACATTGAAGTTTGTCTGGAATATCTCTGCCCACAAATAAAGGATATTGATAAAATTTGTAACCGTTGAAAACAACAGTGATGACTTAATAATACACAAAAATGCTGAATGAATTCCACTAGTTTTTTGAAATAATTTGAGTGAAAGGTAAAATATGAGATTATAAAATTTGAAACCAATTTGATAAAAAGCCAGAGATTGGTAATATTTAGCAGGTACTCTTCGACTTATTAAAATCATTAATATAATAGTACTATAATTTTACATACAAAATTATGAATTACACCTACAAATTTGAAAAGATATTTAGAACCAGAATTTAGGAAAAGAGCAATGCATAATGTATGTAATATATAAAAAATGGCAAATTTTGTAAAATGAAATATAATCACAGGCTATTTTGTCTACTCTAGTATATTCACTATAACATCTAAGGAATCATAAATTCCGTGGTCTTGAAAATACCTTAAAAATAATCTACTCTAAAATTCTTATTTATTTAACACAAGGAATCTGAGATCAAACAGTCAGTAGAAAAGGTCATGCAACAACACTGACTCAGAGATCATTATCTCTCATGGAATAATTTTTTTAGAGAGTTTAAGTGATTAGCCAGGCTACTATAGTTTTTTAGTGAAGGAAATGACGTTTTATTGTAGCCAGGCTGCTATAGTTTTTTAGTGAAGGAAATGACATTTTATTGTGGTTTTAATTGCTTTATTGATAACTAAGGGTGTTGGATATGTTCTCATAAGCTTATTTGTCATGTGTCTGTCAACTTATTCCATTCTTTGCCACTTACCCTGAATATCATAAGAATATTCATTTTAATAGCTACTATTAAATAGTAACAGCCACTGTTTTTACAGTATTTTCCTATTATATCCATCACATGAGCCATCTAGATATTGGCTACCATTGTCTACTCATTTGTTTAACTTTGGGTCATACATTTCATTTCTTTAAATACTGGTAAGATTTATTTTGTACTAGACATTGTCATTTATAAATTATGAAGATTCTAGATTTTATCTTCTTCTGAGGTTAATTAATTTTTGGTCCAATAATGTAGTTAAATACTGATATTTACATTTATAGCTTTATATTTTGTCAGTGTGGATATGTGAAAAGTCCAAGATAATACTTAAGGTCCTCTCAGTTGTCTGAGCCAAAGCTCCAAAAATCTTCCCCAACCCCACCTCCCAGAGTCTTGTCTAAGTTTTGATTTATAATTTATTAAGGCAAGCCTAAAATGGACTTTTATTAGGACAAGACCCAGCAAACTCTTTCTGTAAATTATCAGGCAGGAATTTTTGAATCTTTATAATTTTATACAGTCTCTTGCAACTACTCAACTCCAATGCAGTAGCACAAAAAAAAACTAGACAGTGTATCAATTTAAAAGTGCCTGTGTTTCAGTAAAGTTTTATTTACAAAAATGGGCCAGATTTGGAATTTGCGTTGTGGTTTATCAACAACTGCTGTAGTGCAAGGCTGTTAATCTAAAGGCAGTCACTTTGATGCCTGTGTGGTGTTAATAGGTTTATGTATGTCTCTGGAATGCTCACATCCCTTTACAATGCTCAACCTCTAGTGTTCCCATTCTGTTGCCAGGTGTGTAACAGTTACTTTGTGATTAGCATGTGTAATATATTGCTCTGGGTATGTACAGCCCAACTCTCAACCCAGGACTTGCGGGAACATTTCCCAACAACCCGACTCTGCCCTTTGCCCTGCTCTGCTCAGCTTACTCTTCTCTGCTGCCCTGCCCCAGATACTCCAGCTATTTCATCTGCCCCATACTCTGATTTCTGCTCCCACAACTCGGTGCAGCTACAGTGGTCTGCTTGGGCCACAGCCCTTTGCGGTTAGGTCAGGAAATTGTCCTCCCATAGAAACCTGATGTAGGCATGAGTCCTACCTAGTAAGTTTCCCATATTTCAAGGTTCACAGCCTGGCATAATCAGCTCATAATTGTTTATGAGAGGAGGACTAGCTCAAAAGCAGACACTGTGTCATGTCTAGAAGAAGCTTTGAATCTTTTTTAAATAACAAAAATATAAATATCTAACAATAATAAAATGAATTGTACATACTCAAAATAACTGAAAAACAAGGTTCTTTTGACTTCAGATGTGGTTTGATTGTGAAATTTTCTGCCACTATTTCCTGTTATATATATATATATATATATATATATATACACACACACACACATATATATATATATTTCCAGTTTTATATGCTTTGCTTTCTTCCATAGCATAGTTTAACCTCATGTTCTCTTTTATTTTAGAAATATGCGCATTAGAGCTTAGACTTAAACATATTCATACTAGACTGTCTAGAGAAAGAGAATATACTTTTATTCACTCCCTTATTACATTGGAACATCTTTCTTTTTTTTTTTTTTTTTTTTTTTT
>PVHT021183666.1:22960245-23081196 GCA_004024745.2 Catagonus wagneri | reverse complement strand
TTTTTTTTTTTTTTTTTTTTTTTTGCCTTTTGTCATTTTATGGCCGCGGGTTTATGGCCGCACCCGCGGCATGTGGAGGTTCCCAGGCTAGGGGTCTAATCGGAGCTGTGGCCACTGGCCTGCGCCGCAGCCACAGCAACGCAGGATCCGAGCCGCGTCTGCAGCCTACACCACAGCTCAGGGCAACGCCGGATCGTTAACCCACTGAGCAAGGGCAGAGATCGAACCCGCAACCTCATGGTTCCTAGTCGGATTCGTTAACCACTGCGCCACAATGGGAACTCCTGGAACATCTTTCATTGCAGAAGATACCAGTATATATCTTCTTATTTCTGGCCTGATGTTAATGAGGTGCCTAAACCTAATCACAGTCATTTGGCTAGAGTTGAGAGATAGTAATTGCTTTTAGAAATTGCATCCTCATCTCTGGAACTGAGGTTTGAGATAATGTTTTCAAAAATATATTGTTGAGGAATAGTGTGCAGCAGTCTCCCCCAAAATCTAGGTGTTCTTGAGGGGAGTAAGGAAATTGATATCAAGAACAAAAAAGATTATACACGATAGGTTTTCTTTAATGACTATAATCCCCACTTGCACATACACACACATAATGGCAATAAGTTAGTTAAAACATATAAATTTGAAAAAAGATTATGTATGTCTGCTCTTATTTCCCAAGAAAAACCCTTACTGAACTTTATAATTTTTACATATTAATGTTTACTTTTTTAGCACTTATAACCAGATGTTATGCTAAGCTATTCCTATGCAGTTTGAGATCTAAATTTGGTCCTTTTACACAATTAGTCATCTAATTCCAAGTCCTTCAGAATTACTCCCGAATTATTAATATTGAAGTGAACAGGTGTTGCTTCAAAGAATCTGATGGCCAAAGATAACCCGGGTATTAGAGATTTATACTTTATGAGAGTGAGTAGAAGCAGGTAGGAGTTGTTGACTTTCTGCCTCCTTAACTCAGGGATAAAGTGGAATGTAGAGATTACAGTGGTGGTGTTTTGTTCTGTGTTATGTCTCTTGTCATTATCCATAGCTTCTGGGCTAGTGCTGCTGAGCAGAGTATGTGCTTCATATATACCAACAGATGCATTGAATCATACATAAAAAAAGCAATTCTATCAGTATCCTCTCACCAAATTCCAAGTATACTGTGCTAAGTACTTGAAAATATCTATTTTATGAGTTTATTATCCTCCTTGGATAAATAATCTTAAACACAAAATTCCTCCAATATTCTAAGTGGTCTCCAAACATTCTAGCCAGAAACCATATTAAAACATTTTAAGCACATGCCAGTCAATATATGTATATTTATTGGTTATAAATTATGTACACTCACATCTTCAGTGGTTAGGAGAACCAGCTTTAAATCCAGACTGCCTAGGTTTGGATTCCAGATCTGTCGATTCCCAGCTTTGACCTTGAGCAAGATATTTAATAAATCTGTCTCAGTTTCCTCGTTTTAAAAAGGATGGAAGCAACACTCTGTGCAAATAGAATTGTTGTGAAGGATATGTATATAATCATGTTATTTTACTTCCATATTATGTACATTATAAACATATAATAAAAGGAAAACAGTAATGAAACTTAGAAAATACATAAATGTAAGTTCTAATACTTATATTAGAACAACTATAAGGTATTTTGCAATAAAAATGTGGAATACAAAGTAATACCACCTATTTTACATTATTAAAGCCTAAATTAAAATGTAGAATTTCTAATGTTTTCTTCCTACACTCCAATGGAAATTCTCTTGCACTCTCTATGTATATTTCTGCAAACATGCTGCAACAAGCCTGGGTAAGGGTTCTTATTGGTTCTAAAATGTAGAACAAGTCTCATCTTATTAATAAGCAAGTAGCAAACGTATCATTAGAAAATTTGTCAAGATTTCTAAACTTGTTTTGCTGATGCACCTACAAGCTTATTGTAGTTCTGGCTGTTACTTACAGGCTCCTCAGTGACCTCCCTCCAACTCTTAATTCTCTATGCCCTCAACAAATGAGTCACAGTAGTCTTGCAATTTGTTTATTATAGCACTGCAGCAGCCAAAACACCAGGAGGAGGCTCTATTCTGAATCCCCTGCAGTCTGTATACACACTTCCCTAACTGGCCCTAGCTGGGACCATGTCCAGTTGAGTCTTTCCAAGCAAGAAGGCCATGCCAGAAAAGAGTCTGGCTAGACATCATTATGCTGGCACCCCTGTGGTGCTTGTTTTTACTATGTTCCTTCAGAAGATTAAATAGCTGAAATGTACCTAACATACAAAAGTCTGTGCTGTGCCTCACATCTTTTCAGTTTAGCTCAGTATGGTTAGGGGTTTAATCTTTTTTGAATATTGTTGACTCATTATGTCTGAAACATTGGGCTAATTGTTAAGACTCAATGGTGACAAAAAAAATGTTAATTTCTTATCTATTGGAATCTAAGCTGTTTATCACTCACTTGTATTCCAGTCCATCTTATAGAGTGTGTGAGAAAGAGAAGAATTATTGTGCATGTCTTAAGAAAGTCATTATTTTGACTTGTTCATACTGCTTTCTGTATTTTGGTAGGAACACACACACACACACACACACAAACACACACACACAGACACACACACGTAGTCTTGGTGTTACATCTTTTTTTTTTCTTTTTAGGGCCGCACCCATGCCATATGGAAATTCGTAGTCTAGGGGTTGAATTGGAGCTACAGCTGCTGGCCTACACCACAGCCACAGCAACACAGGATTTGAGGTACATCTGCAGCCTACCCCACAGCTCACGGCAACAATGGATCCTTAACCTTCTGATCAAATCCAGGGATCAAAGCTGCATCCTCATGGATCCAGGTTCATTACCGCTGAGCCATGATAGGAATTCCACCTTGGTGTTATATTTGTCTGAGGTGAACTGTGATTTTGGATTAGATTTTCTTTGCCCTTGAAAAAAAAAATGGTTTTCTGAGTTGAATTATAAAATCTGCTTGTTATAATTTTATATTAGAACCTATTGCGTGGGAAAACCATGCCCTGTCTCTGTCTCTGATATGTTTACTATCTTAGATGATGACAATTTTGGAGCCAAGAACTTTTTTCTCTTTTTTCAATACCTGACTGCCAGAAGCCTTGGAACCAATTTGCAGCTCAGTTGAGACAAATGGAGACAACTTCATGGCCCCATTATCAGTGTCATCTGCTGTCACTACCCAATATCTACCTTCCATTATGTTTACAGGCCTTATAGGTTTTCCATAGACCTCATGTGTTTAATTTATGTTTAATAGTCTAATACATTTAGCGTTAAAATCATTTCAAGTCTTTTTACAAATGAATAGTTTCATATTCTACAAACCTAAGAGAAATTCACCAGAAAATTAAAAATAAAGTAGGTGGATATTCTTACCGAGAGGGAAGGAAATGGGGAAGGATCAAGATAATCCTGTCCCAGTGAGCTTTCCGAAACGTTGAAGTAGAAACGTAATGATTAATGAATGAGAACCTCACAGATTTATCCATTTGCCAAAATTTTGTAAAATGGTTCATTGGAATTTCAGATAAATGTAACTACCTAACATTGTCCTTTCCATTTGCTTCATTTACCATGATTATACATTCATGTCTCTTAGAAGAAAAAAAAGATGGATTTGCATTAAGTACAGCACTGATTTCATCCTCCATATCTAGCTCAATTTAGGGTGGGTCCTTGAGGAAAAAAAAACAAAAACCCAGCATGGAGCAGCTCCAGAGGTAATAGACTGAATAGCAAACTAGTCTCCAGGGTTTTGTGATCTCTAAAAACTTGGAGCTATAGAGCTTCATACTTTTTAAGTAAGTTAAGAATTATTTTACGGACTCTAGCTTCTCATTTTATAAAGATCAAAGGGAAAAATATATAAAATTAAATGTTATAATCTTTGTCTTACACTTATTAGGAAGAATACACTGACCTCTCAGGACACCCTGAAGAACCTCTCCTCTTTTTTTCATTCAGGCTTACACTCTCAGCTTAGCAATTAGAGTCTGTTATTGTGACTTTCACTTTACATGCTTGCTACCTTACGTCTACTTTCAAACTGTGTACACAAATGATATTTCCATTTTAGTCTGAACAAAACTAATCCTTTCATAGATACTTATTAAAAGACTGAGTGTGAAAGATACTTAAGAATCCTGACTAGTTCAGCCCTTAAGTAGCCCTACCTTCCCCGTGCTTCCCCCATGGGAGTTAAATTGAGAAAACAAATAAACAACTTAAAACAGATAAAATTCACTATCTGGTAAACTCTCCTATCTTTTGTAGCTCTTCTGGTGGTTTAAAACTCAGAGAACTGTTTGTGTTTTCTGAAATCTTATAGCTACTATATATGAATTAATCCAGTAGCTGGTCTTTTCATAACTAGGACCAGAGTATAATAATATCAGTAATCTACAAATCCTAATGTGTCTACAATTCCTTTTCCTTATGATTTTTGTAGTCTTTGTCTCCCAAGATCTCTTGCCTAGATTTTACTAGGTTCAATGAGTTTTTAGAAGAGGTAAACACTTGAAATCCTGGGAACTAACTGCAATAACCTTTCAAAGGCACGTTTGCCATTTCTTTAGGAATTCATCCCACCTGCCCTGATACAGGCATCCCGGATTGCTAAATTAAATCATTCTTAAATAAAAGTCCCCTAGTGTGGATGACAGGATTTGTGCTGAAAAACAGGGAGAGACAGGGATGGAGGCAGGTGGACTTATATCTATGCAAATGTATTCTGGACTGCAGATAACAAATGCCAGCATCTTAGAGAAAGTGGCTGCCCACCAAAAGGGATCAGGAGAAAGAAAACATCTTGAGAACCTTTGAGGGTATAGAAAGGGGTACCAGACATGGGGAATTTCTGAGCACCACTAACTGCACTCCAGCTGGTGGTCAGGACCATGGAATGACACTGAGACTGGTGTTGACACTCTTGCCCTCTTCCCACACCAGTTTCAGGGAGTTTGCCTACAGCCAGCAGGGGCGTGGGGTGACCACTACCCCACTGAGGCCCACTCAATCCCCTCCCCATCTTCCCTAACTCCTGTCCTAGGCCTAGAAGCCAAGGACAGACAGAAGAGCCACTCTTCTTCCTTCCTTTTGGGTTTAGTCCCTTGAAAAGTAGCTGGCTCTGACAGGGCCTGTGGTAGTGGGGACTGTCACAGGAGAAGTCTCTGTGAATGCTCTGTAGTTAGGGAAGGCAGCTGGTCCCAGGGCAATCAAGATCCAGGGCCAGTAGGGTGGCCCCAGCCCAGGCCAGGAATGTGAGGCTGGGGCCTATGTCCTGAAGCCCTCCTGAGGTGGGGTCAGCTGGCTAGAAAGACAGAGACAAGCAAAGGCCAAGGGAGACCCAGGGTTCAGAGCTTGTTGGTGTCCTCAAATTGGAAGCAACCGACTTCATCAGCTTTCTCTCTCTCCCTTTTACTAAGAATGTTTTTATTTTTAAACAACATTATATATTTAGAAGTGAAAAATATATATGTATTTTTTTTCTTTTTACAGCCGCACCTGTGGCATATGGAAGTTCCTAGGCTAAAGGGAATTGGAGTTCTCAGCTAGCAGTCTACACCACAGCAATGCTGGATCCAAGCCACATCTGCTGCCTACCACAGATTGCGGCAACGCCATATCCTTAACCCACTGAGTGAGTCCAAGGATCGAACCCACATCCTCATGCACACTATGCTGGGTTCTTAATCCACTAATCCACAACAGGAACTACCTGAACACATGTATTTTGTGTACATAATTTAGGTAAATGTTTAAGGATAACAATGCCTACTGGAAAATTATTTTCTGTAAGAGTAAAGTATGGAAAACAGCACAGATTAATTTAGGAGATGCAAACTATGCATGGACACAGAGAATGGATATAGGTTTTCATAATCAAAAACAATATCCTCACCCTCTCTTCCTGCCTAGGTTTTCACAGTGGGGAAAAAAAAATGTTAACTGGGGACAGAGCTGCAGAGTACTGTTTCCCAGACCATGAGGGAGAGAAGGGCAACAAATAGGCATTTTTGGTCATTGGATACAGCCTTGCAACAAGCCCACAGCATCGTAGCACTCTCTCATCATAGAGATCCAGAGTAGCAACATCCTGGCCACTGAAGAAGTAAAGAGCCCCCTCTGCTGACTTCTCCGAGCCCAGTCCAATCCTCTTGCCTCACAAGAACATCTGAAAGTGCCTCTGTTCCTTCCAGATTTCAGTTCTTTTCATTGGCTAAATGTAGGAGAGGGGCAAAAAGCAGAGATATAGAGGGGCTCTGAGGCATGAGAGAAGAACGGCCCTTCTGCATGTCTTTTTGAGCTCACAGAGCATCTCCTTGCCGGTGTATAACTCTAGCGTATACCATGGCTAGGAACTAGTGGAGGCGGGACTTCGGAGCATCTTCCAAATCTGAGGCTCTTTTCTTTCAACAGTACAGGTGTTGACATTTGCAAAGATACAGAGTTCTGGTAGAACAGATAATTGTATTGGTTTAAAGCTAAACATAAAAAGTGACTACTGTTGTGTTAGTCTTCTCAGCGTGCCTTAACAAGATACTACAGAAAGGGTGGCTTCAACAGCAGACTGTTTTCTCCCAGTTCTGGGGGCTAAAAGTCTATGATCACTAGATTCAGTTTCTGATGAGAGCGCTTTCTGGCTTGTAGATGGTGACATCTTACCATATTTTTACTTCGTGAGAAAGTGGAGAGAGGTCTCTGCTGCCTCTCCCTCTCCTTGTAAGATCACCAGTTCTGAGGGATTAGGACCCTAACTTCATGACTTCATATAACTTTAATTACCTCCATAGAGGCCTTATCCCCCAATACAGTGACATGGTGGGGGGTGGTAGTTAGAACTTCAGTTTATGAATTTTATGAGGGAAGTCATTCAATCCATAACAATTAGAAATATAACTGATGGATTTCTATCACAAGTGTTTTCAGGGACTTGAGCTGGAACTTTTCAACTAAACGTTTGGATCCAGTGAAGCATTTAGTGCATATTCATCCAGAAAACCACTTTCTGCAGCTTAACCAAGTGACCATGTAATAGAATATTTTTAACCTGCATTCTAAATTAGTTTTACAAGGTTATTTTTTTCCTAATTCTTTGGCAGTGAAGGACTGACCAATACTTAAAGTGAAGGAGGATTATAGAATTTATAAAAAGATATACTTTTCTTTCATTTTACAGGCCCAACAGCTTACTGATCTGGAACGAAAATTATCTGTGGCCAAAAATGAGCTGGAAAAGGCAGCTCTTGACCGGGTAAGTTGACATCTGTGAACCATCACAACTTTGGTTTTAGAGATGAAGCTAGAGTATACTCATTGCTTCCCTTGATTTATTATTGCAAGTCTAGATGCTGTGCATATAAGATGGCTATAGAATTCATAAATGTCTGTGCATACCTTTTTTTTTCTTGGCTGTGCCCACAGCATATGGAAATTTCTGGCCCAGAGATGGAATTTGTGCCATAGCAGTGACCCATGCCACCGCAGTGACAATGCCAGATCCTTAATCCACTGCACCACAAGAGAACTCCTCATGAATGTTTGATATTCACTTTGGAACTCAGTTCTTTTTTGTTTTTGCTGCTGTAGTAAATCAACTCAAGACTGAAGGCTGAAGCTCTATGATAGCATGGTTTTATGTTTCACCTCACTTGTATACTTGTCCTATAACACAATGAGTAAACATACTTTATTTACTGTTATTTTTTTTAAACACAGAAATTTATTTTCTAACAGTTCTGGAGGTGGGGAAGTCTGGGATCAGGGCGCCAGCATGATTGGGTTCTGGTGAGAGATTTCTTTCTGGCTTGCAGAAGACTGCCTTTTTTGCTTTGTCCTCACATGGCACAGAGAGAGAGAGAGAGAGAGAGAGAGAGGCAGACACAAACAGACAGATGAGTAAACCTACTTTACAGAATCAACAAAGATGCCATGTACTAAATTTACATAATGAGTTCTAAGCAAATAGAGGTGTTCTTGGAAACTTTTCATTTTGGAAATCTTAAGCTTCTCAAGGAAGAGGCATGAAAGAAGATAGTTCTCTTAAACAATTCTGTTCATATAAAGATAATGCAAGAGTAGGTGACAGACCATCTTTATAACAGCTTTACTGAAATATAAATCATATACTGTATGTCGCACTTTTGAAGTTCACAGACTTGTACAGTCATCACCACTAATTCCAAAACATTTTTATTGCACTTTTTTAAACCTCATTTCATCTAATTCCTTTTGTGTTTATTTTTGTACACTGTATTACAATTGTATATGCTCAGAATAAACCACAGTTCCCATCTGATGACTACCTTTGCCTGTCAATGTTCTTCTTATGAGACATGTATGGAGAATAGGGAATTGGTATATAGAAAGGGAAATATAATACAGAGGAAGGAGTTAATCATGGAATTTAGAATTATTGTTCTGCCACTTAATTATGGTATTCAAAAAATTCCTTAATGTATTCTTTCATTTTTAAATCAAGTAAACAATATTGTGGGGAGAAAATATTCCTTTTTTCTTTAGATCACTCAGAGCAAAAGGGTAGAATGATTTTAAAGTTATTTCTTTGTTCACTCAGCATCTATTTATTGAATACCCAATGTAGTTTTCTCTAATTCCAAGATAACATATCCAGCAAATATTAATACAGGAAACTCTGAATCTAAGAATCAAATCATAGTATTTCAGACTTGAAAAGACAAACACACTGCTCTCAATCAGACATTTGAAATGTCTATGATGAAGTAGTAGGGCCAGTCCAGGAATAATCTGCTTTATCAGACCTTCAGCCCATCTGTGCCTGAGATCAGGTTTTGATTGGACTGGAGTTATCAGCTGTCTGTCTAACAGTGTAAAAATAGACCCTCTCCTTGTGGAATGTATCATCTGGAGGATTTTTGGTTCATTTATACGTAATATTTTATGTGCAGTAAAAATATTTATAGGAGTTCCTATTGTGGCTCAGTGGAAATGAACCCAACTAGTATCCATGAGAATGCAGGTTCGATCCTTGGCCTCACTCAGTGGATTAAGGATCTGGTGTTGCCATGAACTGTGGTGCAGGTTGCAGACATGGCTTGAGTCCAGTGTTGCTGTGGCTGTGATGTAGGACAGCAGTGTTAGGTTTGCCGAAGGAGGAATGCACAAGGCCAAGTTGGTAAAGTGAGAGAGATTTATCAAGGCTTCAGAGGGGGACGGGCTGAGCTCAAGATGGTGCCAGCCCTAAATGCAAGGAGATGCTAGGCTTATAAAGGACCTATGGCGGGATCTGAAGCTGGAGTTTAAGGTGGGAACTTATGGCAGGAACGATGAAGAAGGAGGAGAAGAAGGTCAAGGAAAGGGTAGGGGATCGAGTCCATGACAGAGGGCAGTTAATCCTTGTAGGTGGTTAATCTATGCAGGTGGGTGTTTTCTGCAGGCCATTGTTTCTTGCTGCACAGCGTGAGCATCCACATTCTGGGAGAGCATATCCACAGTAGGTCTTCAAGGTGAACAGCCATATTTCGGGGGTTTGTCTCCATCCTCATGGGAGCTGCAGCTCCAATTCAACCCCTAGCCTGGGAACTTCTATATGCCCTGGGTGAGGCCCTAAAAAGAACAACAAAAATATGGACATATGAAGAAATATGCAGCATGATCAGCATAAGTAAAGAAAACAAGAGATGCATATACCTAGAACTGATTCAGACATTGGAATGATAAATAGTCAAAAATTTAACAACTATTATATCCATATATGCATGATATTTCTATAAGCATATATATAAATTACAGATATATATAATAGAGAAGTAATGCATATGAGAGGATAAAGATTTTCGCTAGACTTGGAATCTATTAAAAAAGCAAGTAGATATTCTAGAATTAGAACAATATGATTCATGTAATTAAGAATTTAACTGATGTGTTTAATAACAGATTGGATGACTGAACATAGAACTAAAGACTAGGGAGATGAAAGGAAAATTTATATCAAATATCTATGCAATATGTAGAAAACAAATGGAAAGTAAATAGAGAACAATAAATGTATAAGATAATTACAAAATGTGTAAATTATGTAATTGTTGTTCTAGGGGCAGGGAAAGGGAGAAGCAATATTTGTAGAGAAAATGGATAAAATTTTCCATAACTTTGAAAGATATCAACTTCAGAATCAAAAATGTAAATAATCCACAGTTAACTTAAACACAAGGATAACCACTGTCTAGTCAAATTACTAGATATAAAAAAGATGAGCTAAAATAGAAAAAGAATACTAAATGATAGATATCAACTTAAGTATGTCAATAATTACATTTTTAAATGGATAAAATATGCCAAGTACAAGCCTAAAATAATAAGGCTACAATAAACAAAAACTTTATGATTCATACAAAAGACATCTTTAAAGAAATCAGAGCTCTGTCAGTAGAATAGGAAAAATAAGGTAAACTATGGATAAGAGTAATACAAAGAAAACTTGTATATCAGTATAAAAAGCATTAAAAGTAAACTAGAAGTAAAAGATTTTTAGTGCTGAGAGGTTCATATGGATCAGCCCAAAGGAAAGACATCACAATTCTAAATCAGTGTGCATACAGCAACATTTCTTTAAAATGTATATAAATTTTAAAAAGTGTTCTTGGGAGTTTCCATTGTGGCAGAGTTGTTAAGGAACCTGACTAGTATCCATGAGGCTGAGGGTTCGATCCCTGGCCTCACTCAGTGGGTTAAGGATCCAGTATTGCCATGAGCTGTGGTATAGGTTGCAGATGTGTCTCTGATTCCCTGTTGCTGTGGCTTGGTGTAGGCCTGTGACTACAGCTCAGATTTGACCCCTTAGCCTGGGAAACTCCATATGTAATGGGTGCGGCCCTAAAAAGATAAAAGCCAAAAAAAAACAGGAAGCGTTCTTAAGATCCATGCACTTTTCCATTACCTGCTGTATTTCAGTACAGTTTATTAAAAGTAAAAAGTACTTAACCTTATGGATTTCCCATCATGGCTCAGTGGAAACGAATCCAACTAGTATCCATGAGGATTCAGGTTCAATCCCTGGCCTCGCTCAGTGGATTAAGGATCTGGCGTTGCTGTGAACTGTGGTATAGGTCACAGACATGGCTCAGATCCCGTGTTGCTGTGGCTGTGGCTTCGTAGGCTAGCAGCTATAGCTCTGATTAGACCCCTAGCCTGGTTACTTCCATATGCCTCAGGTGTGGCTCTAAAAAAGAAAACTATATATATATATGATTCTTTAGAAGTTCCCATGGGTTACAGCAGTTTAAGGATCAGGCATTGCCACAGCTGTGGCTCAGATTCCAATTGCAGCTCAGTTTGGACCCCTGACTGGGGAACTTCACATGCCTCAGGTGTGGCCAAAAGAAAAAAGAAAAAAAAAGAAATAACTTTATAAAATTGGTAGAATCAGAAAATCAGAGGTATATACAATCCTAAAGTTCAAATGGAGCATCTTTTTTTCCCTTTCTTTTCCATCCCTGCCATGATCTATGTAATATGTTTTAAATTCTAGAAAGATGTTGAATTCCCGATATCCTGAGGCAGGCTGGCCCTCTCAGAGATTTTAACAACTATGGCTGTTGGAACATTCTTCTTTATACTAAATCTTTTCCCTGATTTGATTTCAAATAACCTACTTAGTCAGTGACTAAGTTTGGAATGCCCCCTGCTTACAGCTAGAAGCTATGAGAAACAGAAACCTCATGGTACATAGTCTTGTATTCCCCATCTCTCACAATTTTGTTGGGCACCAAAAATTAGGAAAAAATTTTATGTGGATCCATGTGGTCAGAAAAACAAAGAGTAGTAAATATGTATAATTTAAGTACATGTCATTTATAAAAACTGATTATAGTCACATAATGTTTCATGGGAATATTATGATTGGTCATAACTCGCAGAACATAGAGATAATGCAGAATTTTTCTTTCTGTGTCTTGTCCATCCTGTGACTTCCTCCTCCCCATTTTTACCATCACCACTATGTGCCTAGGCCACATCATGCCAGTCTGCATTCAGATGAGAGATTATGTTGAAGTTTTAAATAAAGGTCTCCAGAGCAGGTCTGTGTTCACATCACAACTCCTTCACTGAATGACCATGTTCCAATCCCTGAGACTCTCTGTACTTCACAGTAAAATGAAATGATAATAAAATTCACTTTATAAGAACAATGAGAAAATTATAAGCATCAAAAAAAGTAAAGTATTGAAAATTCTTGGAACATGAAAAACACTAAGCATAGTAATTATTTTTATTAGTGAATGATATCATACAGGGACTGCTTCTCTGTGATAATTTTTCCTTTAACCTTTAGGATCTTGGCACTCATTTTGCTACAGTTAACTATAAATTCATTGCCTGTTACAGGAGGTTGAACTGAACAAATCTCATGGAAGATATGTATGAGGCTTATAAACTGTAGTCATAAAGCCAGGGGAAAATGCTAGTTCACTTAAAATGGATAAAAACTACAGTTTAATGAAATCACTCTTTACCTCTCTCTATCATCTTTATATGAGAACTTTTTATTCTCTTCAGGTATCTAGCTCCAAAGAACACTGTATCTGAGCTTCAAATAGCCTTAAATACTTCATAAATATTATGAAGACGTCTTTACACTCTAACATGGTTCTCATTTCATATTTCTCATGAAAGAAGTCTCAGTTTACTATCCCAGTATAAGCAATAGTAATTTCAAGATCTAAGAATCAGTCTTTGTTTTCTAAATGATCAGCTATTTATTTGGCAATATCTTATGAATTATAGTTAGCTTCGGGTACCAGAATGTAAAAACAACCTAACGGTTTGGAAATCTATCTCTCAAATTCTCATATTAAAAAAAATCATTGGGAAGTTCCCCCGTGGCACAATGAGTTAAGGATCTGGCATGCCGCAGCTATAGTGCAGGTCTCAAATGCGGCTCAGGTTCATTCCCTGGCCTGGGAGCCTCTACGTGCCGCAAGTACAGCCAAAAAAAAAATTAATTAATTAAAAAAATAAAAGTTCCTGTTGCAACTGACTTTTACATAATTTCACCCAGGGAAGCATACATTGTTATATCATATTACGGATGACACAGGTTAGGTGATCTATACATACTCTCAGGACAAAGTAGTTGAAGAATGAGATATTTTTGCCACAGTGTGTCTGGCACATAGCAAGAGCATAATAAATAGCTATTGATTAAATAGATAGATGAACCTCTAACTTCATAGACTAACAAACATGCTGTTTATCCTAAATACAAGAGACATAGAGGTCACCTAGAGCAGAGAGCCAAAAATGTTGAATGAACTTACAGAAGTATTAGAGCTAATTTCATGTTGTAAAGAAAGGTGAGGGGAAAGCCTTTGTAACCACAGCTTTTCATGATCTTTCCAAAACCATCTGCCAGTGATACACCTAGATCTCTCTGAGAACTTCACATTTTCATGTGAAAAAATCAAAGAATGGAGTTCTCTTGTGGCGCAGCATACCTGGAGTTCTCACTGAAGTGGCTTTGTTCACAGCTGGAGCATGGGTTCAGCCCCTAGCCTGGAAACTTCCACATGCTGCAGGTGTGGCCAAAAGAAAACAAACAAAAAAATTAGACGTGAATACTACCCTGTGAATATTTATTTGTCAGGATATGAGAAATTAAAGATATTGTTGTCTTTGCAAGATATATCTTTCTGTCTCCTCCAAAATGCATTTTTCTGAGAAAAGTTCTCACATACAGACACAAAAAACTGCCTTCTAAATCTCCCACCATCTTACAATCACATATATTAGAAATAATTTCTTATATGCTTTATATCTTATACAACATAATCATGGGCATTTTAATGTTTGAAATATTACTATTTTGTAGTTTATAATATTCTGGATAAAATGAGGAATATTTCATTATTTTCTCACGTAAAACAGCACCAGTCTATATTCTCTGGAGAATTTGCTTTATTAATTTTACCAATATTTGTTGAGTTGGAAACTGATGATGCTGCAAAAAAAAATAGACCTCAAAAAAATTGCATTGTGGTAGGAAGAGATAAATCAGAAGTTCCCATTGTGGCTCAACAGGTTACGAATCCAGCATTGTTTCCATGAGAATGTGGGTTTGATCCCTACAGCTCCAATTTGACCCCTGGCCTGGGAATTTCCATATGCAACAGATGTGGTTATGAAAAGAAAAAAAGAAATAGATAAATCAATAAACATATTAACAGGAACATAATTTTCAATGATGACAAGGATTACATAGGATATAATTAAGAAATGCGATAGACTGAGAAAGAAGTGTTCAGGGACTATTTCCAAGAAGACAATATGTAAGCTGAAACATACATTTTAAGTGGCAGTTTCCTACGTAGATATTTGGAAAGAGGGTTCTGCAAGCAGAGGAAACAGCGAGTATAAGGGCTTTAAGATGAAAACAAACTTAGAATGTTTGATGTGCTATAAGGGACATCTTGACAAACAGGATCTTCTTAGACTTTGCATTTTACTATCATGTGGCAAAGGAAGTGGGGAAAGTGGTTTGGTGGGAGGAGAACAGGGCAAAAATAAGGCTTATCTTAGGAGGGAATAGGTTGTAAGATCTAGGGGAAAATATACTTTATACATTGTACATCCTATTTCATTAGGTGACATCTTGTTCCATGTGAACCACAAATTGAATGGTGGCCTTACCTGCAATTTCAAACTGCACTTAGCATTACAAGTTAAAATGTAATGACATTGTGATATAAAATTATCATCTGGGTCCTGCTCATGGACTGCATCAAACCAAACATGAGTAGAGTCAGTAACAGGCTATTATGTTAGAGGGACTAGCTGGAAAGATGTAGGGTTTTTTGCTTTTGGTAAAAAGTTGACCAAATTGGGGCAGCTTTGCTTACAGAAATCTTTGGCCTCTGGCAGGGAAAATCTACAATGTAATGAAGGAATGGAGATAGAATGTAATATAGCAGGCCAGGTCACAGGCTTGCGATCCAAAGAATAAATAAATGAAAGAAAAAGAAATTAAAAGCTAAGACAGTAAGAATAGGTTGAAACATAAGAGCGAAGACACCTTACCACAAGGCTGTGAAAGGGGAGGAGTTGGACGTTTCTTTTATAAGATGTTGATTCTGATATCATAGGTGACCTTGACAATTTCAGGAGACCTGTAGGAGCAGATGAGATGATTGCACCAAAGTTCAGGTAATTAAAAACAGGAAACATGCACATCTGTTGGAAAATTTGTTGTGCCTAAACAGTGTTTACTGAAAATCAGTGTTTGAAGCTGTTAACTTCATGCTCTTAATTATTTGTTTTCAGCACATGAGTATAGCCATTATTCAGGAATTTGTCTATTATGTCAAGATACATGTTATGCCTGATGTATATTTGTTATATATGTTATATATATGTGTGTTATGTTATATATGTTATATATATGCTGTATATGATATATGTATATATATATATCGGGGAAAATGTAAGATATGTCTCTTAATTTCAATGTTCAAAATGTATCAGGAAAGATGACATCTCCTGAAAACCAAACTGCATTAAAGGGCGTATCATAATGGAATTACGTTTGTAAATTAACATGTGTTTCTGTGGGGAGTGAGCATAGGCTAGGAGGAAACAGAGAATCCAGGTAAATGATGAGCAGAACCACATATAAAAATTGTGTTATCTGTTGTCTTCATAGGAGTCACAGCTGAAAGCAATGAAAGAGACTGTACAACTCTGCCTCTCAACCGTGTTCCATGATCAGCCTCCTCCCCCTTTGAATTTCTTCAAGCCAAATCCAACTCAGAAGTCCATTCCATTCAATCCAATTCAAACTACAATTTCAGAAACAAGGACAGAAAGCAAGGTACATTTTATTTGTGCTTTGAATAGTCAAATCATGTAAGGTACTTCATAGTTCATTTTATATGGTCATCACAGTGAAACCAGGTAAGATCTCAGAATCTTTGAAAAGTCAGGTAGTAAATGGGAGATACTAACCCAGTTCGTAAAGTCTCCATAGTCACTTGGAGGATGTTGGAAAACACTTTCCTTCAGCAGAGAGAGAGCTGGCTGTTTCTTAGGCAGGATTGTCACTATTATTATTATTACTATTGCCATTATTTTGCCATAGTTAAAAGAAAATATCTTATATTACATTCCAGTATATACCAAAGGTTTAATATGGAAAATACTTTCTCCTAGGGAATAACCATCATCTTTACAAAAGTAGACACATTTCTCAAGAATTAATTCCATACTTCTCAACACTTCTTGTACATTAGAATGACTTGGGATTCTTGTAAAAAAAAAAAAAAATCTGGTACTTGAGACTCACTCCAGACCTTTTAAAACAAATCCTTTCTGGTTGAGCTCCATTCAGCTTTAGTTTTTAAGGGCTTCCTAGGGGGATTTGACAGCAATTGACTTACAGAAATCTCCCTCCAAATCCCTACCACCACCCTACTTTAGACAGAACGAAAAAGGGCCTTTCAGTTCTGCTTTTGTTTCAATCATCAGAACCTTCAATTTCCAGGCTCTACATTTAAATCAATCTTGACAACCTGAAGTAGATATTGAAGAAAGGAGTTTAGTATCAGGCAGTAGATTCAATGGTGCTGGCTCTCTTATCACTTGCCTTAGGATCACTTGCTATTAAAATAAGTATTATAGACACCAGTCCAACTTCTAAAGCAAATCTATAGTGGGCTGGGAGTAGATGGGGACAAAAAACCTGAGAACCACTGTTAACAACTACCTAATGATAAATTACATCTGGGGCATTCTTACTGCTTATTCCCCTGATTCCTTACATTTGGGTAAAAAGGGGACACTCTTCACCCAAATGTAAAGAAAATTTTAGATTAGAGATAAATTGTAGATTGAGAGATACTGTTTTCAGGATGAAGAGTCAAAATTAAGTAAAACAAAATAAATTTTCTAATGTTCTGTTTTTACCTATAACTAGTAGATTTCTGGACAATATAATTTCAAGTTTCTCTATCAAAATCATTTAAAATATGTATCTCCATTTTGTATTATTCTGTTTTTATTTTGTGTTGAAAGATCTCAAAATTTTTAGGCCGCCATTTTTCTCCTTTCTGTCTTTCTGCTCCACCTTGAAAACACTAGGTCTAGAGTATTTTGTAAATTTAACTAAACTCAGGGAATAAAGTTGCATAATAGTGTATTTTTATGTTTAGGAAAAATTCTGGGTAAATTTATTGAAACTGCCCATTGGTTAAATACAGTTACCCACACAATCTCCCCCACCTACTGTTATGGTCTGTGCACTCAGATCAGAAAAGAATTTCCAGACTCATATCAGAGTGAAAGGAAAGAAGAGTTTATTGAGCATAGCCAGGTGGAGAGAAAGTAGAGTTTATTGAGGTAAGAGATGCTGCAAGCACAATGGGATGACTTCCTGATGATCTGGGAGTGCCTGGCCTATCTGTTTTTATAGCCCATATAATGCCATATACTGACTGACCTGCTGATTGGTTGGAGAAAGAGGGGTCTTAGGATACATTTGATGATTGCTTGGGGGAATATAAGGGCCCTGTAGAGGTAGGGTGAGCAGGGGGCCACATACCTTTCCTAGTAAGGGGTAGGAAGGAGTAGAACAGGCTGCTCAAGGTGGGGGAAGGAGCATTACAATGAGATGGGTGGGGTGATGATAAGGGTCTGGTAATTCTTATCTCAGCCAGAGGCTTTTTTTTTTTTAATGTTTTTATTATAGTTGATTTATAATGTTCCGTCAATTTCTGCTGTACAGCAGAGTAACCCACCTATACATATATTTACATTCTTTTTCTCACATTATCCTCCATCATGTTCCATCACAAGTGACTACATATAGTTCCCTATGCTATACAGCAGGCTCTCATTGCTTATCCATGCCAAATGCAATAGTTGGCATATATTAACCCCAAACTCCCAGTTCATCCCAGTCCCTCCTTCTTCCCCTTGGCAACTACAAGTCTGTTCTCTATGTCTATCAGTTTGTTTCTTTTCTGTAGATAGGTTCATTTGTGCCATATATTCAATTATTTATATAAGTGATATCATATGGAATTTGTCTTTCTCTTTCTGACTTACTTCATTTAGTATGAGAGTCTCTATTTCCATCCGTGTTGCTGCAAATGGCATTATTTTGTTTTTTACGGCTGAGTAGTGTTCCGTTGTGTATATATACCACATCTTCTTAATCTATTCATCTGTCAATGGACATTTAGTTTTTTTCCATGTCTCAGCTATTGTGAACATAGGGGTGCATATCTTTTTCAATGAAAGTTTTGTCCTGATATATGCCCAGGAGTGGGTTTGCTGGGTCATATGGTAGTTCTATACTTAGTTTTCTGAGGTACCTCCATATGTTTTCCATAGTGGTTGTACCAGTTTACATTTGGCCAGAGGCTTTGAGTTCATTCTCCTTGAAGGGGCCTTGAAGCCCAACACCTACCAGAAAACTACATACTGCCGTCACTTCATGTTTGTCTAAAAGAAGAGCAAAGACTCAACCTTGTTAAGTCCAGTGACTTTAGATAAAGCACCTTTGTAATTTTATGGGCACAGTACACTTATCACCAACTCAAATAAAATTTATTTAAGCCCATTATTAAAATTGAGCTCTTTATGACCCTGAATGAGTGAAGGAAATTACTGACTGTTTAACTGATTTACTACTAATAAATATATGTCCTGTCACTGAAATAAATAATAAATATTTATTATTTCTCTCAGCTTATGCCAGAAAAAACATAGAAGGCATTTAGATGTGGTTTAGAGATTGCTCATTTAAAAAAAAATAACAGGAGTTCCCGTCGTGGCGCAGTGGTTAACGAATCCGACTAGGAACCATGAGGTTGCGGGTTCGATCCCTGCCCTTGCTCAGTGGGTTAACGATCCGGCGTTGCCGTGAGCTGTGGTGTAGGTTGCAGACGCGGCTCGGATCCTGCGTTGCTGTGGCTGCGGCGCAGGCCGGTGGCCACAGCTCCCATTAGACCCCTAGCCTGGGAACCTCCACATGCCGTGGGTGCGGCCATAAACCCGCGGCCATAAAATGACAAAAGGCAAAAAAAATAAATAAATAAATAAATAAATAAATAAAAATAACAGAAAGCTCCGACTAAGATAAAGTTCAATAAATCTAAGCTGATATATTATAGAGCATTCTGCTTTACAGGTTACTGTCCTAAGGTTCTCTGGAATTGATGTTTTGCTCATATTGTGTTCAGTAGTGGTAGAACTTGTATTTTATGTATTTGTGGGGCTTGACTCTGTATGTAGGCACCTCACAGATAATATTTGAAAACCATCAATAATATAATGTGACATGAGCTTTATCCAAGAGAATCAAAACTTTCAGTCATGGAAGATCTTTTCTCTAAATACAAAAAAAAAAGTAGTTTTTAAATAAGGACATTTAACTACTAAGTCTTCCGTGTTGGCTAATTATAGCCACAGTGATATTATGTCCCTGACTGGACTCTGTGAGACCATCACATCACTTAACCTCTCTCCACCTCAGTTTCCTCGGTCCTTTTCTTGGGATGTTGTGACATGAGCATTACAAATCATAATTTTTACTTATTATCTGTGATATATGGCTGTTCCCATCTGCTTTTTTTTTTTCTTTTTGTAATCTTCAACTCTTCTTTAAAAAGAGAAGGGCATTTGAATGGCTTTTCCTAAAACCTGTGAAACATATCCAAGTAAGCAATTTTCATCCCACATCTGAAAAAAAGACAAAATAGCCCCCAGATGTCATTTTATTTTGTCTTGCAGAAGATTGGATAATGCAGACAAATTTTTATTGCATCATGAATGTGTGTGTATATATGAATACATATATACATACATATAAAGTGTATATATATATGTAAATACACACACACACACACACATTCACTGTGGACTTTAAAAGATACAGATTTCATTAGATAGGGAGTTCAATATTATAAAAATTTATTGACGAAAACTTAAATGCTAATTTACACATTAGTAAACCTTATCTTTTTTTAATTTCTGGAACATGTCTGCTACATAATGTTTTAGTCCTACAGCTTAAGTTTCTGTTGAGGAAACTCAGTCAGGTTTTCCAGCCTCCTTTCCTTCATTGCATTCTCCGTAGCTGTTATGCCTGCTTCTCTCTGAATTGGGGTGAATTTTTTTCTTGCCTTCCTAGTATTCTCAGTATTTATTCTAATATTCTGATAGCACAGTGTTAATTCCTTGTGGTTCTTGGTCATACCTTGAATACAGCAATGGCTGCATACTCCTCCCCCCTTAAGGGAGATGGGAATGCTTAGCTCATGGATTTGCTCTGTATTATCAAGTATCTAGAGCAGTGTTTCTAGTGAACGGAATAGAAATGACACTTGCTGCATTTCTGTTTTAGTCACCTCAGGATGCTGTAATAAATTGTGATGGACTAAACAACAGACATTCATTTCTCACTGTTCTTGAGGCTGTAAAGCCCAAGGTCAGAGTGCTGCAGGGTTCCGTTCTTAATGAAGGCCGTCTTCCTAGATTGTAAATAGCTCTGTGCTCACATGATCTTCTCTAGGTGTGTTAGCATGGAGATGGAGAGGGATCTCTGTCTCTCCATTTCTTTAGAGGGACACTAATCCCACCATGAGGGCCCCACTCATGACTTAATCTAAACCTGATTACCTCCAAAAGATTCCCACCTCCTATTACCATCACATTGGAGGCTGGGACTTCAGCATAAGATTTTGGAAAACACATTCAATCCATAGCAGTGCCTCTCTTCTCCCTGGACGTTTCCCTTATAAGTGAGACAATTTATATTACTGAGTGTTCATTCAGTGCCTCATATTCAACTAAATCGTTTTCCATCTGTATGTTAGGATTATGCTCATCACTGAAAATGTGAATTTGAAAGGGCACAACACTGACCTCTTGGAAATTGCAGCTTATTTTTTCTGTAAAGAGAAAACAAGAAAAAAATTCAAAGGATGTGTAGTAGATCAGGACTTTTTCTTTTTTTTTTTTTTTTGGTATTTGGAATTCCATATTCCAAATGGCTTTAATTAAAGATAAAGACTAAGGAGATACTTAGGTACACATGAAATGATGTCTTTTCTCTAAGATTGTTATTTAATTATGTGGAAGATATTGTTCCAACAGAAAGGTAAAGAGCAAAGGTATGAGCTAGGCGATCTGATTTTAATTTTGCATAAAATGATTCTAACCAGAGTAGAAACAAGCAACCCAGTGACAGTCTTTTTTGACAATCCAGGCAGATGACAGTGACCTGATCTATGGTGCAGAAACAGAAATGGTATTCTAGATGTAATAGAGGCATAGAACTGCAATGACCTGGTTATTAAGTGGGATGCATGAAGAGAGAAAATTAAAATCAAGAATAATAGTCAGTGCTTGTATCCATCTGCTGTGATACCAAAGATAAGGGAGAGTTGTTTTTTTCGCTTTTTTTGTCATGCCCCTTCCTGGGCCAGGGATTGAACCTGCACCAGAGCAGTAACCCAAGCCAGTACAGTGACAATTCCAAGTCCTTAACCCACTGTACCACAAGAGAACTCCAAGGGGAACTTTTTTAGGAAGAACCCACAGTTGTTTGTTTTACAGCATGCTAAGTGTTAGATGTCTTTCATACAGTGAAGTGTCCATACCCATTAGGGGTTTATACACGTGAACAGGAACTAAGGCAAGGCACCTGAGTGGAGAGAAGGGATTTGGCATCATCACCATTGACAGAAATTAAATGTTGGAAATAGGTTAAATTACCTGAAGAGACAGTGTAGAATGAAAAGATATGGGGGAGGGGAGGAGGTCACAGAGGACACCAGGCAAGAGGAATAACTTGATCCTGGTTTTATGTATAGTTTAATAGATGAAATGCTTATAGTAAAAGTGTACCCCTTTCCTTTATCTTTTGTTGAGCTACTCTTCATTTTGTAGGTGAGCCAAGTACCATGACTTTTCCATGCCTGTTTTACTAGTATGAGAAAATAGAATAGGTGTATCATTGTGTATATTTAGGATGGTGAATATGCCAGAGGTTTCCTGGAGATGACTCATACCTGCCTGTAAAAGCTGGTTGTTAAACTTTCAGAATGTGTACTAGTCAGCTCTTAACACAGCTATTATTAAATGTTACCTAAATATACTTACAGTTAAGTAAATTATGCTAAAAACAAATTAAATATCAAAACTACCACTTGATGCTATTATCTCTGAATAAGCTATGTCTTGAAGATATTATGTCTTTTGGATCCATATAGTGCAAGTACTGTATGATAGTGTTCTACCGATTTTTCTAACTTCACGTTCAGTGGTATCATCTTGATAAATTAAATTGGTAATACTTATAACTTAGAATTGGCAAATGCTACAAATCAGGGTCCTCCTAACCCCTAGAGATAGTGAATAACATGCTTCTGTCTGTGTATGAGTGGTTTTGTGTATGTGTGTGTGTGTGTGTGTGTGTGTGTGTGTGTGTGTGTGTGTGTGTGTGTGTGTGTTGAGACTTTAAGATAGGCCTACTGGGCATCTTTAATAATATAAAAATAATACATGATCAAAATATTTATTTTGTCTTCTGTTTGTGTGGTAGAGCTCGGTGCATAGTAAATGCCAAGAAAAGGCAAAATAATTATTAAAAATCTTGTACAACTAATGGCACATTCTGGTAAAGAAATATTTTTATGTGTTCATTGTACTGTTTTACTTATATTCATTTTATTATAAAATATTAAATGTGACTTCAGGAAGTTCCCTAATACTAAGCGGGTTAAGGATCTGGTATTGCCACAACCTCAGTGTAGATTCAGTCCCTGGCCAGGGAACTTCCACGTGTCTCGCGTACAGCAAAAAAAAAAAAAAAAAAATGTGATTAGGAGGAAGATCAGGGTACATATTACTGAGCAGTCTACCACTTTTAGGTGAGTAACATGAATTATTAATATAGTAGCATAGTTGGTATTTATAACTGCACGATAGGTAGTTTAAAAGCTAGGATTCCCTCTATACACCAGTGTGATGATATTTGCTCCTCAGAATTTCTGGGAGGATTAAACAAGGTAAGAAAAGTGCTGGTCAAAGCCACTTCCCAGGCTCCTCCCTTCTCTCCTCTTCTCCCAGGGCTGATATCTCCGCAGGACAGGATGCAGAGGAATCTGAGCTCAGAAGGCAGGGCCCCCTGCTCTTCCCAGCCTTGGTCCCTCTGTGAGGACCTGGGACACTGGAGAGAGGATGAGCCTGTGCCTGGACCAAGTTCCAGGGGTCTGGTGCCTCAGGGAGGTGGAGACTGCGGGCTGTTCCTTCCTACTCACCACAAGGTCATCTGCTTACTTGGCTGTGACTCAGTGGTCACTACATCAGGGCAGAGACCTGTGAAAATAGAAAGGGCTTATATTTCTGTCCCAAGTGTTCCAGCCAAGACTCTTGAGGGCCCAGGGAGACTTCTGCCTATGTGATCAGGCTGTACAGTTCATTTACATCCAAGGAATCGAGTATAATGAACGTAAATATAAGGATTATTTTTTAAAGAGAGATGAGGTTCACTAGTCAGACTAAGTATTTTTTCTACAACTTTCTAATTTTGAAATCTTAACTACTTCTCTCGTATTAACCTTTCATATATATAAAGTGAAGACAATAACAGCACCAACTTTACAGAGCTGTTGTGAAAATGAAATAAAAAAAATTAGCATACAGCATTTAGCATAGGAAGTAGTGTCCAACACTGAGAAACAGTCAATAAATATATTGAATATGTACTATATCTGGAAATGAGGCAAACACTTTGAGAAGACTTAAAGAAGATTTTTAATAGGAAATTATTAAAACAAAAACTATTTACTTTGTTTTATTATGCAGATGTAAGAATACATTTATTCAAATAAGTGCAGCTACATTTTTTTTAAGCATAAAAGTATAGGTCTGTCCACACAATGCATTTAATGTCAGTGATCACAAGAGTAAATGCTGTAAAAAAAAAAAAGGGGAGAAAATAAAAAGACAGCAGAAATGAGAAGCAATTCAGAAAAGTAGTGTAGGTCAAAAAATGATGAAATTGTGTTATGAAAGCTCATTGTTTCATTCCCACCCAGGCAGTCATCATCTTCTTTGTTTTTCCTTTCATGCAACTCATTGCCTTGTATTTAGCTTCAGTTGACATTGGTAAAGGTTACAACAGTGGCATCAACTTAATTGGACAAGGATGATTTGTTATTTTTTTTTCCAGTTTGGTAGAAATGCCAAAGTCATTTTAGGGCAGTGGCCCTGTTCAGGAGTTTAAAGGCATTCAAGCAAAAATTGCATTCTGCTTGGTGCCTGGAGGTTTAAAGCAAGGTGGATTTGTATTCCCCCCCTCCTTTTTTTTTTTTTGTGCCAAAAATCTGTTGCAAAGTAATTTCCAAAAACTCTCAAAACAGTGCACCTGGAATCATCATAGACCAAAAGGTTTCAACCAGACTGTGATTTTTTAATCATTAAGAGCTTCCCTCAAACCTGCTATCAACACTTAGAATTCTAATAAAATTCAGCAGCAGTGCAGGCCAGTTTTGGGGATTATTCAAAGCTCCCAGACTACTCACATTTATAATCATGGTTAGGAACTATGAAGATCCTTTCTCTAGAAATAGCAAAGAAATCTAAGAAGGAAGCCTGCCCTTTTCCCCCACTTTCCTGCTTCTAGAAGATATTTCCCAACTAGTCCAAAGGGGATCAGTTTTAGACAGATCTGTTTTTCTACCAGCTGTCTGTCTAGCTAACCATTTAGTTATCTGTAACATCAACCAGCTGTTTGTGTTCCTTCCATGCTATGAAAATATGTTTTGTATCTTTGTATGTCCAGGGTTACTGTGAAAATAAAAATGAATACATGAGTCTAAAACATTTGTATACAATATAACATTTCATCTAAGGAGTTTTGTTTGGGTTTCATTTTTGATTTTAGGAGGTAATAATTGCTTATTTATTTTCCCAGCAGATATGGCATATACGGTGCAAAGTTAAGTCTAAGTCAAAATTATGCCATATTTTTAGTATTACGATATGAATATACATAATACATAAGCATAAATATATGAAAAAGAACTCTGTAGGTTATAAGATATATATTTAATTTGGCAAATATAAAAACCAAAGCAAAACAGACCCTTTGATGCTTTCTGTCAATGCCGTGCATATTTGTACCTTGAGATGGTCTGAAACCAAATTCTCATTTATTCTTCATCACTGGTACGTGTATATCTAATAGGAATATTACTTATATAGGAGTTCCTGTTCTGGCTTAATGATTAAGAACATGACACAGTGTCGATGAGGATGTGGGTTTGATCCCTGGCCTCTCTCAGTGAGTTAAGGACCCAGCATTGCCACAAGCTGTGATGTAGGCCACAGATGCAGCTTGGATCCCACATTGCTGTGGCTATGGTGTAGGCTGACAGCTGCAGCTCTGATTCGAACCCTAGCGTGGGACTTCCATATGTCACAAGTGAGGCCCTAAAGAGAGAAATATGTGTATATATATATATATATATAACTTAAATCGATTAATTGGATATCTCTATGAACTTCTTTTAAAGATATTTGTTAGCAACATGAAGATATAATTAATTTAATCCTTCTGAAATTAAAATTACATTGGAACAGAACAATTTTTGGTGGAAATGTTAATTTATGTAAGTCTAGGTAGGCATTCTGATATTTGGAGAAAACACTACCAAATATCTTTTATGTAAAGAATAACCAACAGTTTCCATTTTCCTTTTTTTTTCCTCTCATAATTGAGATTATATTGGCTGATTTGAGGATCGGTGCACAGATATTTCAGTTTGTACAATAATTCTTAATGTACTGAAATTTTAAAAGGTGTGTAGTTGTGATTGTTTTTTAAACAGTTATTCCAGTGACTTTCCAGCCTGAATTTTGGATTCAAGTATTTCTTAAAAGTATATCAAGTACCAATATCCTCAAATTACATCATAAGTCTCATTAACTGACAATTTAATATCATATATATTAGATATTCATATTTTCAGTCTTTCATAGAACATTCACAAAATTACTAGGGAAATGGGACTGCTGCCACCAAAGATGTTACAAAGCACATGAATCTGACAGGAAGAGCCATGATCAAAGAGTGGTTTACTTTAGAAAACAATTCTACTACAAAACAACATGAAGATGGAAATAATTTAAAATGTTCAAGACATATTAAAGGCATGACTATGATCCCAAATTGCCATTCAGTGTGTTGAGTATTATAGGATATTTATTTTTTAATATCCTATAATACTCAACAAATTGATTTCTTAAATAATTCTGAATGCTAATCTATTAAGAATTTAATTAATAAAAAACATGCAATTTAAAATAAATAAACAGACAAACTCCCCAACTTATGGAATGTTAAGCTAACACCCAAGATAATCAAAACTTCCCAAAGCGAATATGCTTCTGCTGTTTTCTGATTATACCAAAAAAAAAAAAAAGAAGAAGAAGACCAGGCAATTATATCACCTCTTTAGAAAAGAGCATTTACACTTAAAAAATGTGATGATTCCCTCCTTCTTAAAATTATTTCTAAAGCTACTAAAACCTTGTATTTACAAAATAGTACTGAAGATATTCCTGTGGATTATACGAGAAGGGAGAGAGGAACCACTGATAAGATATGATATTAATTAAAACACAATGTTAATCATCTGTGGCTTCTTTCTCCCTGCTTCATCAGAGACTGGACTCCCCTTTTTTAGTTTCTCCATTTTCTCTAGCTAAATTTTATTTAGTATCCTGGTGAGCCACTTGAGCCTCTTTTCCTTTGTGTTTGTGCTTTTTTGGGTGAAGATTCTTCCTTTCCTGTCACCTTTGTTGGTTTCATGTACACGTTTGCAGAAGGTTAGATGCCGATTGCCACTCTCCTCTTGTGCTCCTTGATCACCACCCCTTCAACAGACCTGGCCTTCCTCTCGAGCCACCTGGTGAAGAGGGCTCCTGCGGGGGGACCAGGGCCTGGACCCACCCCGAGTCACCACAATCAGTGACTGAGAACCAAGAAATAATTTGTTCTATTTTCTTTGCCTCTATTTTCATTAGAATTTCTTAGATGCTCATCAAATGGTAATGACTTTGGTGGTGCCCTCAATCCAACAAAAATTAAGTTATTTTAAACATGTTTAGCTTCTCATCACCACTTGGCTACTCATAAATAAGACAGACCCTAGTAGCCCCTCCACTGATTATCAATCCACAGAAATTTTACCTTCAATGCTAGAAATCCTTGCCTAACTTTTGCTTTGTCTCTTTAGATTCAGTAGTCTTAATCCTTAAAAAAAAAAAAAAAAAGTTGACAAGAGATATTTCCTTATAACTCCTACAAAAGAAAAGGACATCTGTAAAGAATTTAACTTGCTAGGATCATTTTGTCAACAATATTTTTTTTCTCTCTGGAAATTATTCTTTCATTTAATTTTATGTCTTTCAGAAACTTGAAATCTAATAAAAGTTTTTTAAGAGGAGAAACCTCTTGAGATTATAATTTTAAGAAATAATTCTAGTAATGACATAGAAAATTTAGGAGGACATGGTAATAGGAGCACATAAAATTTGGGGGGGAATAATAGCTTATTCTTGATAAGAGACAATGGGACAGTGGCTGTGGAAAAGGAAAGAGGGGTATGGATTTGAGAAATGCAAAGGACATCAAAATTTGAAGGACTTTGTGAAGAAGTGAAGATGAGAAGACTGGATGATTCTTTTAAGAAAATTGCCTGTGACAAAAGGGGCCAAATGTATGGGGGAGGGAGGTCTGAGTAGAATGAAGGGAGATTGTGCACATTTTTAGTAAAAAGAAAGAGTAGAATGAGAGGAATTAATGAAGACAAAGGTTAGAGATATGTATTAAGGATCCGAAATTCTAGAAGCATCAAGAGATATGAATAAGATCACATAGTGGAGTTGGACATAGAGAGAAGTAGGGACAAATGAGCTTCTGAGATGGGAGATCAGTTGGTAAAGATGAATGAAGGTATGAATACATTTTGATGTAGATGGGTAAGAGTTCAAAAAGGATGATATAACCATGGCCATGGCCTGCTGTTTACCAGTGAAAATTAGATCCTCACTGACTCTGCAGACCTTTTGCCCCTCTTGACAAATGCCTTGGAAAAGCTTACCTGCCTTTCTGTCATGTACACACTAACTCCAGTCTCTAAATTCTCTCCAGAGCACTTCTGTTAATACCCTACTTTGTTTTCCAATCTTGGTGAGCAAAGTAGGACTTCCTTAAGAGAGATGACAGGGAAGCCAATGAAATAAAGTGTTGTTTCAAACAAAATATAGCAAAATAAAAGTAATCATTATACTGTATATGATATGGAATAAAATTAAAAATTCTGAAGGAGGATAGTAAATGTATGAATATTCAAGTCAATTTGAATTTGTTAATAAAATGCACTGTGGGGTTAAAACCACCTAGAATCTGCTAGTTTCTAGTGTACTAAAACTAGCTTCTTAAAGATAAGGTTACATTCTAATCTTTTCTGTCTAAATAGCATGATAGTGTATGTAGAACAAAGCTAAAAAAGTACTTTTTCTGTTATAAGTTTATGCTTATTTCCCACGGTCCTTTTCAGGCATTAACAAGCTCCATTAGGTGGGCACCCCAAGTTTTATGACTTCTTTCTTTCAAATCACTGTCATAGAAACCTGTGTTGGAATCTTTAAGTATCAGATATCTAGTGCCACAAATCATAAGTGAGAGCACAGAATTTGGAATTCAATAGACCAATTGTACACCTTGGCTTTTGCCAATTATTTAATTTATGTGTGAAATGTTGAGAAATTGAACCAAAGACTGTGAATATTCCTTTGTGAAATAGAGCTAACAGTATAAAACAACAAGCCTAATAAACTAAAATGCTAAATTTATATTATGATACTTGGTATGTAGTATATTTAAGAGCATAGATGCCAAAGGCAAACTGCCTGGATTTGAATTTGTACTCTGCCACTAATCAGCTGTGTAATAGATGCAACCTTTTAAACCAATTCCTCACCAGTAACATGCAGGTAATTTTCTTCAAAAGTTCATCTAAGAATAAGCTAAATACTGTTTTCAGACTTATTCGTTCTAATAAGATACTGATGTGTGTCCATCTCTGTGGAAGGATCCATCACAAAATTCTCCATGGAATTTGACAATAAGAGTATAATTTGAGCATTCATCCAAAGAATTCCCACAAAAGAATTTACAAAAGCAATAGGAAATATAATGTCCTTTATTTGCTGAAAGTGATTATATTCTTTGTGCCAGAACTGATGAAAGACCAGAGAATTATTTGTAATCTTGATCCACCCTCAGTGCACTGTGAATTAGATTCAAACATTTCAAAGAAAATTAGAAATAGTAGCTTTGCTTTTCATCACTATATGAAACGCATTGATATTCAGGATTTCAGGAAGTCATAAATAGTGTTTTTGAGTCCCCTAGAGGGCTGGTGTTAGGTTTTCCTGTAGCATATGTGGCTCTCTTTGATCTCCTCTTTATGAAAGCAAGAATATTTCCTGACTGTCTGCAAGTACCTAACATACCTAACCTAGGAAGTTATTCACATCAATTATACTCTTAAGAGCAAACTTTTCGCCTTTGCAGACTATTGCGTGGTTTCCAATTTATGGTTCCAGTTGCTCAAAAATAATATTAATGTTTATAATTTTAATTTGCATAGCTCTTTGTGGCTGTTGCTATGTTTTATTACATTATCACAAATAATGCAGATTTTACTATAACCGTTTATTCAGAATAGAACTTAAGTATAGATTGAGATTTTCTACGCCAAGTCTAATACACCAAACCATCCTCTCAAAATATGTGTCACTTAGAACCTTAGAGATATTCTAACAAACAGGAATGAACATTTAATATGCATTGCTTCTTATGTATCACAATAAAAAATTTACAAAGCACTTGCTTTGTGACTAACAATAAGGGCTTTGGACATGTTTTACCAGTTAAAATCAAGAACATTGTGAGGTACTATTCAAAGTATTCTGATGTTATAAATGGGAAAATGAATCCTAGATCTCAAAACTAGATCATTGGCAACTGAGGGTTTTTTTTTTTTAATTAATCGAGGTAAAATTGGCATATGAAGCTCAGTTTGTTTCAAGTGTACAACATAATTCGATTTGTGTATACACTACAAAATGATCACCACCATAAATACAGTTACCATGTTACCATGCAGTTAACTTCCTTTACCCACTTCTCCCATCCCCAAACCTCCCATCGCCATCCCCAAAAGCTGTGAATGCCCATGAATGTCCTTTTCATGGGTAGTGATACAACTACCATATTTAAGTTACCTGAGACACCCAAATAGTGTTGGTTTTGGCAGTTACCAATCTGTTCTTTGAATATATGTTTGTTTTATTTTGGTTTGCTTTGGTTTGCTTTTAGATTCCGCATACAAGAGGTCATATGGTATTTCTCTCTTTCTGTCTGACTTATTTCTCTTAGTATAATGTCCTCAAGGTCCATCTGTGTTGTCGCCAGTGGCCAAACATAGGTTTTTTTAATGGCCAAATAAAATTGCATAATGTAATATGTACCACATTTTCTTTACCCATTCATCTGTCATGGCCACATCTTGGCTATTCTAAATACATAATGCTGTGATGAACATAGGGGTGCCGGTATCTATATATCTTTTCAAATTAGTGGTTTAAAAAAATTTGGATAAATAACCTAAAGTGGAATTGCTTCCTCAAATGGTAGTTCTATAAACATTTTGATGAATTTCCGTGCCATTTTCCATAGTGGCTGCACCAATTTATATTCCCACCAACAGTATATGAGGGTTCCCTTTTTTCCACACCCTCCCCAACACTTGTTGTTTCTTGACTTTTTTTTTAATACCCATTCTAACACTTGTGAGCTGATATCTTATTGTAGTTTTGATTTGCGTTTCCCTTACAGTTATGTTGAACCTCTTCCATTGTACCTGTTGGCCATCTATATGTCTTCTTTGAAGAAATGTCTGTTTAAAACTTCGAATATTTTTTGGTATATTTTTTGTTTTCGTGGGGTTTTTTTCTTTTAGTTTTCTTTTCTTTTTTTTTTTTTTGCTATTGAGCGGTGTGACTTCTTTATACACTTTGGATATTAACCCCTGATAGGATATATGATAATATGTGTAGTGTGTACAACACATTCATAAGTACTTGGTTAATGTTAGCTTATGGAAAGAGAATATCTGTTGAGCCTACGTTTCCATTTTATATATACATATATATTTAAAATCCCTGAAGCTTCTGAAAATTTGCTGATGATGCCACTAAATGTCACATAATGGTTGATGGTTTAATTCAGAACAGCAAACTCTTGGGGAGCTGACACATATTTTCATTATTAGAGTTCTTCTAATGTTCATCACAGTACATTATGACTAACAGCAAGTGTTAGATTAATGAACAAACACATGAATAAATTAATGAATGAGGAATCTTGGAGAAATAATGGTCCCACATTAGCCAAATTACAGTGTTTTTATGAGCAGCCATATCTCTCTAAGGCTGTTCACGTCCATAAAATAATTCTATCATGGAGAGTAAACGAATTCATTTTAATTACAGCTGTGGCTGTAAATTTTCATATTAGACACATGCACTTTTCATATTTCATCATTAGTCATGAGTATGCTGTGAGTTTCGGTACCCATGATGGAAACCGCTTTGCCTTAATTCATCCTCCTACTTTTGTTAGTTCTCTCCTTTAAGGCTACACCTGGGTCAGTGGAATAGTGAGCATGGGGTTCTCACCATTCAATTTCCAATAGAATATGTAAGGAATTCTAATTTTATTTTAAAATAAAATATAAAAGCCGTGAATGCCCATGAATGTCCTTTTCATGGGTAGTGATACAACTACCATATTTAAGTTATCTGAGACACCCAAATAGTTTTGGTTTTTGTGCATTGTTTAAAATAATCCTGTACTTATCTCACAAACCTTGATTAAAGTACAAAATGTGGCTAGTTGATTCATTGAATCCCTGGGAACCTTTAATTTTGCCACTGCTCATTCTCCATGGCTAAATTTACTATTGTACTGTAATACATTCCAGGATCATTCCTGATACAGTTAAAACATATATAGGAGAGCCCTCTGTAACACTTGTGGCGACCTAGTATCAAAGGATGTCGATTACAGGGGCATTTCTTAGTTGCTTAGACAAAAGGGGCAAAATTCCCTCCCCCTTTTTACAAATTGTCTATTTCTAAAACCAGTATTCACCTTGTTTTCATAGGCTAGGAATTCAGTTTCCTATTAATACTAGAATTAGGAGCCTTCCATGAATGCCAATCTACACTGCTGAGCACTTAAGCCATACTATTTGACCTTTTCTCAGGTTTCTCACTTAGGCAAAACACAATATCCTGTTCCTAATGTCTCCTTTTCTTGAGTCCCTAAACTGAATAGGATAGTGTAATGATAATGATTCTTTCATTATTATCTAGTGCCAGCAATACTGTTTCACTTGACTGATTTAAACCCCTTCCTGCCAACCTCCCCAGACAGTTGCCCAACCACACCTAAACTTGTCACACCTCTTAGGCATCTCAAACATTGTATCTCTTTCTAGTGTCATTCTTCACAACTGGAAAGGTATTCCTATCTCCTTGAAGTGTTAGTCTTCACTGCCTCCCCATTCCTCCTGCTGATGCTGCTAAACCCAAGCAATGGCCCAGTAAAATCCCAAATTTCATTATACCACTACCAGGACAGTCAGAAACATGACCTTAGTCTCATTAAGCTTTTGCTTCTAGTAGACCTCCTCTAGCTTCTCTACATGCTTAATATTTTATTGACACAAAATAGATAAAATATTTTAATTTTCAGCTTTAAAATATGTGGTAAACATTTAATGAGATTATGCATGATTTCCTAGTACTTTTCTTTTCACTTTTAGCCATTTGCTTATACTTTGAGATAAACACATATTTTGGACATGTATATAGTACCAATATTTTGTTATATTTGTATGCTCATAGACATAAGATAACAATAACACTCATAAAATTATATTATTTTTATTATGAAATTAATGCTTGTCATGGACAATTTTAGCAAATAATGTTAATAGCAATAGTAGATGACATTTTATTGAATTGTACTACACTGATATGAATTTATTTAATCCTCATAAAATTTTAGAAGGAACACATATTATCATCCTCATTAAATATTTTTATTTTGGAATAATCATAGACATAAAAATATTATGAGAATAGCAGAGAGTCATGTATATCATTTACTCAGCTTCCCTTAGTCTTAGCATCTTACATAGCCATGATGTATTGAAACTGGCAATGGTATAATACTGCTACCAAACTGCAGACCTAACTTGTGTTTCACCAGCTTTTCTATGAATGTCCTTTTTCTCTTTCAGGATCCAGTTCAGGGCACCACATTGCATTCAGTCATCATGTCTCTTTATTCTGTGACAGTTTTTCAGTCATCCCTTGTATTTCATTATCGTGATGACACTTTTGAGGACTAGTGGTCAGACACTTCATAGAACGTTCCCAGTGTGGGTCTGTCTGGTGGTTTTCCATGCTTAGATTGTGGTTATGGATTTTTGTAAATAATGGCACAGAGGCACTGTGTTCTCATCATTGTATCAGGTACATATAATGATGATGTTAACCCTCATCACTTGGTTATGATGGTGTCTGCCAGATTTCTTCACAAAGCTGGCATTGGTCCCTTTCCATAAGTTATTTTGGAATTGAATCATTAATTTCAGCCTACACTCAAGGCAAAGATATTTTCCACCTACTGAAAAGGAGAGTACCTAGTATATAATTGAAAATGCTTCTGTAGGAAATATTTATCCCTTCTCCCTGATCTATTTTTTGATTCAATCAAATTTATATCAGCACGGACTCAGAGACATTTATTTTTGATTTTAGGTTATGATTCAATACTATTATTTATTTCATTTTTCATAGACTTAGTTTTTCATAGCAGTTGTAGGTTCACAGCAAATTTAAGCAGAAGGTACACAGAGTTCCCATGTATTACTGCCTCCTCATGTACACCAGCCTCTTTCACTATTAATATACCCCACCACAATGGTACATTTGTTACAACTGATGAACCTACACTGACACATCAGTATCATCCAAAGTCCATAGTTTACATTATGGTTCACTCCTGGTATCATAAATTCTAGGTATAGACATAGACAATTGTATAATGACATGTATCCACCATCATGCAGAATTTATCCTCATTTTTCATATAAGTAAACTGAAGAACAAAAATATTAAGTTGTTCATGAGGTGGAACAGTTGGTTAATATTTTATGAGTGATATAATGCATTTCTTTATAATCCATTGCAAATTTCATTTGAATTGTTTTATGTAGTATTTCCTTGTAGATAAACACTGTGATTTATGCATGTCATTATTTATGATTTTCTTCCATTCTTATCCATTTTAATCAACATACAAGTGACATTTAGATAAACATCTGTTTTATACTCCACCATAATAATCGATTCTTTAAAGACGGAGATCCTGTTTGTTCATTTATATGTCCCATTTCCTTCCTCATTCACATTTTCCACTCACTGATAGAGTAGGTGATAAATGATTGCCAAATAAATGATTATCCAGTAAGTTATGGAGCTTAACATTTTAGCAGGCATACCCTTGAAGCTGACATTATGGAAACCTGATTTCTGAGGTTTCTTGAGGCTACTGTTAGAGGAAGACATTGAGCAAAATGGTGTTTTTTGATTTGGTATCTCATACTTTACCTTCTTAAAAATGACTTAGAGTTTTACATCCTGTAATGTGCTTTCATGGACTCTTGTTTAAAGCCTCATATTATTGGGGAGGGGGACTTGTAGCCTCCACCTGTATTAACAACCCTCTGTGAACTGAAGCAAGCATGGGATCGAGGCTCTAGATGCTTTTGAAAATCCAATGTGTTTTCTAAAGTCTAACATTTTTATGTATAAAAATGGAAATGGTTTGACAGTAAGCTTACCTGATGGGCATAGAAAGAAGCAACAACAGAAAAATGGTCTTTACAAAAATGGTCTTTACTTAGGGGATGATTACTTTTTTTACTACCATATACTCTATCTAATAGGACTAGTCATTTTCTGAAAAAAATTTTAAAAGAAATAAATGTCCAGGAAAGACTATTTTCCATTTGTGGTTTCCTAATAAAATATGATCATTCATCTCCTCAGTTTTAGTTGACCATATGTCCCTCCAGTGAAACTAGCTGCCTTTGGCTCTTTTTGGATACTCCATTTTCTGAAGCTGGGGATGAGGTTGTTAGAACAGAACTCCTTTGTTCTTGATTAGAAGACTCACTTTGGTGCAGCATTATGCATCCCTTTATGTTTCACTAATCCTATCTTTCTCTTGTCATTCTGTGGAGTTCTCTTCCTGGTGATGGAAAGGTTCCATTCATATACAAATGAATGGATGCTGCTATCATCAAATGCTTGATTTTGATTCCACATTTCATCACCTGCAAAGACTATTTTCTCCTCTACTTCTCTAGCACAAACCTTATACCTTAAGGATATGAAAACTTAGAATTTTTGAAGCCTTTCATCTCTATATTTTAGGATCCTATGATTAAATAATTTCTCTTGTGGCCTAATTTAATAGTACTGATTGGACTCCTACAATCTACAATAGATAAAATATGTAATAGGCATATGGTAGTGTATAGCCAAAAACACAATTTTGAAAGTTATTAAATTATAGGCAACTCTTGGAGTTCCCTTCGTGGCTCAGTGGTTAACGAATCCAACGAAGAACCATGAGGGTTCAATCCCTGGCCTTGCTCAGTGGGTTAAGGATCTGGCATTGCTGTGAGCTGTGGTGAAGGTTGCAGACGCGGCTCGGATCCCGCGTTGCTGTGGCTGTGGCGAAGGCTGGCGGCTCCAGCTCCTGTTAGACCCCTAGCCTGGGAACCTCCATATGCCGCAAGTGCGGCTCTACATAAAGGCAAAAAGACAAAAAAAAAAAAAAATTATAGCCAACTCTAACCACATTGTAATTTTATGAAGACGTTCTGGAAACAGCAGAGTAAAAAGATAAAAAGCTATTGGATCCTGGTGACATTACTGAATTACACAATTAACCAACTCTAGAAATTCTCTACTTTGGGATTTTTTCCGTGAGATAATAAACCCTTAAATTTAAGTTTTTTATATTGAGGATTATATAACTTGTACCTACATGATTTCAGCTGATAATGGAATCCTCAGTATAGAGAAACTGATAACACATCAAATATCAAAAATAAAGTATAACCTGAGTTCTTTTGTGGCACAGCAGTTAAGTATCAGTGTCCTGATACTTACCTACTCAGATCAGATCACTGCTGTGGCATAGGTTCAGTCCCTGGCCTAGGAACTGCCCCATTCTGTGGGTATGGCCAAAAAAGGAAAAAAAAAGATATATCCTTGAAAAAAAATCTTATGGAAGAATGGAGGTTGAAGAATATTTTTATCTTCCATGAGAGATTTTGAGAAGACTCTAGTGCAATTTATATTAAAATTATGTTTTCAAAATAAGTTGCTAGGTCAGAATTTTGGGGGATGCAATATTGGCGAATATAGGGAATTTGTAAGGGATGGAGGTGGGGAGGAAAAAGGTAACTGTATATAAAGGGGATGGTTTGGTGGACAGAGCAAAAAATCAAAGTTGCGAGGTAGAATTAGAGAAATTCTAGAAAGAGAGACATTGAGAAATTCATGCCTTATACTCTAACTGGATGTTTCACCACTTTTCACCAGGGCATATTGCTTTTTTTTTTTTTTTTTACTCCTTAACGTTAGAAGAAGTGTCCTCCCTGATCAGTCCTATTCTGCTTCCTCAGCTGGAAGGCTCTCGCTTGGCCTCTTAACCCGGGGAAACACTGCTCATCCATCAGGTCTCATATATGGTGCCACTTCTTCAACAAAACTTACCTGACCCCCCACATGGAGCAGTTCACCCTGTTGTAGGCTGTTCTCTCAAAGTCCTGTAAAGGCATCTTCATAGTCATTATCCAAATTGTTTCCACGTAAAGATTTCTGGAAGTACTTGTTTCACATGAGGTTCTTCCACCAGACTGGATGGTCCATGACCACAAGAACCACATCTGTTTTGTTGTCTGCCATATTCTGACCACATCATGGTCACCCAATATGTTGTTTTTGAATAAATAAATGGCATACTTTTTTATTAGCCTAAAAAGGAGGAGAGTGTGTACAAGGGTTGTGGCAAAAATACTTATTTTATGAAGGGCTGTGCTTTATATAAGTTGTTCTTAATCATTTGGGATTTTGCAGACTTTTAAAATTAATTTTCTTAAAGCAATGGACATTGATCAAAGAAAACAATACCTATAATTTAGTATCAGTGGACATCAGTTAAGCCCTGTTTTAAAGATTATTTTTGGAAATTTTGAATTTAAACTGGAAAGTTGAGGGTTATCTGGGTATTCCATGTTTCTAAAGAAATGGTACTGGATGGCAACTTGTAGCTTCTTTGTGTTTCTGTTAAAATGAGATAAAAAGGAATGCACTTAATTTTTTTAATAGGAAACCTTCAGAATACCCAGAGGAATTGATTGATTAAACATTAGTTACAAACAATTTAATCACTGGAAATGAGTTGTTATATTGTGAATACTGTTCTAATATGTTTCAAGACACGCCATTTGGAAAAGGGCTTATAAACAATGTAGGTTAAAAAACAAAAACATAAGTCGGGGTTCCCTGGTGGTTCAGTGGGTTAAGGATCCAGCATTGTCACTGATGTGGTGCAGGTTCCATCCCTGGCCTAGGAACTTCCACATACTGCAAGCATGGCCAAAAACAAACATACATATTTAACTTTATTGGCCTAAAACGTCTATTTTTTTCCTAATTAATTTTTAAGTAGTTTAATATTAAGGTTCACTATGATTGAGTATTTGAGTGAGGCCTGTCATTTGCTTGCTTGCTGAATTTGGGCGCATTTCTTAAATTCTGGATTATAGTTTCCTCATTCTTAAAAGGTAACATGATTGATTACTGATACACAACACACGTACTTAGATTTTTTCTGACCCATGTCAAGGACTCTATTAATAGACATTATTGTCATGCAAAAGCAAAGAAAGATGTTTTTCGTACTTCGTTTAATTATTTTAACTTTTTAACACAGAGAGTAATTATTCCTAAATTAACCTCATTGTTCCAGATTTTAATCAAAGTGTAACTGTGCACTCTTCCAATATATTTTCAAATAGTCCTCCTTATGTCTACAGTCCCCACATATCCATACATGTAGTATCAGTGAGGCTCCTGAATTAATCAAGGATCTTAAAATTGTCAGCAATACCACAGGGCATAAGCAATGTATTTACTGATGATTCTTCAGAAATTATTAGTATAATCGTTAAGTGATTCTTTTTGATATAAAGATTTATGTCACTTTGAAATATTAATAAACATCTATTATAGAGTAATTAGTAATTCTGTTTAGTGAGCAATATTCATATTCAAAACACTTTGGAAACACTAATATTCTATTTCTCATGATTCATTTAGAACAATTTCCCTGAATAAATAATATATGCTATTATTTACATTTACTTCATAATTTATTATTGTGTTATTTACAAACTGAGTTTAGAAATACCTATGGTGGAGTTCCCTTAGTGGCTCAGTGGTTAACGAATCCGACTAAGAACCATGAGGTTGCGGGTTCGATCCCTGGCCTTGCTCAGTAGGTTAAGGATCCGGCGTTGCTGTGAGCTGTGGTGTAGGTCGCAGACGCGGCTCAGATCCCGCGTTGCTGTGGCTGTGGTGAAGGCCGGCAGCTACAGCTCCTGTTAGACCCCTAGCCTGGGAACCTCCATATGCCGCGGCTGCGGCTCTACATAAAGGCAAAAAGACAAAAAAAAAAAAAAAAAGAAAAAGAAATACCTATGGGGATTTTTTCTTCTCAAACTATAGAAATGACCCCTGAAAGTACAGTCCCGAAGACTTTTTCTTCTCAATCTTCATAAGCATTATTTTATATTATATACTAACGTGTGTGTGTGTGTGTGTGTGTGTGTATGTGTGTAACTGAATTGGGTGGCAGTGAAGTTACAAGCACCAACTGTATGAGTAATTGTGTCTAAGGTTGTCAGGGTGTTAAGTGTTGTTCCCATGCCATCTAAGTTCCCCATTACTTAATGGATAAAATCTAAACTCCTTGATATGGAGGTCAACTCCATCAACTTCTGGATATAACTTACTTTTCCACTACTGAAGATTTCTCCTTTACATGTTCGTGTATCATTTCTAATTCTTACAAACCTCATTTCTTTTTAGAACTCTTTCCATTTTACCTTTTCTGAAGTCTGAATCCTTTCCCAAATCCTCTTTTCCTTACATCAAAATCCAATTCTATAAGACAGTCCTCATATCTAGTTTTTAGCCTCGGTTCCTCCATCACACCTTTTAAAATTCTTTTGACTAGGATAAATTTTGCTCTTATGTACATTATAGTTTTTATCATTATCTTATTTTATAAATAGTCTATGATATTTCAGGAAAAAAAATTAAATAGAAAGCAAATAATTTAAAAACAGCATTAAAAAACCCATAATCCCAAGTTAAAAAAAAAAAAACTCACATACTTCCTCTCATAAAGTTTGCTTAGTACATACTCACTTTAATACATTTTCATAGAATAGGATGGTATTGAGTATAATGTCTTTTGAATAAATTTATATTAACAAAGTATGGTATTTCCCTTGTGGTACATCGGATCCCTCGAGTATCCAACATTGTCACTGCAGTGGCTCAGCTCGCAGGTTCTATCCCTGGCCCAGGAACTTCCACATGCAGCAGATTCTGCGAAAAAACAAAACAAAAAAACCAAAGTATGAACAATTTACATGTCATGAGATATATTTTGAAATGCACATATCACTTACCTAATGTGGACATAACACTTATCTATGTGTTTAAGTTGTATACATAGTAATAAACACACATAAGCCCACCAACCAACATAAAAGCATGTTTGGAGCATTATTGATGTTACTGACATTAGCTGTGTATTCATGCACAATTCCTATCCTAAATTTTTCCTGTTTATAATTTCCAAGTTCTGTCTGTGTGGGTGTGTGTATTTTAGCCTATGAACATTTATCTTTATGCAGTATAGCTAGTTAGATTGTTTTTGAATTTTATAAAAGATATTATGCTTCTCTAACTTTATGTAACTTTTATCATTGCATATTTATTTCTAGGATGGACCCATATTTGTTGCTTGTAGCCATAGCTTAATAACCACTGCTCAATTGAATTATAATCCTATAATTTATTTCTTCATTCTTCTATTGATGAACATTTGGGTTAATTCAGTTTTTGTGCTTGTGAGGAATGCATTTATGAACATTGCTTTGTATCTTCTGGCACAGCCACATATGAGATAGCCTAGAGTAAGTAACTACGAGGAATTGCAGGATCAAAGGCCATGTGCCTATCGGCATCACAGAATATAGAAAAACACTGTTTTCCAAACAGGAATGTTTGAAATGTATTTCCTACATATAATGAAGATGCATTACTATTTTTCCATTCCATATTCTCACCAAACTTGGCATTATAAGCAAGAAATTTTGCTTATCTAATATAAAACAGTAGCTCACTAGGGTCTTAATTTGCATTTCCTTGATTACTAATGAAGTAAAGCCATCTTTTTCTAGTTTAATACAGTTTTTCCCATAACAAAATATGACCATACCTTTCCTCTTTTTTATTTAAATTTTGTCAATTACTTACTGATTTATAAAGATTATTTATATGTTCTGAATTCCAATCTTTTGATTTATAAATAAGTATTCCTTGTTTATGTGTGTTGTGATTTTTTTTCATTATCTTTTTGACCTCTTTCTATAAAAAGAACTGAGTTTTCATGCAATCAATTTCTTTTATAATTTATGATTATCGCCTTTTTAAATTAAAAAAAAAATTCCTACCCTGAAGTCATAAAACTGTTCTCCTGTGGCCCAGATCCAGTGTTGCTTGGTGTAGACTGTAGCTACAGCTCCAGTTCAACCCCTGGCCTAAGAACTTGCATATGCCATAAGTGCAGCCGTAAAAAGAATAAACCAAAAAAAAAAAACAAAAAAGCTATTATCCTTTATTTCTTCCAAATATTTTATGGATTATTTTTGCTACATTACTGAATCCATGTAGAATTATTTTAGGACATAGTGTGATTTTATAATAACATGGATTGTTGATTTTTCTCAGTAACTGCCATATAGGGCACATTTCTCCACTTAAAATCTATTGTTCTGCTAGGTAGTATCTGGTTTCCTTATTTTTTCCTTCAGTAGGTTTTGCAAAATCATATTTTTCTAGAAATTTGCCAATTAAATGGTTTAAATGGGTTGACTTTAGAAATAGTATTATCCTTCTATCTCTGCTGTAAATATAATTATATAAAATTTTTCATTTTGAATAGTTTATTTGTGCCTCTCAATATTTCTTGAAAGTGATCTATTTAATTAATATTTTGAAAGAATCATCTTTTTCTCCCTGCTTATCCTTTCTATTCTGGCTTCGTTTAGAACTTCAACTGTTCATTCTTTAGTTATTATCAGGATTTTTCTTCTTTATTTGATTTACTTGTGAACTTTTTTAAGTATTTTAGACTTTTCTTGTTCTAATATAAGTAATTTGAAATTATACACTTTCCTAAAATGGATTACTTGAGCTTAAAATTCCAAACATTTAAAATATGGCCTTTTTATTTGAAATCCAACTTTTTTAAATGCACCGATTTTCTCTTAAATGTATGACCTATTTATAAATGTATTTTTAAACTCAGATACAGTGGTGGATTTTGTTAGGTTACATGGCACAGAGAGATAGACACAGAGAGATACAAAGTTGATGAGTCTGAAACAGAGGATGAGAGTTTATGAGCTGAAGGGCATGAAAGGGCTCTAGCAGCTGGAAAAGGCAAGGGATTGCATTTTTCTCTAGAGCTTCCTGAAAGAAACACAGTTCTGCCAAAACCCTGACTTTTAATCCATTAAGACCATGTCAGATATCTAATCAACAGAAATTTATTATAATAACTGTGTGTGGTTTTTTGCCACTAAGTGTGTTGTATTTTATTGTAGCAGCAGGAGGGAACTCATACACTGGTATCACACCAAATTTAGTAATGTTATAACTGGGACAAAGAATTAACCACTATCTGCTTTTTTTTCTTTTTTTCTTTTTAGGGCTGCACCTGACGCATGGAGGTTCCCAAGCTAGAGTCAAATCAGAGCTACAGCTGCTGGCCTACACCACAGCCACAGCAATCCAGGATCTGAGCCGAGTCTGTGGCACAGCTCATGGCAATGCCGGATCCTTAACCCATGAGCCAAGCCAGAGATGGAACCCGCATCCTCATGGATCATAGTTGGGTTCATTAACTGCTGAGCCACAAAGGGAACTCCCATATATTTTACTTTTCTTGACATGAAGATACATCATCAAATTGGCATATAACAGTAACAACTACTCCCCTAGAAATGCCATCAAATATGTTACATCTTTTCTCACTCTCTTAGAATCATGGAGATATTATCATATTTGCCTCAATCTTCAATAAGTATTTGTGAAAGAAGTAATGAGTGAGCTGGGTTTGATGGCTTTGGTAGGATTTATGATTATAGGAGATAGGGAAGAAAGCAAACTGCTATAGAAGGTGCAAACTGACCGAAGAGAATAGTACGTGATTTATTTAGAAGCACGGAATTTTATGAGGTTTCTGCAAGGGAGTCCTAGCAAACAAAATCATTTTTTATAATTGTGTCGGTGCTTATTTATAGTATTTATCACAGACAGTTTCTGCTCACATTAGACCAAAGGGAGATTTGAGCAAAAGATTTGTTTTTGTTAAGAATCCAGTTAGCTATTTAGTTTCTAGGGAATAATTTGTTGACTTTCATTTAGAAATAACTCTATTATACAGAATCCCACAAGAAGGCTTGTTTTCCCTCTTAGCAATCATCTAAATTTGGCAAACAATTTAAGACTGAAGAACGGAAAAACAGAATGCCAGGAGCCTTTGGGCTTTCAAGGTAAAGCTGTTGTTCAGGACAAAACAAAGAGTGGGAAATATAGGTGTAACCATGGACAAATGATGCATGTGTTTTCTGCTGAAGCATAAAACAAGAACTTGAATAGAATTAGGAGCATAAAATCAGGAGGACATAAACTTTGGTGTGAAAACTGTCTATGAATTAATAATATATATATGTATAATACACATATGTATGTATATATATATCACTAAATTGGCATAAGATTAAATATATATTTAAATACAACTATATATTAAATATAACTATATATGTAGTAACACATTGTCTTAGGTAGAGCAAGAAGAAAGCATTGTCCTTTTAACTTTTTGTTTGTTTGCCACCTGGGCCCTCTACCCCCAAAATATTTTAGTCATAATTACAGACAATTTTTCTGATCACTATCCTTGTCTCATTTTATATACATGAATTAAAGTTAAAGAAGTAATGATTCTGGTAAGACTATGGTTGAATGATAAGCTTACTATCTCTCCTTATGACTTGATCTGTCAACAACCTATAAATATGTAAAGCAGCCAGAGATTTTTAGTAGACCAAAGTTAATGATGAAAAAAATTAAATAATGTATTTGACAAATTTATTTTAATAAATCACATATTAGCATTTGTATTCTTCACGTAGAACATAATTTTGCATTAATTTTTTTTAATTTTCTTAAAGTAGTTACTTACTTCGTCACAAAACAAGCCTTAATGAAATTAAAGTATATTTGAGAAAACTAGACTCTAAGGCCAAGAATACTCTGTAGAGGCCCTCCTTCTTTTCACCAGTATCATACAATAAAGAAACCAGAGCATTTGGGGAAGTTATTCTGTTATTTGAGGGTATAAAGGGGGTTTATAGGAAGTGGTAACAAATTCTGTCAACCACTGTCACTTCTAATAGAGAGGTATTAAGTTGTCATTGGAAGAACACGGAAATTGAAATCTCACAGCTGGGGTTAAATCACTAGCTCTGTTCTCTGAAGGCTATTTGATTTTGGTGACTTAGGGACCCTCTCAGAGTCTTAGTTTCTTTACTCAAAAGATGGAACCTCACAGCGTTCAGTTGAGACCTCATCTGAGGAGTTATGGGATGTTTCTATTCTTTTAAATAATATTAATCATGAGGTTCCATCTTTTGAGTAAAGAAACTAAGACTCTGAGAGGGTCCCCACCAAAAAATATTTTTATAACAAAAAAAAAAAAAAAAGAGAGAATAAACCATGAACATTTGCTTGGAGCTTGCTATGTTCCAGAAGCTGTCCTAGGCACTTTCTTATTAGACCATTTAAAATGTCGAAATAAGCCTATGGAGTAGGTGTTGTTATCTTCGTTTAATAGATGAAGAAGCTGATGCCAAAATCACACAGCAAATGATTAAGCTACAGAGTGAAGCTGATCTTTGTAGTCCCAGAGCCCACAAAGTTGAACCTACGACTTGAATGCCTGTGAAGCTTTTAAAAAGAGACCAATTTGAATGGATAAATAAACTGTGATACATCCATGTAATAAAAAGGAGCAACTACTGGAAATAAATAAATAAATAAATAAATAAATAAATATCATCTTCCTATAGTCAGCCTTGATGTAGTTGTGAGAAGTTATAAAGATGAAAGAGACATTACTCTTGCCTTTTAAAATTCATGATTTCATTCATTGGTCAAGATTTCTGGGAATTAAACTAAGTCAACAAAAGAAAATAACAATTTAAATCTCTTCATTCATCTTTACTGTCCTCATTACATCCCTCCCCCTAACCCCTACCTCTGGCAACCACCAGTCTATTCTCTATAACTATGAGCTTGTTTCTTTTTTTGTATTTTGGTTTTTTTTTAAGTGAGATCATCAAGTTTTTGTCTTTCTCTGTCTGACTTATTTCACGTATCATAATATCCTCAAGATCCAGCAACATTATCCCAAAGAGCAAAATTTCATTTTTTTTCATGGCTGGATAATATTCCATTGTGTAAATATTATACCACATTTTCTTTATCCATGCATCCATTGATGTATGTTTAGATTACTTTCGTATCTTGGCTATTGCAAACAATACTGCAGTGAACATGGAAGCTGCATGTATCTTTTTGAGTTACTGTTTTTATTTTCTTTGGATAAATACCCAGAATTGGAATTGCTGTATCATATGGCAGTTCTATTTTTAATTGTTTTAGAAACCTCTATATTGTTTTCCGTAATGGCTGCATCACTTTTAAATTGCCACCAAGAGTGCACAAGGGTCTCCTTTTTCCACACCTTCCCCAAAATTTGTGATGTCTTATCTTTTTTATAATAGCCATTCCCATAGGTATGAGGTGCTCTCTCATTATCTCAGTATGTTTTTGTTTCTTTGCTTGTTTTTTAATGACCCCATCCACAGCATATGGAAGTTCCTAGACCAGGTATTGGATCCGAGGCACGGTTGCATTCTAGGCCATAGCTGTGGCAATGCCTGATCCTGTAACCCACTGCACTGGGTCAGGGATCAAACCCAAGCTTCCACAGCAACCCAGGCCACTGCAATCAGATTCTTAACCCACTGTACCACAGCAGCAACTCCTCATTGTAGTTTTGATTTGCATTTCCCTGATAATAGTTATGTTGAGCATCATTTCATATTCAAGTTGACCACCTGTATGTCTTATTTTGGAAATGTTTATTCATGTCTTTGGACCATATTTTAATGAGATTGTTTTGTTTTGTTTTTGCTATTGAGTTGCATGAGTTCTTTATATATTTTGTTTAGCCCTTTATCAGATATGTGATTTGCAAATATCTTCTCCTGTTCGTTAGGCTGCATTTTCATGTTGTCTGTGTTTTCCTTTGTTGTGCAGAAACTTTTTTGTTTGGTGTAGTCCCACTTATTTATTTTTGCTTTTGTTGCCTTTGTTTTGGTGTCAGATCCAAAATATCATCACCAAGATCGATGTCAAGGAATCTGCAACCTAAATGTACTTCTTGGAGTTTTATGCCCTCAGGTCATACATTCAAGTCTTTAATCCATTTTGAGTTAATTTTTGTGTATGATGTAAGATAGTGATCCAGTTTTATTCTTTTGCATTTCAATTCTCCCAACATTATTTATTCAAGAAACTGTCCTTTCTTGATTGTATATTCTTGACATATTTGTCATAAATTAATTGGCCAAATATATGTGGGTTTATTTCTGGGCTCTCTATTCTAATCCACTGATATAATGTGTTCAGTTTTGAGCCAATAGCATGTTGTTTTGATTACTATAGCTTTGTAACATACAGGTGACCCTTGTATAACATGGCAGTTTAGCTCATACCTACTACCAAGCAGTTGAAAATCTGAGTACAGTCGTTCCTTGGTATCTGTGGGAGGTTGGTTCCAGGACCCACCAAAGACAAAATCCCCAGCTGCTTAAGTTCTATAGTTGTCCCTCCATATCAGCAATTCATTGTCTGTAGATTCAACCAAGGATTGTATACTACCATATTTATTGTAAAAAAAAAAAAAAAAAAATCCGCATTTAATTGGATCTGCACAGTTCAAACCTATGTTGTTCAAGGGCCAACTGTAGCTTGAAATTGGAGCATGATGCCTCCTTTCTCAAGATTGCTTTGTTGATTCAGGTTCATTTGTGGTTCTATACAAATTTTAGGACTGTTTATTTTATTTATTTAAAAAATATCTTAGGAGTTCCCGTCGTGGCGCAGTGGTTAACGAATCCGACTAGGAACCATGAGGTTGCGGGTTCGATCCCTGGCCTTGCTCAGTGGGTTAACGATCCGGCGTTGCCGTGAGCTGTAGTGTAGGTTGCAGACGCGGCTCGGATCCTGCGTTGCTGTGGCCGTGGCGCAGGCCAGTGGCCACAGCTCCGATTAGACCCCTAGCCTGGGAACCTCCACATGCCGCGGGTGCGGCCATAAAAAAATGACAAAAAGACAAAAAAAAAAAAATCTTAGAATTTTCATACGGATTGTATTGAATCTGTAGATTGCTTTGGGGAGTATAGGCATTTTAACAATGTTAATTCCTCAAATTCAAGGACACAGACTATCTCCATTTAATTGTGTTCTGGAGTTTCTTTTATTACTGTCTTATAGTTCAGTGTACAGGTCTTTTTCCTTGTTTATATTTATTTTTAGGCATTTTAATATTTTTTGATGCAGTAGTAAATAAGATAATTTTAACTTCTGTTTTTAATGGTTTGTTATTAGTATATAGAAACAATAGACTTTTGTGTATTTTTATACTGCAACTTAATTTATTAGTTCTAATAGGTTTTAAGTCTTTAGGAATTTCTGTAATATATAATGTTATCTACAGACAGTGACAGCTTTACATTTTCCATTCCAATTTGGTTGCCTTTTATTTCTATTTCTACCTAATCGCTCTGGCTAGGACTTCCAATACCATAGTGAAAAAAGTGATGAGAGTGGACATCTTTGTCTGTTCCTGATCTCAGAGGAAATATTTTCAGCTTTTCACCATTGAGTATGATGTTATGTGAGCTTGACACATATGTCTTTTATTATGTTGAGATACAGTCCTGCTATGCCCACATTGAAAAGTTTTATCATAAATGTAATTGCATTTTTCATGTACTTTTCCCATCTACTGAAATGATCATATGATTTTATCCTTCATTTGGTTAATGTTGTATATCACATTAATTTGCAAATGTTGAACCATCCTTGCATGGATGTAAATCCTACTTTTTCATGATATTTGATAATTTAAAAAAATTTTGGCTGTGCCTATGGCATATGAAGTTCTTAGGACAAGGACTGAACCCAAGCCACAGCAGCAACCCAAGCCGTTGCAGTGAAAATATTAATCCACTGCATAATAAGAGAACTCCGTAGATACTTTTAGTGTAATATTGAATTTGGTTTGCTAAATTATTGAGAACTTTTGCCTATAAATTTTTTTGTGGTATTCTTGTATGGTTTGGTATTAGGGTAATGCTTTACTTGGAAAATAAGTATAGCATTATACTTATTTCTATTTCTTGGAAGAGTTTGAGAAGAATTGATATTAATTAATTTTACTTTGTTTGATGGAATTCACCAGTTAATCCATCTAGTCCTGGATTGTGGACATCAAGACAATGGTATATTAATCAGCAGGGAAACAATATGAACTGTCTAGCCATAGAAAGACATGGATGGACCTCAAATGCAAATTAGTAAATGAGAGAAGCCTGTATGAAATGGCTACATACTGTATCGTTCCAATCATATTCTAGAAAAGGAAAAACTACAGAGAAATTTAAATATTCCAGTGTTTGCCAGAGGTGAGGAAGGTAGGGATGAATAGGAAAAGAATAGAGGATTTTTAGGGCAGTGAAAATACTGTATGCAACATAATGATGGATATCTGTTATACAAATATCCAAACCTGTAGAATTTCACCCGAGTGAAGCCTAATATAAACTATGGACATTAGGTGATTATCTATGTTAATATATGTTCATCCTTAATAACATTTGCACCCCTGGTGATTGATGTTGATAACGGGGGAGGCTATGCATGTGTGAAAGCTGGGGATTTATGGACAATCTCCATACTTTCCTATCAATTTTGTTGTGAACCTAAAACTACCCTAAGAAACGAAGAGCGACAAAATCATACTACAGTTTTAGTGTTCCTGACCTAGTTTAGCAAGGTAGTGGAAAACAGTGGCCCTCCAAAGTTACATACATCATTGTCTGAAGCCCTAATTGATGCATGTGCTAATTCAGAACCAGATTTCACATTTTTTTAACTCCAAAATATATGATCTTTCCCCAAAATCAGTTTTGATTTTTCTTTAACTCATCATACTCAATAAGGCTTCTTTCTACAAGGAGCCATTTCACTGATTGCAAATGCCTACATTAAAAATTGCATGTATTATGTTTAATGCAACCAGGTTTGCATTTGTTAGGATGGTGGAAGAAATTATGAACAGTTAATGAAAAGCTAACAGGATCTCTTTGATATCAAGAACCCTGATTTTAATTTTTGATCTCAGTTTCAAACACACTGCTGTTACTGAGTGGATGCACAATAAATGCTTGTTGACTCATATTGCTGGAAATAATTCAAATTGCCACATTTGGAGAAGATTTGCCTAATAACCATAAATACAACCATTCCTCTTGATTCAATACTGATCCTTAATTTTTATTTTCTTGTTATCCTGATAAATATATCCAAAATGTTTAAAAGAAAATATAAGTAAAAAAAAAGAAAATACAAGTAAATGAAAAGTATTGAGTGCAAAATATGTACTAGCTTCTACAGATGAAATGATGAATAAAGCATGATATCTAATCCTCTGAGTTTCCCAGGCTATAAGGGGAGTTAGGTGTTTAAATCAATGAGTAGGGTAATATGAGTTATCATGCAGGCTGCTATCAAGAAGGCTGATGTTCTTCACTATATTATCTATATAACTTAAAATTTGAACCCACCAAAATCTTTAACCTTAATATACATCTTTGGAGTATACTGGTAGCTCAGTGGGTTAAGGATATGGAACTGTCACATCTTTGCAAGTCTGTTCTATAAAATAGTGTCTAGACAAGTAAAGGATAGATATACCTTAAAAGGAATAAAGCATATATTTTTATATGTGCAAGAACAGAATTTAAAACGGCATGGCATTCTAATTGTGACTACATGAAATATCCATGCATGTGAATATGGACAATCTAAAGATTGGAATGCAACATTGAGAAATAAAAGTAGTTACTTCTAGAATAATGGATGAATGAGTTTTATATTTCAGTTTCCTTTAGACAGTACATGAAATTTACAAGAGTATGTTGGGACTATTTTTGCAGTGATTTGGTTGTTTGACAGAGACAAAATACAATTAAGTTTCTCCTTGCCTTTTAATGTGATTACTCTATTTTTCAGGTTTTTTTTCAGTTGTCATTCTTGTCGTAAATGCAGGAGGGAGATCCTCTTTCACTATTACTGTTCGTTTATTCCCCGTGTTCTTTTTAACCTATTTCTTCAAACTATTAGTTGGGTATGGGAAGACAAGTGGTGGATATCCAGTAGATTTTAGCTAAATTGGATGACTATTTTGCTTCATATTATTTTTTAACACGGCTATTTAATACCGCCTATCCATTTAAGAATCCCAAGTATTTTAACAGTACAGAATTCACCCTCCTTGTTTCTCTATTTCTGTAGAATTTTCAGTTTTGCAGGCTGTAATCTTTCCTCTGAACAGTCTCTTTGAGTGCCAGAATTAATACTTCAGTATAGGCTTCTTAGCCATGGACTTAGTTACTTTTTATTGCTCCTTTCTTGGTTTTCCCACCCTAGTTCTCTTCTGTTCCATTTTTGCCTATACACTGCTGCTACATCACACTGACAGGGCCTCTAGACATGCATATACCAGCTTTAAACAGTGAACTCCCATTTTGCGACTAAATTAAGTACAAACTCTGTAGCTCAATTTTGGGACCTGCCCACTCTTCTCAGCATATCTTTTTTTATATTGTTTCCTTCACTTGGAATGCTTTTCTTCATTCTTACCCTAAATATTCAGAGGCCCGTTTTAAAGATTATCCTTTCCATCATGCCTTTTCTTATCATCCCAAATGGATTTGACTTCCAGTCTTATAAAATATTCACAATTCTGCTTGTTTCTCTTTTTGTTAAGGTGCTTTACATTTGAGCTATTTCTGTGAATAACAATTAGGTTCTGTAAACTCTAAGATGATAAAAACAATACCTTTCTCATCTTTATATCTGCCAATGATATCTAACACAGAATACTGTCTTACTGAAGGACATTTTGCTTTTCTGTTTAATTTTCTTATTTCCAGGGAAGATTCATAGGAAGATCAGAAGAAGGGTCTTAAACAAGGAAAAATAGGAGAGAGAAGAGAAAGAAAGACACTTAGTACTTTCTGGCTCTCACATGACTAAGTTAAACATCTTTGAGTATAAAGAAAAACAATTTTAATTAATTTATTCAATGAATTATTATTTATTACTGTACTTAAGGCCTACTGTTTGAGTAACTTAATGTAGGAACTATTTTAGTCAACTAATATGCTTTATTTTCTACTGCTTCTCTAAGATACTATAAGCTTTCTTAATTTTTTTATATTTAATATCCCACTACTTTTATTAAGTATCTTTGGTTTTATTTTTATAAGAGTATTATTTTTGTGAGAAATTTTCCTGCTGGGCAATGTAACTGCCTTTGGAAAACCAGGTCAGTGCTATGTAGAAAGTGGTGCAAAGAAAACCTGAGTGGTTTGAATATTTTGACTAGACCATGTTTTAATCTTCCCAGGTCCCTAGTGGCTAAAATTATCTTTTCTTCCTCTCCTGTGATCCACTGAAATCATAGTTTTAGATTCACTGAGTTTATTAGTTTTTGTCTGTCTTACAATAGTAGCATCACAGATTGATGAGCGTAACAGTCTATTCAAATCAGCTCTGCCCAAGAAACACACATTTGAGTGGATAATCTTAGATAACCTATAGGGATAGTTATATATATTACTGATGGTATACTCTTCCCTGGCCAGAGAAGGGAAGTATTAATTAATACTTAATACTTAATTTAATATTCCTAAAAAATATGAATTATAGAATAATATTTAGGGTTTTTGGAGGTATAAAACAGCACTTGATTAGTTAATGAAGCATTAGAGTGAATATAATTCTCTTTATAAATTACAGTGAGATGTTAGAAAACAGTTTATTTCTTGTTTAAAAAAAGCAAGATGTGTACTTAACTATTTCTTAGATACACTGGGGGTTAAAATAAAGAGAAAATACAGGATTCAAGCTTTTTGAAGAATCAGGACCCTTAAAATAAAAGCTTATTATGCAAGAAATAAAAAATTTCAGGGGGAAAGTAATCTCATTGGACATCACTAATACAACAATGAATATAAATTATTTTAATTTGTTTCATAGTTAATATTTTAGGTATAGTTTTTAAGGTCTCTAGTAAAATATACAAGTTTTCATTTTCTTCTTTTTCTTTGATTGTGATGTTGCCATTGTATCATGTTTTACAAGAGTCCTAGGATCTCTGTTGAACCTATGTCTCTTTTGTTTTAATGTTCTCTCTTCTCTCTCTCTCTGTCTCTCTCTCAAGATTCTACAGATCACTCCTGAAAACACTGAGAGATCTCAAGTTGAGACTACAAAGGAAGAAAATCCGAGTACCCCTGAGTGTGATACTCAAACTGTAAGATTAACCTTAAATGTTTTAACAACGTCCAACATGAAAACAAGGACATAAGTGTGTTTACAATACTAGTTCACGCCACTATGAAACTTTCTCTAACATGCAGTATCTACTGTCTAAACATTGTACTTTCAAATTTAAAAAATAAGAAATTCTTTAGATGTGAATCAGGTAGGTGTTCACTAAGAATAGTTATCATTTAGGGGTATCAGTTTCATAGAATTCACTTGTGAAGCCATCTGGTCCTGGAATTTGTTTATAGAGAGTGATTTTATTACATATTCAGTGTCATTTCTAGTGATCAGTCTGTTCAGTTGATCTATTTTTTTTTTATTTTTGCATTATAGCTGGTTTACAGATTTCTATCAGATTTTCCAACTGTACCATGTGGTGACCCGATTACATGTACATATATGGATTTGTCACATGTAATTAGATATAGTTCCCCGTGCATTACAGTTGGAGCTCCTTGCTATTCCATCATTAAAGCAGTAGTTGATCTATTTTTGATTCATTTTTGGTGGGCTCTTTGTCTCTAGAAAGTTGTCCATTTCTTCTAGGTTGTCAAATTTGTTAGTATGAAATTGTTCATAGTATCCTTTTTTTTTTTTTTTGGTATTTCTGCAGTATCTGTTGAGATTTCTCCTTTTTCATTTCTTATTTTGAGTTCTTTCTCTCCTGTTCTTGGTGAGTCTGGCCAGCGGTTTGTCAGTTTTGTTTATCCCTTCAAAGAACCAGCTCTTGGATTATTGACTTTTTCCTATTGTTTTTTGAATCTCTATTTTATTGATTTCCTCTCTGATCTTTATTATTTCCTTCTTTCTGACTTTAGGTTTTGTTTGTTCTTCTTTTTCTAATTATTTTAGGTGGTAGGTTAAGTTGTTGATCTGAGATGTTTATTCTTTTCTGAGGAAGGCCTGTATTGCTAGGAGGTTCTTCCCTCTAAGATCTGCTTTTGTGGCATCTCATAGATTTTGAATGGTTGTGTTTTCATTATTATTTGTCTCAAGGTATTTTTTAATTTCCCTTTTGATTTCCTCATTGACCCATTGGGTTTTTTTCAGAGCATGCTGTTTTATCTCCATGTAAACAGTTTTTTTTTTCTCATTTCTCTGTCTGTCGCTGATTTCTAGTTTCATGCCATTGTGGTCAAAGAAGATATTTGCAACTCCTGTTTTCCTGTCTTATCCATTTACATGAAATATCTTTTTTCATCCCTCTCTTTCAATTTATGTGTGTGCTTTGCCCTAAGATGAGCCCATTGTAGACCGCATATTGTAGGGTCTTGTTTTTTTATCCAGTCTTCCACTCTGTGTCTTTGATTGGAGCACTTAGTCCATTGACAGTTAAGGTAATTTTGATAAATATTTATTTATTGCCATTTTAAAGCTTGTTTTTCAGTTGAGTCTGTGTTTCTCCTTTATTCCTTTTCTATGGTTGGATATTCCCTTTTGTTTTATGCTTGTCTATTCTTTTTAGTTTTTGTGAATGTATTTTTTTGATTTGTGGTTGCCCTGTTTTTCAAGTATGTTAACCCCTTCCTATAACTGCTTGGTTTAGCCTGATGGTCAAATAGGCTTAAACACATTCTTTTTTTTTTTTTTTTTTGTCTTTTTGCCTTTTCTAGGGCCACACTCATAGCATATGGAGGTTCCCTGGCTAGGGGTCTAATCAGAGCTGTAGCCACCGGCTTACGCCACAACCGAGGCAATGCAGGATCCGAGCCGCATCTGCAACCTACACCACACCTCATGGCACTGGCCAGGAATTGAACCTGCACTTCCTCAGCAGCCCAAACTACTGCAGTCAGATTCTTAACCCACTGTGCCACAGCAGGAACTCCCAAGTCCACTTTCAAATAACACTACCATTTCATGGGTTGTGAAAGAACCTTATATTAGAGTATTTCCAGTTCCTTGATTATAAATTGCTGTAATTTGTTTCATTTAACCATAACCTATAATCACCAAATAACAGTTTGTTCAAAATAACAATGTTATCTGTTCTATTATTTAGGAATAAGATAAATGAAAACATTACCTTTATTCGTTCCTCCTTGGACATTTTTCCTTTGTTTTTGTAGATCAGAATTTCTCAACTATGTCATTTCCTTCTGAAATGATATAGCATTTCTTGAAAGGCACATCTACTGGTAACAAATTCTGTCAGTTTTTGTTTTTCTGAGTTCTTTGTTTTCACTTTAGAGGGATAATTTTACTGGATAAAATTTCAGTTTTTTCTTTCAGCAGTAAATATTTCACTCCTGTATTTTATTGCTTAAATAGTTTTTGAGTTAGAAGTCTGAAGTCAGTCATGTCGTTGTTTCTCTGTATTTAAGTCTGTCTGTCCCCTTTCCATTCTTTAATATATCTCTGGTTTTCTGCACTTTGAAGACATGCCTAGATGTAATTTTGTTTTTTAAATCCTTTAAGGATTTGTGGTTGGATTCTGTCTTTACCTTTGGAAACTCTCATCATTATTACTTCAAATATGTTATCTGTTATTTTCTTATCCTTCTAGTATTCCCATTACCTGTATGTAACAGCTGCAATTCTTGGACATTCTGTCCATTGTTAATGCTTTTTACATCTTAGTATAGCATGTTTCCTATAAATATGTCTTCAGGTCCACTGATACTTTTCAATGGACAATGTCCAGATTATTTTTGAGCTCATCAAAGGCAATCTTCGTTTCTGTTACTTTTTTGCATTTTCATTTGAGTGTTAGATTTGCCATCTTAAACTTACATTTAACATTTGTTCATACATATCATCCACATTTCCCTTTAGAGCCTTTGGAATATTAACCATAGTTATTTTATTTTATTCTATTTTAGTTTTTATTTATTTTTTAATAACTCAATGATTTTTATTACATTTATAGTTGTACAATGATCATCACAACCAAATTTTATAGCTTTTCCATCTCAAATCCCCGAGCACATGCCTCCACCCCCCAGCCTGTCTCATTTGGAAACAGTAAGTTTTTCAAAGTCTGTGAGTCAGTATCTGTTCCACATGTAAGTGATAGCATTTGATGTTGGTGTCTCATCCTCTGACTGACTTCACTTAGCATGATAATTTCTAGGTCCATCCATGTTGCTGCAAATGCCATTATCTCTTTTCTTTTAATTGCTGGGTAATATTCCATTGTGTATATGTATCACATCTTTATCCACTCCTCTGTTGATGGGCACTTAGGTTGTTGCCATGTCTTGGCTATTGTATATAGTGCTGCAATGAACATTGGAGTACATGTATCTTTTTGAGGCATGGTCTTCTCTGGATAGATGCCCAGGAATGGGATTGCTGGATCAAATGGTAATTCTATTTTTAGTTTTCTAAGGAATCTCCATATTGTTTTCCACAGTGGTTGCACCAGTTTACATTTCCACCAACAGTGTAATAGGGTTCCCTTTTCTCCACACCCTCTCCAGAATTTGTTTGTAGACTTTTTGATGATGGCCATTCTGGCTGGTATAAGGTGGTACCTCATACTAGTTTTGATTTGCATTTCTCTAGTAATGAGTGATGTTGAACATCTTTTCATGTGTTTTTTTTGGCCATCTCTATGTCTTCTGTTGAGAATTGTCTGTTTAGATCTTCTGCCCATTTTTTGATGGCGTTGTCTGTTTTTTGGGGATTGAGCTGCTGAAGGTGTATATAAATTTTGGAGATTAATCCCTTGTCAATCAATTCATTTGCAAATATTTTCTCCCATTATGTAGGTTTTCTTTTTGTTTTGTTTAGGGTTTCCTTTGCTGTGCAGAAACTTTTAAATTTAATTTTTCCCATTTGTTTATTTTTGTTGTTGTCATTACTCTAGAAGGTGGCTCTGGGAAGATGTTGCTGTGGTTTATGTGGGAGAGTGTTTGGCCTATGTTTTCCTCTAAGAGTTTTATAATATCTGGTCTTATATTTAGGTCGTTAATCCATTTTGAGTTTATTTTTGTGTTTGGTGTTAGGAAGTGTTCTAATTTCATCCTTTTATACGTGGCTGTCCATTTTCCCAACACAATGTATTAAAGGGGCTGTCTTTTCTCCACTGTATATTCTTACCTCCTTTGTCATAGATTAGTTGACTGAGGGGAATGGATTTACTTCTGGGCTTTCTATCCTGTTCCATGGATCTATATTTCTATTTTTGTGCCAGTACCATATGGTTTTGATGACTGTAGCTTCGTAGTATAGTCTGAAGTCAGGGAGCCTGATTCCTCCAGCTCCATTTTTCTTTCTAGGATGGCTTAGGCTATTCTGGGCTTTTTGTGCCTCTAAAAAAGCTTTAAAATATTTTGTTATAGTTTTGTGGAAAATGTTCTTGGTAATTTGATAGGGATTGCATTAAATCTGTAGATTGCTTTGGGTAGTATGGTCATTTTGATATTAACTCTTCCAGTCCAAGAGCATGGTATGTCTTTCCATCTGTTTGTGCATATTTGATTTCTTTCATCAGCGTCATATAGTTTTCAGAGTACAGGTCTACTGGCTCTTTAGGTAGGTTTATTCCTAAGTATTTTATTCATTTTGATGCAATGGTAAATGGGATTATTTCCCTAATTTCTCTTTCTGATCTTTTGTTGTTAGTATATAGAAATGCAGTCAATTTCTGTGTGTTAATTTTGTATCCTGCAACTTTGCCAAATTCATTGATGAGCTCTAACAGTTTTCTGGTAGAGTCTTTAGGATTCTCTAGTTATAGTATCATGTCATCTGCAAATAATGATAGTTGTACTTCTTCCTTTCAAATTTCGATTCCTTTTATTTTTTTTTAATTCTCTGATTGCTGTGGCTAGGACTTCCAAAATTATGTTGAATACTAGTGGTGAGCGCAGACATCCTTGTCTTGTTCCTGATCTCATAGGATTTCATTCAGCTTTTCACCATTGAAAATGATGTTAGCTCTGCATTTGTCATAGATGGCCTTCATTATGTTGATGTATTCCCTCTATGCCCACGTTCTGAAGGGGTTTTCTCAGAAATGGGTTTTCAATTTTGTCAAAGGCTTTTTCTGTATCTGTTGAGAGGATCACATGGTTTGTATTTTTCCATTTGTTAATGTGGTTTATCACATGATTGATTTGCAGATACTGAAGAATTCTTGCATCCCTGGCATAAATCCCACTTGATCATGATGTACAATCCTTTTAATGTATTGTTGGATTTGGTTTGCTAGTATTTTGTTGAGGATGTTTGCATCTATGTTCATAAGTGAAATTGGCCTATAATTTTCTTTTTTTGTGGTATCTTTGGCTGGTTTGGGTATCAGGGTGATGGTGGTCTCATAGAATGAGTTTAGGTATGTTCCTTCCTCTGCAATTTTTTTGAATAGTTTCAGAAGGATAGGGTGTTAGGTCTTCTCAAAATGTTTGATACAGTTCTCCCGTGAAGCCATCTGGTCCTGGACTTTTCTTTGTTGGAAGTTTTTGGGTTTTTTTTGTTTTTTTTGCCTTTTATGTGGAGCCACACCCACGGCATATGGAGGATCCCAGGCTAGGGGTCTAACAGGAGCTGTAGCTGCTGGCCTTTGCCACAGCCACAGCAACGCGGGATCCGAGCCACGTCTGCAACCACCACCACAGCTCACAGCAATGCCGGAGCCTTAACCCATTGAGCAAGGCCAGGGATTGAACCCACAACCTCATGGTTCTTAGTCGGATTCGTTAACCACTGAGCCACAAAGGGAACTCCTGTTGGAAGTTTTTTAATCACAGTTTCAATTTCAGAACTTGTGATTGGTTCATTCATCTTTTATAGTTCATCCTGGTTTAGTCTTGGAAGATTGTACTTTTCTAAGAATTTTTCCATTTCTTCTATGTTTTCCATTTTATTGGCATATAGTTGCATGTAGTAGCATCTTATGATCCTTTGTATTTCTGTGATGACCCTTGTACCTTCTACCTTTTCATTTCTAATTTTATTGATTTGAGTCCTCTCTTTTTTTCTTGATAAATCTGTCTAAGGGTTTATCAATTTTGTTGATCTTTTCAAAGAACCCGCTTTTAGTTTCATTGATCTTTTCTATGGTTTTCTTCCTTTCTATTTCATTGATTTCTGATGTTATCTTTATAATTTCTTTCCTTCTACTAACTTTAGGTCTTGTCTGTTCTCTCTCTAGCTGCTTTAGATGTAAAGTTTGGTTGTTTATTTGAGTGTTTTTTGTTTGTTTCCTTAGGTAGGCTTGTATTGCTATAAACTTCCCTCTTAGAACTGCTTTTGCTGAATCCCATAGGTTTTGGAGTGTCCTATCTTTGTTGTCATTTGCTTGTAGGTATTTTTTAATATCCTCTTTGATTTCTTCAGTGATCCATTGGTTGTTTAATAACATGCTGTTTAGTCTCCACCTGTTTGTGGTTTTTTGCAGCTTTTTTCTTATGGTTGATTTCTAGTCATATAGCATTGTGGTCAGAAAAGATGCTTGATATGACTTCAGTTTTCTTAAAGTTACTGAGGCTTGATTTGTGGCCCAGAATATGATCAATTTTTGAGAATGTTCCATGTGCATTTGAGAAGAATGTGTATTCTCCTGCTTTTGGATGTCCTATAAATATCTATTAAGTCCATCTGGTCTAATGCTTCATTCAGGGCCTGTGTCTTCTTATTAATTTTCTGTCTGGAATATCTGTCCATTGCTGTAAGTGGGCTGTTAAAGTCCCCCACTATTACTGTTTTATTGTCAGTTTCTCCTTTTATGGTTATTAGCAGTTGCCTTATATATTGTGGTGATACTATGTTGGGTGCATATATGTTTAAAATTGTAATATCTCGTTCGTGGGTTGATCCTTTGATCATTATGTAATGTCCTTCCTTGTCTCCTAAAATATTCTTTAACGTTTATTTTGTCTGATATGAGTATTGCTACTCCAGCTTACTTTTGATTCCCATTTGTGTGGAATATTTTCTTCCATCCTCTCACTTTCAATTTGTATGTGTCCCTAAAATGAATTGGGTCTCTTGAAGAGAGCATATATATGGATCTTGTTTTTGTATCCATTCAGCCAGTCTCTGTCTTTTGGTTGGGGCATTTAGTCCACTTACATTTAAGGTAATTATTGATATATACTTATTGCCATTTCATTAACTGTTTTGGATTTGTTTCTGTTGCTCTTTTTTCTTCCCTTCTTCTCTTGTTCTCTCCTCTTGTGGTTTGATGACTATCTTTAGTGTTTTACTTGAGTTATTTTTTGTTATTTGTTTGTGTATCAATTGTAGATTTTTGGTTTGCAGTTGCCCTGAAGTTTTGATATAGGAGTCTATAAATATACGAGATTGTTTGAAGTTGTTGGTCTCTTAATTGCAAGTGCATCTCCAGTGTCCTGTATTTGTACCCTCCTCTTCTCACAATGTCTGATTTTGGTAGCATAAGTATGAGTGGATGATGTCCTATCTTTACTGTATATATGCCTTTACTGGTGAGCCTTGTCATTTGTGGTATTTTTGTTTCTAGTTGTGCCCTTTTCTTTCTGCCTAGAAAAGTTCCTTTAGTATTTGTTGTAAAGCTGGCTTAGTGTTGCTGAATTCTCTTAGCTTTTGATATCCCCTTCAAATCTGGCCTGGGTAAAGTAATCTTAGTTGGAGGTTTTTTCCTTTCCTCATGTTAAGTATATTGTGCCACTCCCTTCTGTCCTGCAATTTCTGCTGAAAAATCTACTGATAACCTTATGGGGTTCCCTTGTATGTTATTTGTTTCTCTTCCCTAGCTGCTTTCAATATTTTCTCCTTGTTTTTAATTTTGGTCACTTTGATTAGTATGTGGTTGGAGTGTTCCTCCATGGATTTATTTTATGTGGTACTCATGCTTCCTTGATTTGTGTTAGTGGTTCCTTTCCCATGGTATAGGAATTTTCAGCTATTATCTCTTTGAATATTTTTTCTGTCCCTCTCTCTCTCTTCTCCCTCTGGCACCCCTATAATGTGGATGTTGGTGCACATAACATTATCCCAGAGTTCTCTGAGACTCTCTTCATTTCTTTTCAATCTTTTTCTCTTTTCTGTTCCACATCAGTAATTTCCACTAGTTCGTCCTCCACTTTGCTTATTTGTTCTTCTGCCTCCTGTATTCTGCTGTTGATGATTGATTCTAATGTATTTTGCATCTCTTGCATAAGTTTTAAATCTTGTATTTCTTTGCTCAGAATTTGATGTAAATTACCAGTCTTTGCCTCCAGTTTATTTCCAGTGCCTTGCATCATCTTCAGCAAGTCTAAAGTCTTTTTTCTTAGCAGCTGATAATCTCCAGATCACTTAGCTGTTTTTCTGGGTTTTTTTATTTCTCCCTTGTCTGAATTATAGTTCCCTGCCTTTTCATGTTTATAGGTTTTTGTTGTGGTGTCCTTTTTGTAGACAATAAAGTTGTAGCCTCTCTTCTGAGGTCTGCCCCACTTGTGGCTCAAGTTGGCACAGGGGCTTGCTGTATTTTTCCTGATCGGAGGGACTGGTGCCTGCCCACGGGTGGGTGGGGCTGATTCCTATTCCTCTGGTGGGTATGGCTTTGTCTCTGGGTGAGATTATAGGTAGCTCTGTGCCTGGGGGGTCATTAAGCAGCCTGTTTACTAATGCGTGGGTCTGTGATCCCACCTGGATTGTTGTTTGGCCTGGGGCTTCTCAGTGCTGATGGGTGGGGCCAGTTCTCCCAAAATGGCCACCTCCAGAGAAACATACACTGATGAATATTCCCTAGAGCTTTGCCTCCAATGTCCTTCTCCCACAATGAGCCACAGTCACCCCCTGTTTTCTCAGGAGATCCTCCAAGAACTCGTCAGGTCTGACCCAGATTCCTACTGAGGCTCTGCTTTCTTTGTCCTGGGATCCAGTGCACATGAAACCTGTCTGTGCCTTTCAAGAATGGGGTCTCTGTTTCCCCCAGTCCTGTGGAGCTCCTGCACACAAGCCCCACTGGCCTTCAATGCCAAATGCTCCAGGATCTCTTTCTCCCAATGCCAGATCCCCAGGTGTGGGGACTTGATGTGAGTCTCTGTGATACAGTTACTTCCCAGTCTGTGCGCTTCCCACCCAGCAGGTATGGGGTTGCTTATATCACATAATCGCCCTTCCTACCTCTTGATGTGGCCTCCTCTTTGTCTTCTGGAGTAGGATATCTTTTTTGAAAGTTTCCAGTCCATTTCATTGAAGGTTGTTCAGCATTTCATTGGAACTGTTGTTTTTATGAGAGCAGTTGAGTTCCAGTCCTTTTATTCTGCCATCTTAATCCTGTCAACAATTCATTATTTTTTAAGGTTTATCGAGTTGTTATAGTTGTGTCTGATATTTAGTCCAGTGCAGGCCATTGAATCTGTTAGCTCTTTGATCCCTGAGTCTGGCTAGGGTCTTTGTCTGGCCCAGATTAAGTGGTATTCCACCAAGAAGGTTGAAAAATCTTCATAATCCTTAATTCACTCTCGTTTATCCCACTCAGGATCATCAAATTCCACATACACCCTAGTCCATGTCACTGCAGGGCTCCCTACATTGGATAAGGGCCTGGAAGCTGCTGCACAGCCAGACTGTATGGGGCTCGTTGGCCCTGCTCCCGCAGTGGTGGATGGGAAGGCACACAGGGTAGGTGGCATGTGCTCCCTCCTCTAACCATAGTTATTTTAAATTCCCAGCCTAATAAAGCCAAAAACTTGTAAGTCAGAAATGACAAATGGAGTGTCTACTAAAGCTTAGAGTGGAAAGCTGAGGAGGAAAATCAGAATGTAATGTTGATTAATTTCATTTCTATTTGAAAAAGTGTCCCAATGTATAACAATGAATATTTGGCTCATTTTTTTTAAGGGCCACACCTGCGGCATATGGAAGTTCACAGGCTAGGGGTCAAATTGGAGCTGTGGCTGCCAGCCTACACTACAGCCATAGCAACACCAGATCCTAACTGCATCTGAGACCTACACCATAGCTCAGAGCAGCTCCAGATCCTTAACCCACTGAGCGGAGCCAGGAATCAAACGTGCGTCCTCATGGATACTAGTTAGGTTTGTTACCACTGATCCACAAGGGGGAACTCCATAAATATTTAACGCCTTTGAAGCTCATTTTCTTCCTGTGAAAAATAGAAATTAAAGCCCCTTAGCTTATATACCTTGTTAAAAGATGCAGTGAGGCAATGCAGCTTAAAACCTAGGATATCAATGGCACATGCCAAGTCCTTGATGATTACTACTTTCTTTCCCTTTAGGAAAAGCTGTGTCTCTCACTCAAATCCTCAATACCTGTTTTTGATTTACGTATTATAATTAATTTCTCAAAACTGAAAGCTTGATGACAAAAGTAACCTTAAAAACTATAATTTGAAGCAGGGAGTAGTCTTATTCACTCTTACTCTCAAGGGCAAAACCAGATGCAACCAAGGGAAACAGCTATAAGATGGAGATGATTTCAGTGAAATATAAAAGCAAACTCATTGAAAAATATCTGAAAGTAGAATTAGTTACTAGAAGACGTAGTATAATATATGAGAGGATAGTGAAAAACAACCATTCAGGAAATGAAGCATCAGAGTAGAAGAACTATTGTGAGAGCATTTCTTTCTATTCCAGGATTCTGCACTCATCAGCAACCTCACTAAGTGCTGATTAGAGCACAAGCAGTCTCTTAGTAAATAAATAGCGAAGACGATGCATTTTGATTACTGCTGGTCATACCTGAGACTAAAAATCATAGTAGAGAAAACCTGGAAATTATAATTACTGTTTCCTAACAGGTCACTTTGGAAAGTGATATTATTCAGATCTCTTTTCTATATAATATAGATGAATGATTTTCAAACCTTTGCCTGCCTATGAATCATCAGGTCAGCCTGTAAAACTGCTTTTACAGGTAAAGCTCCAGTCCCACAGATTATTATATAGTTGATATGGAGCATAGCCTGGGAATGTATACTGTTATATAAACCCACCTAGATTTCCTTCTGTCAGTATTTTTGTCTTTTTAAATATTTTGAGAAACTTTAAAGTTTATTTCTTGCAGGTTTATAATGATGATTATATATCATAGATATGAAATACACAATATTTAACTATATCATGAATGTCCTTATTAGTTCAGTCCAAAAGAAAAACTTCTCCACAAATTTCACATTCAAGGTCTCAATCTCTTGTATGGGCAAGCTTCCAAACTTGGAATTAGAGAAGTTGCATAGGCTTAGATGCTTTCATGGATTCATTCCACTTCCTGCCCTATGCAAAACAGACAGGGTCACTTAGAAAAATGTCCTCTGGGTTTCTTTTCTTGGTAGACTTAGAAAACTTGAAATGGATCACTAAAGGTTTAACAGAATATTAGTCTATCAGTTTTGGGGATGTGTGAATTCCTTCAAAAACAGCTTTGGTTAAATGATAATTTTGGAGTCACATGGAGAAAACAAAGGATGTACCTGTTTCATCCCACTTTCCTGCAGTTTGCAAATGTGCCTAATATTGTTTAATAGCATATCATGAATTAAAGACATTGAGCATTTTAATTTTCACATAGGAATTAAGACTTCCTATTCAATGTAAATATATTTTTACAGTGTTTCTGACTCCTTTAGGTAGCACACACTTAATATTTCTTAATGTGCTGAGGAAATGAAAGGCAAAAACAGCTTACGTTTACCATTGTAAGCACTTGTTGCTCATATTCTTGCCATTACACCTTCTTGCAAGTCCCTGACCAAAAGAGGTTTATTCAGCAGCAAAGCATTGTCTAGGGAAATGAGAGGAGAAAATGTATAGGAAATAAATATAGAGCTGAGAGTAGAAGAATTTGCCAGTGTTTTCATGTTAAAATAACTTTGGCAGAGATTTTTAAAATCCTAGTGTAATTTTATCCAGTATTCACTGTGTGATAATTTTGGTGCCCTGATGAGTTGCTGGCAGACACTAGGTTAACAAAATTTTCTAGGCAAGTCATGCCCTGCTGTAATTTGGATGAGGGGCTGTATACCATTGCCATTCTGGGCTGCATTCCATCAGACCATCTGAAAGAGGCTAGCTTCATATGAGGCATTCTTCATCGTGCTACTGTGGTATTTTTTAAGAAAGAATAGATATGCTTCTAGATTTTGTGGGAAGGATAGTTTCCTAAGGTCTTTAGAACAGTTTTCAGCTTTTCATATTAGATATAAATGTCCATGTTTACCCTCCTATAAAATCTTAATTTAAAGCATACAAAAATGTGAACTGAATTATGATTTCTTCTCAGAAATCATATAGATACAGTGAAACCTGGAGTTCCCATTGTGGCACAGTGGGTTAAGAACCTGACATAGTGTCTGTGAGGATGTGGGTTTGATCCCTGGCCTCACTCAGTAGGTTAAGGATCTGGTGTTGCTGCAAGCTGCAATATAGGTCACAGATGTGTCTCAGATCTTGTGTTGCCATGGCTGTGGTATGGACTGCAGCTACAGCTCAGATTTGACCTCTAACCTGGGAATTTCCATTTGCCACAGGTGTGGCTGTTAAAAAAAAAAAAAGGAAAGAAAGAAATAAACCATAAAAATAATGATTATCTTAAAATTTGGTAAGTATAAATAACCTAATGAGCATGCTAATATTTATTATAAGGAAATTGGCCAGTGATGTGCAATACAAAGCATGATCTGGTCAATAACTCTTTGACCCCTTCTACCTTTTCTGAGATATAATGGCTGTCTCCTCTGGGTCCCCATAATCTTAGCTTTACACATGTATTTTATCCTATATCACATCCCATTTTTCATGTTAATTTTTTGTATGAGGTTCTCATTTTGCATAGATAAAAAGCAATTTATCTAATTTATCTGGACAGAGACTGTCAGAATATTTAGCACCAAGCAAAATGCTTATCTTAACAGATGCTTATAAATATTTTCCAAAATATCTAAAATTATAAAGATAAGCCTTCATTTTCAAAAATTAAACTGTTTAATGTAAAGGATGAAGAATTAAAATTCAGAGAAAGACTGTGACTTACCTAGAGGAGACTGGTGAGGGGACATAGTGTCAGGTCCTGCCTCTCTCCCAGTCTACAATCTGCCGTTAACTGAGTTCAGAGCCATCGCCTTGATTCACCTTTATATTTAATCTTTGATCTTCTTTCCCAGTTCCTGCTGTTTTTAAAATTAAACAATAATATCATTCTGTAATAAATATAAAGAAGCCATTTCATACACAAAAGTGACATCAGAGAAATTTTTAACCAAAATATGTTTGTTTCTAAATAACGTGGTACTTATTCCAATTTTTCTCCTTTATAATATTCTGAAAAATAATGCTTGTTTTTAGCTTCCAGTTTGTCCTAGACATTAATTAAATATGAAGAGTGAGCTGGACTTTTTACCTCTCAGAGATAGTTTTTGTTGGTAGAATTTCATGTTGCCCATTTAGGAATTTGCATTAATTATTTTTGAGGTATTTTCATGTTTTGAAGAAAAGTCATAAAAGAAAGATAAAATTAATCTCTCTTGTGAAGTGGAACCAAGTGTTCAGTACTGTTAACAAAGTTATAGTAATCAGCAAAATCAGAGATATAAACTCAAAGAAGACCTTAAATAAATCTCTGATAAATCATTCCAACTGCTTTAATTATTAAAGTATCATCATTTTCTTATTTCTTGGAGAGGGCATCTTTTATTTCTTGGAGAGGGAATTTCTAGAGTGTGTTTTAAAGTAAACAAAATGCAAAGAATCTATTCTTTTGTAGGTTTTCCAGTGATTTTTTTTTCCTCTGTCTTAGTGCTGTTTGGTTTTGGTCAACATTTGTTAAGCAGAGTCCTAGGTGTCAGATAGTGGTCCAAGGTACAAGAAAGACCTCGAGCTAAGGGAAATTGAAATTGAGAAGTTTCTTACAGATCCTGGAGGAGATACAAGGCATGCATGTTGGGCCACATTCTGGGAGGTGGGGTGTCAAGGCTGACGACAAGTAGCAAGACCTGGGACATATGCCTTTATTAGGGATGGTGAGGCATGCGTGCTGTTCCAGGCTAGGCTGGATTGGTAAATTCAAACTCACTTAACCACACAAAATGGTTAACTTTGTTCTTCTGTAAAATACCAAAGTCTAGGAACCTCAACATTTATTATCATTTAATATCTCCCATTTATTAGTGGGAGATGAAGGTGGGACTCAAATTCATTTGTGTGTGATAGCTAAGCCTGTTATAACCACATTAACATGGGAATCCTGATAATTATTAGGGCACCCCAGTATTATAGTCTGCCCCATCATGGTGGGGTTATGTATTCTTTTTCATGCACAGAGGTCAATAATTTTAAGGGCTTCTTTCAACAAGATTTGTCGTTACTCTGCCTACTTCTGTGGCCACAGTATAACATTTTGTCAGATGGCAGTTTGTTGCCCAAAGCACAGAAACAAACTGGTTATTCTGGTGGTGCTGGTGAAAGTGTGTATGTGAGAGAGCATATATAATCATTTTAATAAAGATACCTTCATGGCTCATCCAATTTCATAATTTACAGACCCAGCTGTGCTCCTCCCTAGCTCTCCTATATAATTAATAAGTGAGCCGCATATTGAAGTAGCTAAATCTGTGCAGACTTTCAAGATCAGTCTTCATATTCTATTACTTGAGTTTGTAGAAATAGGTGTAATATTCCTCAGGTTGAATTTAATCTAATCGAAAGAATGTTTTGAAGGCTTGTGCTAACCTTTGATTATGCTATTTTGTGCTATTCTCAAACCATTTAATTTTGTTAATCTCCAAGGAATAAAATAGTTCCTTTCTATAACTAATCATTCACTACAGTTAGTTATATATCTTTCTATTCTTTCCAAGTAAAAGTAAATTTTTTAATCTTCATGCATGAGGGGAAGTGACATCCAAACCTTTCCTTTAGTTCAAGTAAAAGAATTTGAGATTCAAGTTGATAAGAAAATAAAAGATTTCTAAGCACTGTTAGAACATAAATATATTTTTATAAATATGTATATGGTCCTATTGGTGAACTATACACAGAAAGCAATCCATGTGTGGATGGTTACATCCAGCTGAAAAGTGATAGGTCAGCAATGCCCACAAGAAAAAGTAAACAGAAGAAAGAAAAAAATGAAGATGAAAAGGGAAGGAGGGAGGGGAAGGGGGAAAGGGAGAGGAAGGGAGGAAGATGAGGAGGAGGAAGGTGTATGGACAGCACTTTTCTTCTTTCATTAAGATTTACAATCCCATTCCAGGTTATACCAGGAAGAATTTAAAAAATGAAAAATCAATAATTATTCCAAGTAGTGTTAGGGAATAAGGCAATGTAAATATCGGTGTGACAAAAAGTCCTGTGTTTGTGTGCACCTTTAACATTAAATCATAGTAAAAAGAAAATCTGTGAATCTGAGTAGGTGATAGAAGAGAGTCATTCTTTTTTTTTTTTCTGTGTGACTTGTGACTTGTTACTGTGTGTAACTTTTTAAATTTTATTTTTTATTAAAGTATAATTGATTTACAATGTGCCAGTTTCTGCTGTCCAGCAAAGTGACTCAGTCATGCATGTCATATATATATATCATATATATATATATATGATATATGACATATATATATCATATATATATATGATATATGACGTATATATATATCATATATATGATATATATATATATATATCCTTTTTTAATATCATTTTTTATCATGATCTATCCTAGGTGGTTGAATATAGTTTTCTGTGCTATCCAGCAGGACCTTGTTGTTCTAACTGTAATAGTTTGCATCTGCTAACCCCAAACTCCCAGAGATTTATTCTTTTAATGTCCAGTTTATATCATGTGAGCCTTTGTTGTAGTTCATCAAGATGAGTCTGATGCCCATGTTTTGATAGCACACATCGCTTGTTTAAGGAAGTCTCCGGCTCCCTCATGTCATCCATCTCCTCAGTTTTCTTTGTCTTTCTCTTCACTTATCCTGCCTGGCACAAACAGGGTAAGGAGCAGCATGGAAAAGGTGGCAAAATCTGCTACTAACCACAGTAACCATAAAAAGCTCCCAGGGTTTCAAGTGTTCAAATATGGAGCACTAGAGAAAATAGCTCAGAATTGTTTTTCAATATGGGTGGCATTTTCTCATCTCTGGAGATCTTCTTTCCTTTCCTTTAGGCCTGGAAAATATCCCTACTGTTCCAGTTAGCTTTGTATAGACAAAAGGATATTTGGAGTGGTAACACATTTTGATTTAGTTTAGCATTGTCTAGTGATCTTCTCCATGGGGAGGAGATACATGAAAAATGAGAATGTAAAAAGGATGCCTAGACCTTTTTGACACAAGAGCCATGTGATTCTCATGGATTTATAGTTGGAAATGCTCATTAAATGATAGCCAGCAGTTTGCAACATGGGTAAGACGTTATGGACACTTGGGGCATAAAGAAGCCTGAGCAAAGGTTTGGAGATGTGAACTTGCTTGTAAAGTTGGAAGAAGAAAAAGTAAAATTCTGTGGCTATTACATTCAATATAGGGTTGGGACGGTTAGGAGAGGGGACTACAAATATATCTACATTTGTAGATATATCTATATCTATTTTGCTTTTTTAGGTCCGCACCCATGGCATATGGAAGCTCCCAGGCTAGGGGTCGAATGGGAGCTACAGCTTCCAGCCTACACCAGCCACAGCAATGCAGGATCTGAGCCATGTCTGCAACCTACACCACAGCTTACCACAATGCTGAATCCCCAACCCACTGAGAAAGGCCAGGGATTGAACCCGCATCCTCACAGATACTAGTTGGATTCATTTCCGATGAACCATTAACGGAACTTCCTATAGCTATATTATGAATGAACTTATGCACTAGTTAAATAAGCATGTACTTTATAGATAATGCAAATCACAGATTTGTGTGTGGGTTGAGTTTTCTGATTTGATTTGATTGTTATGCAGTGAGTTAACATCATAGACTGAGTATATGCTAGGAAGACATTTTTAGAGGCTGAGCTGCAGAGGGATTGGGAAAAGGCAAGGTTAGAGTTGGTTAGTTTATAATTCAGTGATCTAGGAAGAAAATGAAGGGATAAGCCCCATTATCAGTGAAAGGATTGTAGTCTAACATGCAGAATTGTTTTAGTGAAAAATGGTTTATAGTCTTAGCCATGGAAGAACTAACAGCCTATCATCTGCAAGTTCGTTTTTACAAGCTAACATAATTCTAAAAGACCTCTACTAAAAAATATATATGACAATGAAACTGCGTAAAGTATTGCTTTTGTTGTTGCTTATTTCTTACATTGTGTATATCAAAGGGAAAAGTGTCAATGATCATGTATCTCGTTGAGATACATGATCATTAAAGTGATAAAATTTTAATATACCTTGCTTGTGATGAGAAGTTAAACATACTTGGATGATATATAGTGTGTAAGTCTTAGGCAGAAAGAGAATGTGGATCATTTGAAAAAATTCTTTTTTGTTATTATTCTTTGAGTTGCATAATTTAGTAATGGACTTGTAAAATAAGTTCTGAAATTCCAACTCCAAATCTTTGAATGTTAAACCTAACATCTGAAAAACTTAGCTAAGTTTCAATTTCCTATAAGCCCGGTGAGAGAAGGAAAGAGAGTTGGCTTGACAAGTTCTGGTGATATCCAGAATAGTACAGGTGAGACAAGAGGGCTTATAAGAATGGCAGGGATTCCAAACCTTTCACTGAAGGAAGAGGGTTCTACTGATGGTGTATTTTAGCAAGTATTGTACAGAATGATCACTTTAGAATCCTGTTCATGAATCTCTTTTGATTCTAGCATAAAGGAAACGTTAACTTGTAAAGTTCCTTAGAAAAGTAGGCATATTACTGCAGGTTATTTGCATTATAATTGTCTATTCATAACTGGTAAATTGAGTAGGACATCGCCGGTTGGCTTCTAAGTTCTCTGGTAAATTGTCCCTACTCTGGCCATCTCTCAGCAATCCTTATCTCACCTGACCTCACCACTGTTACCTCTGATGTGCTCTTCCTCATCACCTGTCTACTTTTACTTCTATGTCCTTATGACTCTGCCCCAGAAAACTCTACCCCTTATTCAAGGATCACCTCTACCCTGTTCCTCTCTCACCTGCTTCATGAAAAGAGATCCTGTGTCATGGTAATTAACCAAAAGTCATATTCCCTTTTTCTTTGATAATACATCTCGCTGATTCACCAACCCCCAATATGTACCTCCTGCTTACTAAGTTATCATTTTTCTACTCTGAGCCAGGTACTACTCTTTGAGGGTTGGAAATTAAGTGAAAAAGGCAGACAAGGTCTTTACAATTAATAGTGTTTATATGCTTGTGGAGGAAGCTAAAATAAATGCATAAACAAGGACATAAGACAGTATCAGAAAGTGAAAAGTAAGATAGGGCAAGTGCCCTCATGTTCAATGGCATATTCAGTAAAAAGGAGAGCACAGGGTTTGGGATCCAGCATATTTGTGCTTTAAGTTCTACTTTTCTCACAACTGATACCTATCAGGGGACATTCCTGTTACTTCTTTGGTTTCATTTTAATCATTTGAAAAAGGGATATTACTCAGAGATAATTTCTGTAAATATTAAAAATACAAAATCAATATGCTAGGGAGTTCCCTTAGTGGTTCAGTGGTTAACGAATCTGACTAAGAACCGTGAGGTTGCGGGTTTGATCCCTGGCCTTGCTCAGTGGGTTAAGGCTCCGGTGTTGCCGTGAGCTGTGGTGTAGGTCACAGACACAGCTCAGATCCCGCGTTGCTGTGGCTGTGGCGAAGGCTGGCGGCTCCAGCTCCTGTTAGACCCCTAGCCTGGGAACCTCCATATGCCGTAGGTACGGCTCTAGATAAAAGGCAAAAATACAAAAAAAAAAAAACACATCAATATGCTTAGGGAATTTGTGTGACATGTGTTAGATGCATAAAAAGCATTTGTTTGGTTCCTCCAGGTGCCTAAGACCACTTACTCCTCTTTCCTTCCATGTCATTTGTGTGGTTGTAAAGGGCAAAAACAAAACGGAAATTTCATTGTCAGAAGCAAAAATTACTACAAATTTTTCCTTGAAAACTCTGTCCACTCTGGGTAACTTTCTTACCCACAGTTAAAATAAGTGCCCACTTTTGTCTCAGTAATCAAACCTCTCATTCTGTAAGTAGAGCATCTCTAAATGAAGAGAATTTGTTTTAAAAATTACATTATTTCCAAGGCATCTGCCTCAGAAGTTAGACCCATTGGTTTAAGTCTATGTTAAGTGATTCTGAATATAACTTCAAACCCATGTTTTATTGGCTAAATCTGTGAATATATAAACACAATTTTGCATAATCTTGAAACACCTATTTTTTTCTCAATTTTCCTCCAAGAGAAAAACATTAATTGCATTAATTTTAATCATTTTTATCTACTGTGTCAAAAGAGAAAGGTTAGTATAAATGTTTTTCTCATCTTCTCAAGTCCTCACTTCTTTGTCCTTTGTTTTTCCTCTTTTTTTCTCCTGTTCCTCTTCCTCCTCTATGTGTGGGAATTGCACAGGTGTTGATTCTGCAGCATACTTTATATTTGTAATTGTTTTATAGTCATTAATGACAATAGTTTTATAGTCATTAATGACAATAATAAATAGAAGAGCAATCAAGAGAATTATGTTTACTTTGTTAGTACTTACACTGAATATTTTATATAATTTTTTTAATCTTCAAAATAACCCATGAGGAAGCAGCCCCATTTTACAGCAAAAAATCCGAGACACAGAGATAACCAATCAAGTTACTTGATCAGGATCAACAGTAAATTAATATCAAAGCTAAAACTTGAACCAAAATTTATTTTACTCCCAAGCCGTTTTCACCATTTGGCAAAACTACCTTTATATTATTAGAAATGGAACTTCTTGCCTTCCTTAACTACAGTTCTCTGGAATTTTTTTGCAATCTGGGTGATATTTGCAAGAGTGAATAGAACTCCACAAAGAAACCTCTCCTTTATTTTCTCACCAAGAGAATGCCTGTTCATCCATGTCTATAAAGTTGATAAGATTTAAGGCATAATACCTACAAGTTATAATTATGTTGTCCTCATATCTGTTGCCTTTCTGAGAAATACTAGGAATTTTCTGAACCTCATCTCATGAAGTTTCCACAATGCCACTGAGACACAGAAAAAAATAAATGTAAAGGTAGTGTTCATTATAATATCAAAGTATCAAAAAAGGTTGGATCTGTCTTCCAGCCACATAATATTTTCTTTAATAAGTTTTCATTGTTCAGATGATCAAAGGCTTGCCTCAAATAGTTGGCTGCACTTGTATTAATAAAAGAACATACTCCACTGCAAATTCCATGGTATATTTCTCATGACAATGACCTCAAGTAATACTCCACACACACTAAAAAAGGTTTTAAGGTAAAATAGATTTGGGAAATGGGTAGACCATATCTCCTAAGAGATTTATAATGGAGTTGTGCATTACAAAGAAGTGGATTTCAAATTTCACTATGCATATGAATTGCTGGATTACTGATTAAAAATGCAAGTCCTGTATTCATGGGACTGGATTATCACTCAGGAGTATTATTTTTTAACAATCGCCCTATGTAATTTATGTGGGCATATCATTCAAAAGCAAGGTTTTAAGAAATTGTGTGATAAAGACCCTGAGAAGAACTACTTTAAATATCACTATTTAGAGAGGACAGCGGCAAGATGGCAGAGGAGTAAGAGGTCGCGCTCACCCTTTCCCACAAATACATCAAATAAACACATCTAAATATAAAACAAATTGGACAAAACATCATCTGAATGCTGCTTAATTTAAACCTCCAAAAACTGCAAGAAACTCTTGAAATACCTGGGTAGAACAACAGGGATAAAAAGAGAGAAAAAAGGAATCAGAAGGGCACCAGCGCCCCAGGGAGGGAGCTGTGGAAAAGAAAGGCAGCCCGCACCTTGGGAAGTCACCTAACTGACAATCAACAGAGCTAGAGGGACCTCAAAGCCTGAGAAAAATGCAGCAGTTGGACTGAGAATAGAAAAGCGGAGTTAGAGACTGACAGATGAACTGAGTACCGGCACAGGCACCACAGCCTGAGGCGCCGGGTGGTGCCTGGGAGCTGAGACATAGGCTCCTGAGGTTAGTCCCTGGGAGAGGGCTGAGGTCGGTGGCGGTTGCGGAGATAGGCTAGGGAACAGTGCCCAGGAAGGAGGGCGATACTCTATGGATTGTGGAGTGTAAGGCCCGGACAGAGGGAACCAGGGAAGTCTGGTCCCACAGGGGAGGCAAGCCTCCATTGTTGGGTAGGAGGAGAGGAGGAGGGGCTGACTGCTATAGAAAGCACCTTGAACTAGCACGGAGGGCGGGGCGGCAGAGCCCGTGCCACAGAGACAGCAGCGGCAGTGGGGCAGAGCCAGTGGAGGCAGCAGCAGCAGCAGCAGGGCCTATGCCTTGGAACCCGTGGAGTCAGCATTGATGGTCAGGCAGAGCCTTGTGCCAGCCCGTGGAGCCAGGAGCCTACGCCAACCAGCATTGGTGGGGGAGTGGGGCCCTAAGCCAGACCACAGAGCCAGGATCCTGCACCAGCCCACAGAGTTAGCATCTCTGGTGGGGCGCAGCCCTGCGCTACCACATGGAGCCAGCATCGGCAGAGGGGCAGAGCCAGTGCCAGCCCCACAGAGACAGCCTCTGCAGTGAGAAGGAGCACTTCACCAGCCGACAGAGCCAGGAGCCCAAGCCAGCCCATGAGCAAGCATCAGCAGAAGGGCGGAGCTAACACCAGCCTGCTGAGCCAGCCTCTGACAGGTACCCCCTGTGGTTCCAGTCACCTCAAAGTGGACTTTGCAATCAAACACTAGCTGTTGTGGCCCTCACTCCCTTGGGAAATCATACTTCCTGCTGCTGCTACTGACAATTGCTCTGGACACCTGGTAGATCTGCCTAGAGCTCATGACCACTTCCCAGGGTCTGGCAACTAGGAGTAGCCAGTGCCACCTTCCTGCAATTGAGAGCCCAGAGACTAGGCACCAACTGTTGACCTTAGCCATCTCTTCATTATCCCAGAGAACACTCAGAGTACCATTGAGATAACAACCTGCTCACTCCAAAGAAAAAGACACCAAATATTCAAACTCCCACACCAAAAATAAATAGTAACCCCTCCAAAAAAATACAAAGGAGTGTTCCTGCCTAGAAGTAGCTTTACAAGACTACAGTGTGGCTTCCCCAAATTCACAGAAAAAGAAAACCACAAGCAAGATGAAGAAGTTCAAAAAACATTCCCAGTTAAAAGAACAGCACAAGTCATTTAAAGCAGCCAACAATGAAACAGACCTCTGCAGTCTGACAGAAATGGAGTTCAGAGGGAGGTAATGAAAATACTTGAAGAATTAAGGCTGAATATCCAGGAATTGAGAGAAGATGCAAACAGCAATGCAGATTCCCTTAGAAAGGAACTAGAAAACATAAGGAGGAGCCAAGAAAAGCTAGAAAACTGATTTGCAGAGATGCAAACTGAGCTAAAGGCAATAAAGAGCAGTTTGAGTAATGCAGAAGAAAGAATTAATGATGTAGAAGAATAATGGAAATCACACAATCAGGACAGCAGACAGAAAATCAAATTAAAAAACATGAAAGCAATATAATAGATCTATAGGAAAATATAAAGCGGCCCAATTTATGCATAATAGGAATTCCAGAAGGAGAAGAAAAAGAAAAGGGCATTGAAAAAATATTTGAAGAAATTATGTCTGAAAACTTTCCCAACCTAAAGGAATCTGACATCAAGATACAGGATACACAGAGGGCCCCAAACAAGCTGAACCCAAACAGACCCACACCAAGGCATATTATAATAAAAATGGCAAGAATTAAGAATAAAGAGAGGATCCTAAAGGCATCAAGAGAAAAGCAAAGTGTTAATTATAAGGGATCCCCCATTACGCTGTGAACTGATTTCTCTACAGAAATACTACAGGCTAGAAGGGAATGGCAAGATATATTTAAAGTGCTGAAAGGAAAAGGTCTGCAACCTAGAATACTCTACCCAGCAAGAATATCATTTAAAATAGAAGGGGACGTAAAGAATTTCCCCAGCAAAGAAAAGCTAAAAGAGTACAGCAATACTAAACCCTTTCTAAAAGAAATGCTGAAAAGGTTCCTATAAAGAAAAGAAAAGAAAAAGGAAGGAAGGAAGGAAAAGAAAAATGTAAGAATTAGAATGGAAGAAACCACAAATGGAAAGCAATCCTTCAAATAAGCCACCATACAGATCTAAACATGAAGATGCTAAAATAAATTAATTAATTAAATTACAAAAAAAAAAGACAACAATCTCATACATTGTGGGGACGGAAAGTAGGAAAACATAGACTATTTCTTTTTTTCTGTTTTTTTAACTTTCAAAAAAATCTTTTTTTTCTTTATTCTTTTTTATTTTCTTAATGATGTGTTTAAGCCTATATGGTTATCAGGCCACAGCAAGCAGATATAAGAAGGTGTTAACATACTAAAAAACAGGGCAACCATAAACCTAAATGGGACATCTAATCCACAAATACAGAAAAGAGAAGAACTTAAGTATAAAATAATTGGAACCCATCCATCCAAAAAAAGAAAAGAAGAAAAGAGAAACATAGAATCAATTGGAAACAAAATCTAATATGGCAATAAATACATATCTATCAATAATCACCTTAAATGTCAATGGTCTGAATGCTCCAATCAAAAGATACAGAGTGGCAGAATGGATAAATAAGGAAAAACCTACAATCTGCTGCCTACAAGAGACTCACCTTAGAGCAAAGGACACAAATAGATTGAAAGTGAGGGGATGGGGAAAGACATTTCATGCCAATGGACAAGAAAGGAAAGCAGGAGTGGCAATACTCATATCACACAAGATAGACTAAGATGAAAGCTATAAAGAAAGACAAAGGAGGACATTACTTAATGGTTAAAGGATCCATTCAAGAAAAGGATATTACAATTGTCAATATATATGCCCCTCATACAGGAGCACCCAAGTACCTACAACAAGTACTATTCAGACATAAAAGGAGAAATAGATGGCAATACAATAATTGTAGGAGATTTTAACACTCCACTCACATCAATGGACAGATTCTCTAGAAAGAAAATCAATAAGGCAACAGATATCCTAAATGACACAATAGAAAAGTTAGACCTAACTGACATTTTCAGGACATTACATCCAAAAAAATCAGAATATACATTCTTCTCAAGTGCACATGGAATATTCTCAAGGATAGATCACATACTGGGGCACAAGGCTAACCTCAACAAATTTAAGAGTATAGAAATTATTTCAGGTATCTTCTCTGACCACAAAGGCATGAAACTAGAAATCAACCACAGGAAAGGAAATAAGAAAAAACATACTACGTGGACACTAAACAACACACTACTGAAAAACGAATGGGTCAATGAGTAAATCAAGAAAGAAATAAAAAAAATACCTTGAGACAAATGAGAATGAAGACACAACCATTCCAAATCTATGGGATGCCACAAAAGCAGTACTCAGAGGGAAGTTCATAGCATTACAGGCCTTCCTCAAAAAAGAAGAAAAATCTCAAATTGACAACCTAACCCATCACCTAATGAATTAGAAAAAGAAGAACAAAATCACACTAAAGTCAGCAGAAGGAAGGAAATCATTAAGATCAGAGAGGAAATCAATAAAATAGAGATTCAAAGAACAACAGAAAAAAAATCAATAAAACCAAGAGCTGGTTCTTTGAAAAGGTAAACAAGATTGATAAACCTCTGGCTAGACTCACCAAGAAGAGGAGAGGAAAAAACCCAAATAAACAAAATAAAAAATGAAAAAGGAGAAATCACAACGGATATTACAGAAATACAAAAAAAAATGAGAGAATACTATGAACAATTGTATGCCAACAAATTTGATAACCTAGAAGAAATGGACAACCTTTTAGAGACTTAACACCCTGCCAAAACTGAATCAAGAAAAAAAAATCAACTGAACAGGCCAATCACTAGAAAGGAAATTGAGTATGTCATCAAAACACTCCCTGCAAATAAAAGTCCAAGGACCAGAAGGCTTCACAGGTGAATTCTACCAAACATACAAAGAGGAGCTCATACCCATCCTTCTTAAGATTTTCCAAACAGTTGAAGAAGAAGGAACACTCCCAAAGACATTCTGTGATACCAACGTCAGCTTAATTCCAAAACCGTATAAGGACACCACGGAAAAAGAGAACTATAGGCCAATATCTTTGATGAATATAGATGCAGAAATTCTCAACAATATTTTAGCCAGCCGAAACCAACAGCATATCAAAAAGATCATACACCATGACCAGGTGGGATTCATCCCAGGTGCACAAGGATGGTTCAATGTATGCAAATCAATCAACGTCATAAACCACATAAACAAAAGAAAAGTTAAAAACCACATGACTATCTCAATAGATGCAGAAAAAGCATTTGACAAAGTCCAACATCCATTCTTGATCAAAAATCTTATCAAATTGGGAATACAGGGAACATTCCTTAACATAATAAAGGCCACATATGAAAAACCCATGGCAAATATAATACTCAGTGGAGAAAAGCTGAAGGCCTTCCCACTAAAATCTGGAACAAGACAAGGATGCCCACTCTCTCCACCATTATTCAACATAGTATTGGAAGTCCTAGCTACAGCAATCAGACAAACAGAAGAAATAAAAGGCATCCAAATACAAAGAGAAGAGGTAAAACTGTCACTATATGCAGATGACATGATACTATATATAGAAAACCCCAAAATTACTTGAACTGATCAACAAATTCAGCAAAGTAGCAGGATATAAGGTTAACCTTCAGGAATCAATTGCATTTCTGTATACTAATGATGAAATATTAGCAAAAGAATACCCAAATACTTTACCTTTTAAAATAGCACCCCAAAAAATCAAGTGCCTGGGCATAAACCTGGCCAAGGAGGTGAAAGAATTACATGCAGAGAACTACAAAACATTAATCAAGGAGATCAAAGAAGATACAAAGAAATGGAAAGATATTCCATGCTCATGGGCCAGAAAAATTAATATTGTAAAAACGGCGATAGTACCCAAAGCAATCTACAGATTCAATGCAATCCCTATCAAATTACCCATGACATTCTTCACAGAACTGTAACAAACAATCCAAAAACTTATATGGAAAAACAAAAGACCCAGAATCACCAAAGCAATCCTGAGGAACAAAAACCAAGCAGGAGGCATAACTCTCCCAGACTTCAGGCAATACCACAGGGCCACAGTAATCAAGACAGTGTGGTACTAGTACCAAAACAGACATACGGACCAATGGAATAGAATAGAGAACCCAGAAATAAACCCAGATGCCTATGGTCACTTGATCTTTGACAAAGGAGGCAAGAACTTAAAATGAGAAAAAGACAGTCTGTTCAGTAAGCATTGCTGGGAAACTTGGACAGCTGCATGCAAATCAATGAAAGTAGAACACACTCTCACACCATGCACAAAAATAAACTCTAAAAGACTTAAAGACTTAAATATAAGACAAGACACCATTAAACTCCTGGAAGAAAACATTGGCAAGACATTCTCTGACATCATCCTTACAAATGTTTTCTCAGGTCAGTCTCCCAAAGCAACAGAAATCAGAGCAAAGATCAACCAATGGGACCTAATCAAGCTGACAAGCTTTTGCACAGCAAAGGAAACCAAAAAGAAAACTAAAAGACAACTTACAGAATGGGAGAAAATTGTTTCAAATGATGCAACTGACAAGGGCTTAATCTCTAAAATATACAAACAACTGATGCAGCTCAACAGTAAAAAAACCAATAACCCCATTGAAAAATGGGCAAAGGACATGAATGGTCATTTCTCCAAAGAAGATATACAAATGGCCAACAAGCACATGAAAAAAATGCTCAACATCATTGATGATTAGAGAAATGCAAATCAAAACTACCATGAGATACCACCTCACACCAGTCAGAATGGCCTTCATTAACAAGTCCACAAATGCTGGAGGGGGCGTGGAGAAAAGGGAACCCTCCTGCACTGTTGGTGAGAATGTAAGCTAGTACAACCGCTATGGAAAACAGTATGGAGGTACCTTAGAAAACTATACATAGAACTACCATATGACCCAGCAATCCCACTCTTAGGCATATATCCGGACAAAAATTTCCTTGAAAAAGACACTTGCACATGCATGTTCACTGCAGCACTATTCACAATAGCCAAGACATGGAAACAACCCAAATGTCCATTGACAGATGTTTGGAGTAGGAAGATGTGGTATATATACACGATGGAATACTATTCAGCCATAAAAAGGATAAAACAATGTCATTTGCAGCAACATGGATGGAATTAGAGACCCTCATACTGAGTGAAGCAAGTCAGAAGGAGAAAGACAGATGCCATATGATATCTCTTATAACTAGAATCTAATATACTGCACAAATGAACCTTTCTACAGAAAAGAAAATCACGAACTTGGGGAACAGACTTGTGGTTGCCAAGGGGGTGGGGGAGGGAGTGGGAGGTAATGGGGTTAACTAGTGCCTTGGTGATAGAAAAGCAAGGAGATCCAGCTGTGTAGCATTGAGAACTATGTCTAATCACATGTGACAAATCCATATATGTACATGTAACCGGGTCATCACGCGGTGCAGTTGGAAAATTTGACAGAAATATGTAAACCAGCTATAATGCAAAAATTTTAAAAAATTAAAAACTAAATATTACTATTTAATGATCAAATAAATTTTCCCCAATTTTATATGACTTATGAACTCCATTAAGCCAAAATATATATTTGGCTAAACTTACACTCTGCAGGTTACTTTCTACATTTTGAGTTTGATTTTGTACATTTATTTTAGTTATTTTTTCCAAGGGCTAATGCTAGTATAATAAAAACAAAGGTCAGTTGCATTATTATAATAAAAACAAAATAATTATAGTATTCTAGGGATTTTTTTACTTTCCGGGTCTAACTCAAACCCATACAACATAAAAAGAAAAACATCTTAGGTAGTATAGAAGATTCCTCTCTGCAGCTGCCTAAAATTATTTGAAATAAAGTAGTCAAGGTTTGGACTACTGATTTCTATTATTATAATTATGATCTTAATTTTCCATTATTTGAAGGCTTATTTGAAGAAAGAGCTATCTATGTGCAACCATTTTGGAGCCTGTATCAAATATACCTAAATCTCATCATTGGAAAAAAACCTCAGGAATTATGAAAATTCTAAAGGACTGAAGTATTTTCATAGTGAATATTTGTTTTCTTCATCTGTTATTTATTCAGTGATTATATACTGAACACTTGCTACCTAGAAGGCATCTAGGGCCTATTTCTTTAAGGAACTTACAGTGTATGGAAGAGCCAGACATGCATATACATATAAAACCATTAAGTGCTAATGTTTTTAATGCATTATACATTTAGAGCAGGAAAGCGTGAAGAGTCTATCTAGTGGTGAACACAATGTGCTAGGGAGGGAACCAGTACTTGGTCTTTGGGATCTCTTAGTGAACAGAGATTTTCATGAATTTGGAAGCACGGGGAAGCATACTACACAGACACAGAAGGGTAAAGTAACGTGGTGAGTGTTTAAGATCCATGCAGTATGCAGATAGACAGTATGTAAATATAACTTTGCTCTAAAATCTGAATTGGAGTAGACTAAATCTGCTATACAATTTATTTAGTTATCAGCCACTCCTAGAATTTATAGAATGTTAGACTTCAAAGCCAGCTTAGGTATCCTCCTTGTTTGACACCAAGGAAAGAAACTGACTTGTTCAAATTTAGAGTTACATAGTGGCCATGAACTATTAAAATTCTGGTTTCCATTTTATACATTTCATACAGGAAAGGATTACAGAAAAAGCACTAAAAAACTCCCCATATTCTTACATTACACAGCTTTTATGGTTATCTTGAAATGTGTTAAAAAAATAAAAGGATGTGTAGTTCCCATCGTGGCTTAGTGGTTAACAAATCTGACTAGGAACCATGAGGTTGTGGGTTCGATCCCTGGCCTCTCTGAGTGGGCATAGGCCGGCTACAGCTCCTGTTAGACCCCTAGCCTGGGAGCCTCCATATGGTGCAAGTGCAGCCCCAGAAAAGGCAAAAAAAAGACAAAAAAAAATTAAAAGAATGAAAAAAGGGAGGAATGAAGGGGAGAATGAGAAGCAGTAGGAAAGGATGAGGGGAGAGAGACATAGGAAGAAGGAAGAAAGAAAGGGAGGGATGAAAAATTCAATATTTTAACCTTGGTTAAAGTGAAAATGAAGGTCAACCGGAATATGCTGCCAGTAATTCAGTTCTTCAAGACTATTGAGGCTAATAAGTAAGATGAGATTTCTTGGTTAGTAAAATAGAGGATCTTATTCCCAGAAATAATCTTTTTTTAAGCTGTTGAAGATATTTTGGTAGACAGGTTGCTGATGTTGATGTAAAACAAATAGATTGGCAAATACATCTTCAACAATGATGAGTTTATTTGGGATTGTCAAAGAATTGCAGTTTGGGGTCTGTAATCATGGTGAACAAGGTACCCTACAAAGCAAAGGAAGGAGAACTCTTTTATGGAGGGGATAAGGAAATTGGAAGAGCTATAGTAAAGAGTACCCGGTCTCTCATGAGGTGAGCTATTGCCTGGAAAGAAGAGGAGCGTTACTTCCTTTTGTTGGACTCTGCTATTGGGGTAGATTGTGAGAGCTCTCCCTTTTGGTCTCCTGACTCTATTTAATTGTGACTTCAGATTTTTTTACAGTGATCATATTGTTTAAATTGTTTCCTGATTTGCAATATTAATGTTCCTACGGGCATACAGGTTGCAAACATATTTAAATCTTAGGCACATCATGGATATAGAATATAGTAGTTTCGTTATCCTTTAAAAAAATTTTTTTGCAAAACATTTTCCATTGGAATTGAATTTTGTTGTTGTTTTAGCTGCCTGTCATAAGCATCACTTGAGATCCTCAAATAGACATAAATGCTTATGAATACTTGCTCTGTCCCTGACATCCTACTCATATTGTGATAATTTTGTCCCTGCCTTGACCTTTCAGCTGACTCAAAGAGAAGAAAGTTTATCAGTGGGAAGAATTCAAGGGAAATTTTCTATTCCCTTCCTTCATTTAATTTAACTTCATTGACCTATTTTCCATTGCAGCTTTTACAGGAGAGCACCACGTGCCCAACAAAGCATGAAGAAATGACCACAAGCAATGACACCTCAGAATCAGAACCTGTCCTACAGGTATTTTGTTTGTTTTGATTGTCATAAAGCACTTTTAAAAAAAATTAATTTATTAATTAGAGTATAGTTGATTTACAGTGTTTTGTCAATTTCTGCTGTACAGCATAGTGACCTGTATATACATGTACACACACACACACACATTCTTCTTCTCATACTATCATATATGCATTCATACACACACACACACACACACACACACACACATTCTTCTTCTCATACTATCATATATGCATTCATACACACACACACACACACACACACACACAATTTACACACAATACGTTCTTTTTCTCATACTAATCTTCCATCACGTTCTATCCCAAGAGATCGGATGTAGTTTCCTGTGCTACAAAGAAGGACCTCATTGCTTATCCATTCTAAATGTAATAGTTTGCATCTACTAATCCCAAACTCCCCATCCATCCTACTTCCTCCCCCCTCCCCAGTGCCAACCAAAAGTGTGTTCTCTATGCCTGTGAGACTGTTTCTGCTTTGTAGATAGGTTCATTTGTGCCAAATATCAGATTCCAGATATGAGTAATATCATATGGTATTTGTCGTTCTCTTTTCTGACTTACTTCACTTAGTGTGAAAGTCTCTAGTTATATCCATGTTACTGCAAATGGCATTTTTATGGCTGAGTAGTGTTCTATTGTATATATATATATATATACCACATGTTCTTAACCCATTCACCTGTCAATGGACATTTAGGTTGTTTCCATGTCATGGCTATTGTGAAAAGTGCTGCAATGAACATAGGGGTGCATGTATCTTTCTGAAAGAAAGTTTTGTCCTGATATATGCCCAGGAGTGGTATTGCTGGATCATATGGTAGTTCTATATATAGTTTTCTGAGAAATCTCCATAATGTTTTCCATAGTGGTTATATCAAGTTACATTTCCACCAACAGTAAAGTAGGTTTCCCTTTTCTCCACACTCTCTCCAGCATTTGTTATTTGTAAACTTGCTAATGGTGGCCATTCTGATGGGTGTGAGGTGGTACCTCATTGTAGTTTTAATTTGCATTTCTCTAGTCATTAGTAATTTTGAGAAAGTAAATCCTGAAGCCATTGGATTCCATGATTTTCTCTCTCGCTAGCTAAAGGAGGGAGCATGTATTGCCTAATACATCTTTCACCCATTGCCTCTGAACCTTTCCCCAACCATTGTGTCTGCCGCTGTTTGACTAGCTGAGGTCCTAGAAGAAAAGGGTGAGGGAGGCATCTCACCTCTCTCTCTGACAACCAAGAAACAAAGCAAAATATAAAAAGAGAACAAAAATTGTGTGTGTGTGTGTGTGTGTGTATTCCTTATAGGACAAGGAGGATAAAAAGAATACTTGAGAAAGCAGAGAAGGTAGAAAGAAGTACACATCCCCCACAAAAACAAGTAACAAAGGAACATGACTTTGGAGTTTAATTCTGAACTTCTATCTAACTGTTCTCTATTTGACCAAATATATTATACCACAGCAAATCTTTCTTAACACAGTATTTTTCAACTTGCAGATTAATGGTTTGGGCAAAGTTAGCTCAATAGTTTTTGAGATATTTTGCCATTTGTAGAAAGTGCTTTATGTGCTTTTATGACATAGCAGTATTAACATATTTACACTTATTTTTTGGTCTGGCAATAGTTTCCTGTAATATATTTGTTGAGGTTAAGAGTTATTCTGTTAGGATTTTAATTTTTACATTAAACATTTTTATTTTGACTCTCCTAAATGTCTTTTATGTATTGTTTGACAGAATGTGCCAGTGCCTCCTTGTAATGAATGTGAAGAGGAAAAAAATCCGGAACAACAATTGAACCCCACTGATGGGAAAGCAGCTAGAGAAAAATTACTGTAAATACCAAGAAACTGTGTTAAAAAAATCCCTTTGCTATTGTATTCATACTCTTTTTAGACCCCAAGCTTGATGGAAATACTAAGTTTTTAAAGCATGCATCTTTTTCACAATTTTATGTAACTTTATAAGGTAGTCTACCACTTTTCCAAAAGATTCCAGGCCAATTATGATCCTTAAGCAATAACCTAATTAAAATGGATATCCACAGTCATAAATACTCATTGTCATCAGTAAATTGCCCAATATAAACTGGTCGTTTTTGAATTCAAATGCAGTATAACATTGAATTCTTCTGGTTCATTTGGGTATCTAGTACTTCTATGATCTAGTTTTTGAAATCAACTGAAGAATGATTACATGTTGTGAATCCTCAGCATTCTTAGAATCCAAATTGAAAACATATCATGGAGATTTTGTTCCATGTCAGTTAAATGGGAGCCACTTTTGTTGAGTTTGGAATCTGTGCTGATCCAAATATATTATTTATATGAGGGCGTTCATTGCTATTCACATTATTATTCAGAACCATGTCTAAATAACATCAAGGAAAACTGTCAGGGATTTAGTCAGTTAACAGAATTCATTAAATAGGTTTTGTATGATGTAGACAAAATATCAAGGATGAATGACTAAATTCCTGACAAAATTGATTAGATTTTCTGTCATTCTATAGACACACCCTTATGGCTGTCCGTTGGAATTACTCCAAGTTAGAAATCAAGCTATTTAAAATAGTGTGGTTTTTGATATGAAATTAGGTAATGGAATGTGGGATGGAAAGAGAGTCTAAAATACAAGATGGAAGCAGATAACATACGTTTTAAAACGGGGATTTGATGAGAGTAAAACAGCCACAAATGAACCCCAATTTGTATATTTTGAAAATAAATGCATATTATTAGCATATTATTAAAACAAATCAATGGCTGTGAGATCTCTGAATAAGAATACCACGGATCAAATAAATTCACTCTTTTTTTTTTTTTTTTTTGCTTTTTGTCAGTCATTTTATGGCCGTACCCACGGCATGTGCAGGTTCCCAGGCTAGGGGTCTAATCAGAGCTGTAGCCGCCGGCCTTCGCCACAGCCACAGCAACGCAGGATCCGAGCCGCGTCTGCAACCTACACCGTAGCTCACGGCAACGCTGGATCCTTAACCCACTGAGCAAGGGCAGGGATTGAACCCGCAACCTCATGGTTCCTAGTCGGATTCGTTAACCACTGTGCCACCACAGGAACTCCAAATAAATTCACTCTTGAATACTATGAACCTACCTTGCACACAGGAGGAATTGACACTGATTGATGAGCTAGATATAGCATTAAACTTGCAGACTAAAATCAATGGTTTAAATGATGCAGGTAGAATGGTCTGCCCCAAATAATATTCACTTCTCCTGGTTAGATCCGGTTTGCAAAAAGCATATAAAACCCTTGCTTTTATAGAATGGATATGCCAGGCCACACTTACTACATTTGGAACACAGTATCCTGGCAGCCTATGTTTTATATTTCACTATAGTAAAACCTGTAATCAGTAGGTGGACTTAAATTCTGAGGTATAACGGCACAACTTTGATCACATTGACATAGTTGAAGAAAGTTAGTGATCTGGAGAAATGATAAACTATCATTAACGGTAAAAGTAAAACTATGATACATTCATGTAGCAGTTATACTTGCTGAGTCTTTCAGTGTCATTCATGAGTATTTTTCAGATTACAGGCTACCTGAGGAAAAAAAAGAACTAGTTTTATAGATAATTTATAAAGTTTTCAGGTGAAATGACCAGAAGAGGAGAAAAGAGAAAGGTCTGAAGTTCCTGTTTACTCCTTCTCAGCTCTAGAAATCGTTTAATCTATGAGATGGAATATTGCTAGTTTCCCAAGTCCTATTCCTTGTAATTTCCCTACTGTGCCCAGAAACCCTTACCATCTCTAAAGATTTATGAAAGGGAAGTAGAAAATTTTAGTTTTTATTTAGGTTTACTTTCCTACCACCACACATGGCTCTAACTTCCCTCCTAAAGTGTATGGATCCTATGGAAAGTTAATTATCATTTCACCTCAACAAAGTATGTTTTAAGGAATCTTTGCAAATAATGAGGAATCTTCAGGCTGATATCTGGAATTTTATAGGTTAACATGATAATTTGGCTTGATATTAATCAAATTTGAACAGCTTCACATGTAAATTATTTTTCAATGCTCTAAATTCCTATTCTACTACATGAAATATAATCAGTTTGCTCCTCGATTACTGGTGTGATCAAATGGAGTTTGAATGAGTATAATGTAGCAATTTTTTCTTTAACGATAGATAGCATTATGCATCCTGCAGAGTTTACTGTAGTATATTAATTGCATTGGTTCTTTAAAAACAAAAGGAATTTGCAGTAGAAGAGCTTTATGCATATTTTTAAGAAATATTATGGGAGTTACTTTTAACAGTTGATTACAGGATTTTTTAATGTACTATGACTTGACATAGTACATACTAAAAAAACGAATGCATGCTAACAAAATGAATGCATTTTATTTTCTTTCTCTCAATCCTTTAATTGCTTTAAAATAGCATCAAAGAGGTTTAAGATGTGTTATTTACATGTGTGGCTTTTGCCCATAAGAGAGGTTGCCATCTCCTATTATTTCTTTGAATTTGCATCTGTATAAATATTGTTTTTGAGGAATTAACATTCATGGCCTGGCTCTTCTCATATGAGAAAAAAATAACCAAAATGTTGACTATAGACAGTATGATACTCTTAGGTACTTGTAATGGTAAGCAGTGAAGAATTACTTATACTTCACCATATATGAATTGATTCCTATTGAGAAACAAACATGCCTTCCAATGGGATACATTGTACTATAGGTACTACCAGAACTAACAATTTATTTCTCTCTTGTTATTTTAAAATACTAAACAATGCTATATATTCATTCTAAGGTGGGGACTGGCTTTGGACTTTGTGTTTCCTTTATCTGCATTAACTCTTAATTAAACTAGAGCCTAAAATGTGTAAGATCTAAATGAAAGCTGACTATATCTATCCCATGCCGACTTTCTCAGATGAAAAGTGAAAAATTAACTTCTCTGTGATCTCAAATCTCAGAATACTAAATACATTCCATGACTATTTTTTTCATTCTTTAGTCACACATTTAGCATTGAAGTGCTATTTGAGAGGCATTTCTGCTTCATAAAGTATACTGGATTAGAAGTCTAAGTTATATGTGAATGAGACATTTAATGTTTTAGATTGATAGTGTGGACAGCTGGATTAAAACAATATTGTGAACTTTGCTATAATGAAATCTTTTATTTTTGTAGTTCAGGTACTGTAATTAGCACTACTTGCAGCAGAGGCTGCAATTATTATTGAAACTAGAGAGTAGGGTAATCAATAAAGATTTGTTACCAAGACTACAATGTATGTAATTCTACATAAACTAATTGAAAAACACATTAACTTTTTAAAATAGTACTCGCTTCTTTGTTTTATCATCTAAGAACCTTTTTGAAGTATCATTCTGGAGACTTCTTCAATCTCTCTTTTCCAGTGTCCAAGAAAACCCGTTTGTTGTGTGTATGTGTGTGTGTGCATGCGCACACGTGTGTGTGTGTGTGTGTGTGTGTGTGTGTGTGTATGTGTGTGTGTGTGTGTATTTTTTAATAGAATTTCAGGTTGGCAGAGATTTTTGTCTTTTTGTTCAAAATGAATCTCAAGTGCTTAGAATCTCAAGTGCCCCATAGAAGATGCTCAGATAGTTGTTGAATGAATTAATTCAGAATCTGAAGCAGCAAGGGAAGAAGTAAAGGAAGCAACAGGTAGCATATTCTGGTATGATAACAGGAAATCAAAAAACATAATCTTTTAGCAAAAGAGAATAAATATGTTTTAGTTCTTGTTTTTGTTTTGTTTTGAGGCAATTTTCCCTTTGCCTTTTCTGTGAAAGGCTTATCTATGGGCCTGTGGGTTTGACTTTAAGCAGCATAGATACGGCACTCCTGGATGAATTTTGAAATGCAGCTCAATGTAATAGACATAATTTATATGTCACCTATGTCTTTGTTTGGAACTCAGCTTGGAAATTCACCTGATCTTGTACAGGTCACTTGATTTCTTTTGGTATTAGCTTCTAACTTTTGGACCTTAGGTGGCTGAACAAAGATTTTCCTCTCCATTCTGCTGAGCCCTAGTTTTTTAGCAGACATAAGCAAAAGGCTGATGAGAATGTAAATGGATATCTAGAGGATGGGGCTCACTATTAAAATATTTATTCTTTTACATAATTTATTTGTTGGGCTGACACACTCTGCATATACTTTTAGTGGGGAAAGGGAGTCCATTTGAAAAGTACTGAATAACATAATATCTACGATGATCCCCTCTATCCATTTGTTGATTCAGTCATTCAATAAATACTCTCTGAGATTCTAAAATGTGCCTACAATTCCACCTTTTCCTTTGATGATCCAATAGTAATTATGCATACTAATACTGCACTTAATATGTACCAGCCACTGTTTGAGATTTTTTTTATCATTAGTTAAGTATTCTCAGGATTTTTTTTTTTGGTCTTTTTATGGCTGCACCTGGGACATACTGAAGTTCCCAGTGTAGGGGCTGAATCAGAGCTGCAGATTCTAGCCACAGCCACAGCCACAGCCACAACAACACCAGATTTGAGCTGCATCTGTGATGTACGCCACAGCTTGTGGCAATGCCAGATGGATCCTTAACACACTGAATGAGGCCAGGTGGATACTGGTCAGATTCTTAACCCATTGAGCCTCAACGGGAACTCTTCGGTATTATTTAAGACAGACAGTATGCTTATTTCATAGATGAAGAAATTGAGGTAAAAAATGTTAATTGTCCAAAATTACACAGCTAGTAAGGAGAAATAGGATAGGGATTTGGCCATGAATTTCTGGAATCTTTATGCTTGACCATTTCACTATACTGTCTCTCCTGCAAATGCCAGAGTCCTGCTTTTGTGGAGCTTACACTTTAGAGAAAGAGATAGCCATTAATGAAGGAAGCACACAGAAAAAAATATATGACTGCTACATAGCATTCTCTTTACAACATGCCATGGGACAGAGGTGGGGAGGTGTAAGTATATAGTAGCTATGTGAAATTTTCACTGAGAAAATTATAATAAACGGAAAAAAATGAATATATATTTTGCATGAATATCCAAAACTTCAAAATACATAAATTTTATACTCAGTCATTAGCTAATAATATCTGAAAGTGAATGCTTGAGTTCAAATAAACTGCTGTGAATTACTGCTGTTCAAAAAAAAGAAAGCATCTCGAAAAATTACCATTGTTTGCTATTCCCTGAAAGCTAGGCTATGAGTCTATCAGTTAGAGATGATGATGAAATGTAGGTTATCTTTCATGAAAACAAATTTTATTCCTCTGGCTTATACTTATTATATTCCCTTTCTCTCTCATTCTCTCTTTCTCAAAAAAGCCATATATTCAATATCATGATGATTGACCAAGATTATCTTATAACATTACAACATTTGTATCAGAAATAAAGCAAAGATGGTGTGTAAGTGTGTCCCCCTTTTCTCTCCTTCTTAGAAACCCCGCCCCCATTCCTAAATTCTTTAATTTCTTTGAGAGACATTTTACCATGTAGACACAGTGGCATCTTAGGAGCAATATATTTGCTCCCAGAAAAACAGACACTACTTGAAGTTCCCAGAAGCAGGTGAACTCTACACCTGATAACTGCCAAATGAGCATCCTTCCTTGGACATTGTCTCTACCAAGGATGAGAAAAAAGAGAGAAAAACCTGTAGTGGGTGATATCATCTTTCTGACTCTGGCTCAACTCTTATCACTTTTTCATGATGAAGTTCCTATTGAAAGTAAATCAAGAGATAGAGGGAGTTCCCATTGTGGCATAGCACAAACAAATCCAACTAGTATCCATGAGGATGCAGGTTCAATCCCTGGCCTGCCTCAGAGGATCAGGAATCCAGCATTGCAAGCTGTGGTGTAGGTTGCAGATGTGGCTCAGATGCCACGCTGCAGTGGCTATGGTGTAGGTTGGCAGCAACAGCTCCAATTCAACCCGTAGCCTGGAAGCTTCCATATGCCGCAGGTGTGGTCCGAAAATGCAAAAAAAAAAGAAAAGAAAAGATACTAAGCAGAAGGTTCCAGTTCAAGTTTAAAGGATGCAAGAAAGAGCAGAGGATGAGCATCCCTGATAAGTTCCTGTTAAACTAACAGCATAGTCAAGGTGACAGTTGGTTGTTTTTCCCTGCAAGTGTCAGCTTGAACCCTCTAGGCTTCTTCAATCTTGATTCCAAAGTAGTAGTTTGGAATGGCAGAGGAGTAAACATGGCACTCACCTTCCCCCACAAACACATTAAAAAAAAAAAAAAACTACATGTAGAACGATTCACACAGAACATATACTGAACACTGACAGAGGCCTTAAAGCTCTCCACATAACTGGGTAGAAAAAGAGAGGGGGGTGGGAAGCAGGACAGGACTAGCACTCCTGAGAGGGAACTGTGAAAGAGGAAAGGAACCCACAGCCTAAGAAGCTACCTAACTAATAGGGAGATCAGCAAAGACAGAGGGACTTCAAAGCCTCAGAGAAAAATCGCAAGAGCTGGACTGGAGGGCAAAGCAGAGAGAGTCACATGGACCATTGGTTCCACTGCCTGAGGTGGTCAGAATAGGGCTAGGCTCTGAGATTTAGGCTCCAGAGGTCAGTTCCAGGGAAAGGACTAGGGCTTACTGGAGACAGACTCAGGGGCTAGGGAATTGTGTGCCACAGGCTGGGGAGCAGAGTACCAGAGCCAAGGGAACCCAGGAGGAGGTCTAGGCCCACAGGAGAAGCAAGTCACCATTGTTGGGGAGGGCAAAAGGAGGAGGGACCGACTGCCATAGGAATATCTTTCTCTGCACACATGTGGATTCTTGGTGAGAGGGAAGCTACTGGCAGTGAGATGCCTCTTGTGCAGGCTACATGTGGGGGCACCTCCTGCATGGGCTAAGCACAATGGGGCACATCCTACATGGTCTATAGGTAGCGGGGGCAAACCACCACAGTCACCTCAGAATCCAGAGGTGGCTGTGGCCCAGCACCACTAGGGGTCTGAGAATAGGCACACCAAGAACCCCAGTCACCTCAGAGGTTGTCACAGAGGAGGGCATTGCAATAAAATACCAACCATTGTTGCTCTCACTTTCCCAGAAAAGCACGAACCCTACACTGCTACTGCCAAATGCTCTGGACACCACCTACATTTGCCTGAGGGTCACTGCCACTTCTCGGGGCCCTGCGACTAGAAGCAGCCTGCACCAACCTCCAGCAGGTCCTTGCCACTGTCAACGGCCCAGCAATCAGGCACTGGCTAATAGCCCTGCCCATTGCCTCCATCTCCCTAGAAGAACACACAGCACCCTATCAACGGGATAGCACAAGCCCTCATAAAATACACAGGGGTACTTTTGCATACCATATAAATAGCCCTCCAAGATCACAGTAGTAGTATTCCCTAAACTCACAGAATAAAAAAATAAATAAAATCATAACGAAGAAGATCAGGAACCATTCCCAGTTAAAAAGAACAGAAGAATTCACCTGAAGCAACAATGAAACAGACTTATGCAGTCTAACAGACACTGAGTTCAAAAAGGAGAAGTAAAAACACTGAAGGAATTAAGGGAGAATATGAAGGAATTAAGAGCAGATATGAACACTAATTGAGATTATTTTGGAAAGGAACTAGAAAATATTGGAAGATAAGAAAAAATTAGAAAATTAATTTGCAGAGATGCAAGCTAATTTAAAGGCACTAAAGAGCTGATGAATAATGCAGAGGAATGAATCAATGACCTGGAAGGTAGAATAATGATAATCACCTGGTCAGGAGAGCAGACAGAAAACCAAATGAATAAAACATGAAAGTGATATAAAAGATCTATGGGATAATGTAAAGTTGCCCAATCTACATGTATTAGGGATTCCAGAAGGAGAAGAAAAAGAAAAGGGAAATGAAAACATACTTGAAGAAATTATGTATAAAAACTTTCCAAATCAAAAGGAAACAGATATCAAGATACAGGAAACACAGAAGGCTCCAAACAAGTTGAACACAGATAGGCCCATGCCAAGAAAGATTATAATAAAAATGGCAAAAGTTAAAGAGAGGATTCTAAAGGCAGCAAAAGAAAAATAGATTTTATTATCAGGGAACCCCCATAAGGCTATCAGCTGATTTCTCCACAGAAACACTACAGGCCAGAAGAGAGTGGCAAGATACATTCAGTGTTCTAAAAGGGAAAAGTTTGCAGCCTATAATACTCTACCCAGATGAATGTAATTTAAAATAGAAGGTGAAATATGGAATTTCTCCTATAAACAAAAACTGAAAGAGTACAGCAATACTAAACCCATTCTAAAATAAACACTTAAAGGGCTCTTGTAAATAAAAAAGAAATAAGAACAAATAGAATGGGGAGTTCTCATTGTTACTCAGTGGTTAACGAACCCATCCAAATGCAGGTTCAAACCCTGGCCTCATTCAGTGGGTTAAGGATCTGGCTTTGCCATGAGATGTGGTGTAAGTCATGGACACAGCTCGGATCCTGTGTTGTTGTGGCTCTGGTGTAGGCTGATGGCTACAGCTCCTACTCAACCCCTAGCCTGGGAGCCTCCATATGCCATGAGTATGGCCCTAAAAAGACAAAAAGAAAAAAATAAAAAAGAATAAATAGGATGGAAGAAATCACAACTGGAAAGTAATCATTTAAATAAGCCAATATACAGATCTAAAAGTAATTATATGAATTATAAATATATATAATATATATATTATATTATATAATATATAAAATATAATATATATATATAATATATATAATATATATATAAAGCAACAATAAACACAAAGAACAGCAAAACAATATGAAGATGTTAAAAACAGACCAAAATCATAAAATGTGGGGAAGGAAAGTAAGAAAATCTAGATTTTTTTTTTAATGTGTTTGAACCTATACGACTATCAGGCTAAAGCAAGCAAATATAGGAAGGGAAACAGGGCAAGCACAAATAAAAAACAAACAATATATTCACAAAAAATAAAAAGAAGACACAAGGATCAAATAAAAGGAAATCATTCAATCAAAAGGAGAAGGGAACCAAAGGAGAGACATAGAATCAACTGGGAAACAATTTGGATTGCTAATAAATATATATTTACTGATAGTTAGCTTAATGTCAATGAACTGCTCCAATCAAAACACATAAGAGTTCCCATTGTGGCTCAGCAGAGACGAATCTGACTAGTATCCATAGGGACACAAGTTCAATATCTGGCCTCACTTAGTGGATTAAGGATCCAGCGTTGCAGTGAGCTGTGCTGTAGATCACAGATATGGTTCATATCTGTTATTGCTGTGGCTGTGGCATAGGCCAGAGGCTACAGCTTGAATTTGACTTCAGTGTCTAGCCTGGGAAATTCCATATGCCATGGGTGTGACCCTAAAAATACACACACACAAACAACAACAACAACAAAAAAAAACAGAGTGGCAGTCTGGATTTAAAAAAAGAGAGAGACTCTATATAATATGCTGTCTACAAGAAACTCAGGGCAAGGACACATATAAATTGAAAGTGATAGGATGGAAAAGAGATAATTTCATGTGAATGGAAAACACAGGAAAGCAGAAGCTGCAATAGTCATATTAGACAAAACAGACTTTAAAAAGAAGGCCATAAAGAAAGACAAAGAAGGACACTATTTAATGATAAAAGGATCCATTCAAGAAGAGGATATTATAATCATCAATATGTATTCCCCTAATACAGAAGAACCCTGATGCATACAACACTAACAGACATAAAAGCAGAAATTGATGGGAATATACCAATAGGAGGAGACTATAATACCCCATTCACATCAATGGAGTGAATCAGATCCTAGAGATAGAAAATCAGTAAGGCAATAGAGATCCTAAGTGACACAATAGAAAAGTTAGACTTCATTGACATTTTCAGGACATTGCATCCAAAAAAATCAAATATACATTCTTTTCAAGGGCAGATGGAACATTCTCAAAGATTGACCACATACTGGGGCACAAAACCAACCTCAACAAATTTAAGAGTTCAGAAATTACTTCAATTATCTTCTCTGACCACAGTGGAATGAAACTAGAAATCAACCACAGGAAAAGAAATGAGAAAAAACTGACTACATGGAGACCAAACAACATTCTACTAAAAAACCAATGGGTCAATGAGGAAGTCAAAAGGGAAATTTTAAATACCTCAAGACAAATGATAAAGAAAACACAACCATTCAAAATCTATGGGATGCTGCAAAAGCAGTGCTTAGAAGGAAGATCATAGCAATACAGGCCATCCTCAAAAAAGAAAGAAAAATCTCAAATCAACATCCCACCACTTAGAAGCATTAAAAAAGAACAAACAAAACCTAAAGTCAGCAGAAAGACGGAAATAATAAATATCAGAGAGGAAATCAATAAAATAGAGATTCAAAAAACAATAGGAAAAAAAATCAATAAAACCAAGAGCTAGTCCTTTGAAAGGGTAAACTAAAATTTCAAACCTCAGCCCAGACCCACCAAGAAAAGGAGAGAAACAATGCAAATAAACAAAACAAGAAATGAAAAAAGGAGAAATCTCAACAGATACTGCAGAAATACAAAAAACCACAAGAGAATACTATGAACAATTGTATGCCAACAAATTTAACAACCTAGAAGAAATGAACAGCTTTCTAGAGACATACATCTCACCAAAACTGAATCAAGAGGAAACAGATCAATAAAACAGACCAATCACTAGAAATGAAATTGAATGCATAAGGAAAACACTCTCTACAAACAAAAGCCCAAGACCAGATGGCTTCACAAGTGAATTCTACCAAATATACAAAGAACTTACACATACACTTCTTAAACTTTTCTAAAAGGTTGAAGAAGAAAGACTAACCCCAAAGACATTCTATAAAGCCACCATCATCCTAATATGGAAACCAAAGAGACTATCAAAAAAAAGAAAATTATAGGCCAATATCTTTGATGAATATTGATGTAAAAATTCTCCACAAAATGTTAGCCAGCCAAGTCCAATAACATATAAAAAAGATCCTACACCACAACCGAGTGGGATTCATTCCAAGTTCACAAGGATGGTTCAACATATGCAAGTAAATCAACTTCAAACACCACATTAACAAAAGTCAAAAACCACATGATCATCTCAGGAGAGCCAGAAAAAAAGCATTTGATAAAATCCAACATCCATTCATGATTAAAAACTCTTACCAAAGTGGGTATAGAGGGAATATACCTGAATATAATCAAAGCCATTCATGACAAACTCACAGCCAATATAATACTCAATAGAGAAAAGGTGAAAGCCTTCCCACCAATATCTGGAACAAGATAAGGATGCTCACCACTTTTATTCAACATAGTATTAGAAGTTCTAGCCACAGTAGTCAGATAGACAAAAGAAATAAAACGTATCCAAACTGGAAGAGAAGAGGTAAAATTGTCACACTATGCAAATGACATGGCACTATTATATATAGAAAATTCTAAGAACTGCACAAAAAAACCTACTTGAACTCATCAATGAATTCAGCAAAGTAGCAGGATACAAGATTAATAGTCTGAACTTGGTTGCATTTCTGTATACTAACAATGAAATATTAGAAAAGGAATACAAAAATACAATACCTTTTAAAATTGCACTCAAAAAAATTAAACACCTAGGAATAAGGATGTTTCCTGACCAAGGATGTGAAAGGTTTACATGCTGGGAAATATAATATGTTAATCAAAGGAATTAAAGAGGATTCAAAGAAATGGAAAGATGTTCCATGCTCCTGGATTGGAAGAATTAATAATGTTAAAATGGCCATACTACCCAAGCAATATACAGATTCAGTGAAATCCCTATCAAATTACCCATGAAAGTTTTCACAGAACTATAACAAACAGTCCAGAAAACTATATGGAACCATAAAAGATCTAGAATTGCCAAAGCAATCCCGAGGAACAAAAACCAAGCAGGAGGCATAACTCTTCCAGACTTCAGACAATATTACAAAGCTACAGTAATCAAGACAATGTGGTATTGGTATCAAAACAGACATACAGACCAATGGAACAGAATCAAGAACACAGAAATAAACCCAGACAACTACAGTCAATTGATCTTTGACAAAGGAGGCAAGGATTTAAAATGTGAAAAAGACAGTCTCTTCAGCAGGTGGTCCTGGTAAAACTGGACAGCTGCATATAAATCAATGAAACTAGAACATACCTTCACACCATGGACAAAAATAAATTCAAAATGGCTTACAGACTTAAATATAAGACAAGACACCATAAAACCCTAGAATAGAACATAGGCAAAACATTCTCTGACATCAACCTTACAAATATTTTCTTAGGTCAGTCTCCCAAAGAAATAAAAATAAAAAACAAAAATAAACCAACTGGATTTAATCGAACTTACAAGTTTTTGCACAGCAAAGGAAACCATTAAAAAAAAAAAGTAAGACAACGTACAGAATGGGAGAAAAATAGTTTCAAGTGATGCAAATGACAAAGGCTTAACCTCCAAGATATACAAACAATTCATACAACTCAAAAAGAAATTGAGAAATGGGCAGAAGACCTAAATACTCACTTTTCCAGTGACATACACATAAATGACCAACAGGCACATGGAAAAAAAAATGCTCAACATAACTAATGGGTAGAGAAAAGCAAATTAAAACTACATTGAGGTACTGCCTCACACCCATGAGAATGGCCACCATTAACAAGTTTACAAATAACAAATGCTGGAGAAAGTGTGGAGAAAAGGAAACCCTACTTTACTGTTGGTGAAATGTAACTTGATATAACCACTATGGAAAATAGTATGGAGGTTTCTCAGAACTATATATAGAACTACTACATGATCCAGCAATACCACTCCTGGGCATATATTACGACACAACTTTCATTCAGAAGGATACATGTACCTCCATGTTCATTGCAGCAGTATTCACAATAGCCATGACATGGAAACAACCTAAATGTCCATTGACAGATGAATGGATTAAGAAGATGTGGTATATGTATATACAATAGAATACTACTCAGCCATAAAAAATGTCATTTACAGTAATACGGATGAAACTAGAGACTCTCACACTAAGTGAAGTAAGTCGGAAAGACAAATACCATGTGATATTACTTATATCTGGAATCTAATATTCGGCACAAATGAACCTACCTAGAAGAAAAAAAAATAAACTTCTGGACATGGAGAACACACTTGTGGCTGCCAAGGGGTAGGGGGAAGGTGTGGGATGGACTGGGAATTTTGTGTTAGTAGGTGCAAACTATTGCATTTTGAGTGGATAAACAATGAGATTCTGCTATATAGCAAAGGGAACTATAATCACTTGTGATGGAAGATGAAGAATATATATATATATGTATACATATATATATTTGCTTTATAGCAGAAATTGAAAGAACATTGTAAATAAACTAAAATAAAAATATTAAAAAAGAAATCCCCAAAGCTACTCTTCATGCCTTTCCTCGTAATAACATGTTAAGTATGTAAATCTTACTGTACACTTTGCAGAGTCTACATCTTGAAATGGTCATGTTTCCAACATGAGAAAAAAATGCACTGCTGACACTTTGCTGAAGACATTTCCAAAGAAAATGTCTTACCCAGGCTTTCATTGCTTATCCATTCCAACATAACTTTGGGAACTGTCTAGTCACTTATGATGGAGCATAACAATGTGAGAAAAAAGAATGTATGCATGTTTGTATAACTGGGTCACCTTGCTGTACAGTAGAAAATTGACAGACACTGGAAACCAGCTATAATGGAAAAAAAATAAAAATTATTATCAAAAAGAAAAAAAAAGACAATCAGGTGATTCAGACAGTGAAAGAGGAACAATACAATGGGTGAGGGGTGGGGACATTATGAGTAAGAGGAATTTGTAATTAAGAGCACATTCTAAATCCGCATGTTTTATCTGTGAAATAAATCCCTCTGAAGTACATGCAGCATAAATAGAATTGAAGGTACTTACTAGATATGTTTCCAGTCATTTGTTACACAGTGAATATGTAGATATTTGATTGCATATTAGCCCAATTAATGTTTGCAACTTTGAAAGGTGTGAGGTAGAAAATAAGTTTTCTCTGAATCAGCAGAACTGTGGACCAGTTAGATATGTTCCAAAAATAAATCAGATAGTATCAAGTTGATAAAATGACCTCTCTGATCTTTGAAAAAGAAATCACATTCCCAGGTTTTATCCCCCTGGTCATAATTGAAGAGATTAAAATGGGGGAGAAATATGAACCCTTGAAGAAATATTCTCACTCATCTCATAATCAACTCATTTTTTGAATGAAAATTTAGGGCAGATATTTCTTCTCTGCAACTTTAATCTCACTGTCTATTTCCTCTTTCTTGATCACTTTATTTGGGGGTGGTAGTCATCCATGGTCTGCATTCACCCACTGAAGGCATTACTGCAGTAGTGTTTATGTATATATGTATGCTTTCTGGCATTTGTAGAATATTCTAATTTGTGGAAGCATATACTTAGTATAAGATTACCATCACATATTCGTAACTCTCTCCATGTACGCATATGCTTTCATGCATGCATATGTAAGTTAAGTGAGTGCCCAGTCCAGTTACAATGAATATGCTGTGCTGAGCTAGGCTATGCAAATGGACCAGCATCTTAAATCAGCCATTTAATGTTGACAAGCATCCCTATACCTCGACTACCACCAATACTTACTTTATGTACCTCTTTATGTTTTTTTCATTTGTCTGAAGTTAAACCTGGAGTAGGGAATTACATTTGGAGTTATTCACTGGATGGTGTAAAAAGGGGAATTTCTTTCAGCATGATTTTTTTATGTATGGGGCCTTAAGGGAATTTATCAACTGTCCTTATAGTAACCAAAGCATTTCTTTTTTAATTTGGGGAAAATGAGGTGAGTGATCATGCTATTCATTATACTACATGTTCTGACTGTAACATGGCAGAGGTACACCACAGAGAAATAAGAATGAAATCATAAGAGCAAGGAAAAGAAGGTATTTCACTTATCTCCGATGTTAACAAAATAATGTTCTCATTACAGGAATTTGGTATAGAAGTCTCCTCCGGATATGGATTACTTTCATTTTTTGCTTTTTCTTTTTTTAGGGTCACACCCTGTGGCATGTGGAGGTTCCCAGGCTAGGGGTCTAATCGGAGCTGTAGCCGCCAGCCTACGCCACAGCCACAGCAATGCCAGATCTGAGCTGACTCTGTGACCTACACCACAGTTCACTGCAACGCCAGATCCTTAACCCACTGAGCAAAGCCAGGGCTCAGATCCACAACCTCATGGTTCCTAGTGGATTCATTAACCGCTGTGCCACGACAGGTACTCCTGGATTACTTTTAAATCACTTAACTTTTTAAAACCAGTGTCTGCTTATGTGGAAATATTTTGCTTAGGTTTTGTCTTTTTTTCTCTTTCTCTTTGATTCATTATTACTCTGTTATCTATGTGTTTAATTTGAAATGTGGGTAAAATACAAGTAAATGTGTGATTGCAACTTGTAAAATAAAATATTAGTTACTCCATGATAAAACTAGTAAGGTTAATTGGCTTTTATTTAAGATCTGGGGTACTTCACATAGTTTTCTTTTCTCAGATAATCTGAAAATAGATTTGTCTGAATGATTCATACTGCAAAGTTTCTAGAAACTCCCACTTCTATTGTTCTTTAACAGCTAATGTTAACTACTGTCCTTTAACACCTCATAGATTTTAACATCTCCTGTTATTCCCTTAGAGATTAATAAACATGCAAAATCACTTTTCTCTGAAGGATGACCTGTGTGCTTTGCATAGGCCAAGGGTCAGAACAGACATGATGGTGGTGGTAGATTTCTTTAGGAAATTCTCAGAAGCCTTCCTGAGGTGGGGTCTCAATTTTGTGTCTTGAAATATACTATTTCCAGATCAGATTTCCAAAACTTACTTCACTGTGTGCATATATCTAAACCTTTAAGAGTGTACACGTAATTACACCAGAAGTGTTATAACATGATTATGAATGAAGACCTGAAGTTAGATTGCTTGAACTGAATTCTTTGTTCAGCTTCTTCACTGTGTGACCTCAGACAATTAGCTAACCTCTGTGTTTCAGTATCTCACCAGTAAATTGGGAATAACAAGACGGCATACCTCATAATAACAGCTATTTCCCTTAAGTATTCCTTTATAGGACAAACAGTGACCACTTAATATACACTACTTATTTCTTTTTCAATGGTATCCATACATTCACAAAAGCCCAATAAGAAATTTAACATGCATTTGTAATTGGACACGTACAGTATATTTCTCTTAATGAGTATGTGTGTGAAGGGGGAGATTAATTGAAGTTATGTTTTGTCTTGCTCAAAAAGGAACTCTAATTTTGATTATCTAAAAAAAAAAACTGGATTTGTCTAGCTATCGCTATGTTGGACTCATAATTCTTAAGATGAATGAGTCAAAATTTGATCGTCCTTTTAAATCCCTGGGTAGAGGCATGAAATGTCTCTGCATTTATTTATACAATATTATCAAATTATTTTTCTCCTATAAACATCCAATTTCTGTCTCCTGTTGAGAGTGAAAAATACTAATTAATTTTTTCCTAAAAATTTTATAAGAATGTAATTATGTCCTTTTCTCTTTCGTGTAAATTATTTTCAAGATTTTTTTTTACCTTAATAGGTAATAAATAACACCTGGGAAAAATGAGAAGTTAATTTACACCAAATTGCAACCATAATAATTTCAGTAAACTGTACTGTAGGCTTTAATCCAAGTAGATGTTGGAAAGTTCTTTTCAAAAATTGAGTGAATAAAATATTTAAATGCTTCAGTAATATTTTTATAGAAAAAGAAAAATATATGCATTTGAGATTATTCTTTTGCTTTACCTTTTTTTTTTAACTTGCTTAGGCCCAGTTGTACTTCTTCTGGGGCCTTTAAAACACCAATAAAACATTAATCAAAACCAAGCCTCATTTCAAATTTTATGGTAGAAATGATTCTACACACATTCATTACTTTTTTGAAATTAGATTTTTATTCTCTTTTGGGAAAGAGAAGCATCAAATTTCCTTTTCAATCTTTCTGCATCCCCAGTTCAAAGCTTCAAAGCCTAGTGGACTTCTTTATACCCTCCCTTTTTCCCATTCTCCCTTTATTAAAAGAAAGTATGTGAACAGACTCCTTCCTGATGTGCCCTCAAATTTCTTTTGAGGGAGTAAATGAGATAAGGTCTCTGTGGACCTAAAAGCCCCTTGAAAAGTTTAAAATTCTTAGAACCAGCACACTCATTAAATACAAAGGTTTTACACTTTATGCTACAATCTATCTATTCACTACATAGTATCCATACTGATTCTTTAAAAAAAAAAAAAAGGTTACATTTTTGACATTCCTCTCTTTAAAACTCTCCAAGGGTTTCCAAAATCACTAAGAATTATATTTGAAAAAAAGTATCCTCATCATGGCCTACTAGACCCCTCAGTGTGAGGGCTCCCTTTCTTGGGTGGGGGGGGGCGGATTTTCCTACCACTTCGGCATGGCTCACTTGACTCCCTTTATACTGGCCTCTTTGCTGGGCCTTGAACCTGCTGAGAAACTCTTGCCCAGAGATTTAGTCCTTGCTGGTACCTCTGCCTCGGAGGTTTTTATTTATTCAGCTCATTTGGTTTATACTCTATTTAAATTTCACCATATAAGAAGGTTCATCCTTGGACCCATGGTGGCTCAGCGATAATAAACCCAACTAGTATCTATGAGGATGAAGGTTCAGCCCCTGGTCTCGCTCAGTGGGTTAAGGATCTGGTGTTGCCATGAGCTGTGGTGTAGGTCTCAGACACAGCTCTGATCCTGTGTTGCTGTGGTATAGGCTTGCAGCTACAGCTCATATTTGACCCCTGGCCTGAGCACCTCTATGCTGTGAGTGTGGCCCTAAAAAGACAAAAACAAAAAAAAGTATCATCTAAAAGGATGCTCTTATCCCCTCCTCTCTATTGTCATCACTCTCAATTCCATTACGTTGTCTTCTCTGCATAAAATGTATGTCTCTCAATGACTATATATTACACAGGTATTTGTATATTTGTTTTGTCAGTCTCCTGCTTCTAAATTGTAACCTCCTAGAGATTAGGGCTTTGTTCTGTTTTCTTCCTTGCCATATCCCCAGAGTCTGGCACAATTAGGTACTCAGTGAACACAGGCTGAATAAATGTAAAATGCACTTTCTCAGATGGCTTCAATGCTTCCTTTGGATCAAAGTGAGATGGGATTTACTCTGCAAGTTTAAAAGAAAAAAAAAATCCTTATTCCAGACTATGCCTCTGTCTCTGGAGGAAAATCAGCCCACCGGCCTTGGGTTAATTACTTTAAACAGGAAAAGGGTAGTTTAAGAATTTATGTTTTATGAAGATATGAGCACTTTATTTACTTTATTTTTCACTCTCCTTATTTCTCTCCACTTTATTTACTCTCCCACCCAAATTTCCCTAAAATTCCTAGTAGAGCTACTTACTGAAAAATGAACACAAAAAGCTTGACTCTAAAAAAGAATAGCCATAGCTTTTCCTAAGTAGAATGATGAAATAATTTGAAACAAGGGTAGGTGACTTTTAGCAAAACAAGTCAGTTTTCTAGACCAGTTTATCAGATTATAAACGCGATTGCTTGAAAAGTTTACTCAACTTGCCCAAAGCACTGGAATCCAGAAGCAATGAGAAAGTTAATGTCATATGTACCTATCATTTCATGTACCTCCTGCTTTTAAATTTCTATTAGCATTACAAAAGATTCCTCAGCCTCCAGAATTACTGAAAGAGATTTCCTTGTTCTGGAGCTGAGGATTCTGCTTTTTTTTCTTTTTTAAATTCAAGATGAACCTCAGCAAACTAAAGTTAAAACCATTGTAATTTATACATAGTCTATGCCACCTATATGATTACTATTTTCTACATGCCAGCGCTGTCTCAGTTTCCTGTTATATGAGAACCACCTCGTTAACACAAACTTTCTCTGTTCTAAGGTTTTTCCTTGCAGTATATTTATAAGCTCTTCATAACAGAAAAATTATCTACTGTCTTTCAAATACTGCAGCTTTCAGCCAGAAGTGAAGCAGTGTTGCTTGGTGCCCTATTTCTGGTCTACTTCTTGCACAGAAATAATCATGCTAGACAATGCCAACAAGTTGGCAAGGCAGTGGCTTTTTCTTTTTTTCCCCTTTCTTGCTTAGATGCATTAAAAAACTGAATATGGTTACTGGTGGCTGATAATACAAACGATTTTTTCTAACTGCAATTATCTAATTGACTGGCATGGAGAATGACTGTAATGGGATCTCCACAGAAACGGCCCCTTTTAGCAGCTACTGGTTTCAATATTTTTAAGAGTAAACTATTATAAACTATTTTGAACTGTGATTTTATTTCTCCCTTCAGAAGGACAAAGGGTGATTGTATTTGGCAATGGATTTTAGGTATGGAAGGGGCCTCCAGATGTCTTACAGTGGCTAAACAAAACTGTAGAGAGCAGAGAGAAAAACAAGTGGCAGAGCTAAAAGTCTGCTTTCACCATTGTCAGAGAAGTGACTGTGTTCAACAAATTGGTCATTATTGATGATTGTGAAAGGGCTTACTATGTGAATATTTTCAACAAGTATGCTCGTAAGTAGGTTATTAAGGAACCTGAACTTGGCCGTTTCTCGAATACATTATAATCTTAGCCTCAGGCCTTTCCACACCTTCAGAAAAGATTAGAGGAAGCAGGTGGCCTTGAATTCAGTTAAGGTGCTATTTTGTCTCCTTCAAGAAACAGAAATAATTCCAAAATTTATCTTTATTTTTCCTGAGTGGCCTTTGAGTCAAGATAGTAGCTAAAATTCTTCAGAGAGATGGAAATATGGGTATAAAAAGCAAATCAGAATATTTCATGCTTCACTTGTAAATTTTTCAGTAGTTCAAGTCCAAACTTCTCACCAAGAACCACAAAGCCTTATAAGATCTGGCCTCTGGCAATTTCCAATTTGACCACTTCCCATGCCATTCACCGCTTCTTTCACTGCTCTTCAGCAAAAAGGCTGGCAATACTTATGACACTGCAAAAATCCTTCTAGTGCCACTAATCACAATCACAATATTTTACAGTTCTCACAAGGTACTTGTAATTCTTCCAACCACATCACGTACACATTTTAACCCAGTCTTCACCACCAGCAGCAAAATGAGTTATATCATTTCTTTATTTTATATCTGAAGACACCGAAGCACAGAGAATATAAGTAAATCACCCCAAATCACATACCTGCTAAATAGCAGGGTTGGATCTGAACCAGGCAGCTCGACTATTTATAGTTAATCCTCTTAACTGCCTTGCCCGTCTACAAACCAGACCACAACTCTCACCTGCTCATTAATACACTCCAATGCCTGGCTGTCTCATGTCAAATAAAATTCAGGGCAGGAGTTTTTGAGTTCTGATTCCTGCCTGTCCCTTTAAACCTGTCCTTTCCCATGAGCCAGTTCTATAATATGCGGGGCCCAAGGTTAAATGAAATGTGGAGCCATTGGTCAACATTCATTGATGATTTTATGACAGTGATGGGGAGTATCAAACCAAGTAGAGGGCCCTTCTGAGATGCAGGACTCTCAAAGGCAAAAAGGCCCTTTACATTACCAGATTACAAATAAAACTATGTAGCAACAGCTTTTTGTTATTTTATGGTGCCTTATTAGACTGTACATTCTAAGAGAACAGGGATCCTGTTTAAACTGCTTTCTGTTATTAGTTCAGCAATTAGCACAATTCTGGGCACCATAAATGCTTAAAAAGATGTTTTGATATTAATTGACCGATTAAAAGGTTTCAAGCAGTTCATGCAGAGAACTGGCACTTGGACTTTTACATATGCATTTTCTCTAACAGCACAGAATGCTTTAAATACAAGAGTATTAAGAAGGTCAATGCTGAGAGTTAACCTCACTGTTCTTCTTTATGAATAAGAAGATTTTACCTCTCTCAGCCTTAGTCCCTTTCTCATTTTCATAAATCAAAAATAGCACAGTTAACACTTGTCACCTCTAGTTTCAAACCGCACTTTAATACCAGTTATTTAAAATATGTAAAATGAGATCTGACCCAAACTGCTTAAATACCCATTGAGGAAGTGTGGATGCAGGCATACTAAAAACGTTTGAAAAGGATTATTATAGACCATCATTATAACAAGAAATGGTATTATTTTGTGTAATATGACAGTCCAAAGATTCCAATGCCTACCTGGGTAAAGAAGTTAACCTCTCTAAGGCTATTTCATATCTATAAAATTAAGCAACTGGCTGAGATGACATACATGTCTGCTTTCAGTTCTGGACTTCTGTGACTATTAAGACAACCTAATTTATTCCTGGAAACAAGTAATTTGCCTTTTGGCAAAAACCCTTCTTGTTTATTAGAAAAGATTTTAAGATTGTACTTCTTGCACCTGACCCAAGAATTTTTTCCCTGTAAAGATCATGTTCAGCCCTCCTTTAGAGTACAAAGAATTTTCTATTTCAATGCTTTTACTAGTATTTTAAAAATTGTATGACTCCTTATGAGACCATTGTGGATGCCAACTAATCCATCCTAAATAAAAATTTCATAATGTCAACTGTTCTTAAAGAATACAAAAATCTTATAAAAAATCTATTTGCCCAGTGACTTTCTTATTCACACATACCACAGACCTCTAATAATTACATATCACCAACAAAATATTTATATTTAGCAAATGTAACATTTAACATGTACTGCTGTTACTAGCAAAACAGAATATCTTTCTCACCAGATATTTACGAAAATGACTCCTTATAGAATCTGAAACAACTTGATATCTATTTTTTATTATCCCATCTACCTTTATGAATTAGAAAATCTATCCAAAGCTATTAGTTTTCCCCATTTAATTAGTTAATTAATTAATTATTTTTGGTAGTTTGGACTGGAGGATATTATTTTTCCTATGACTTATAAGCCATTATTATCATTGTTATTTTTTATCATGATAAGAACACTTAACATGATATCTTACTCTCTTAAGTTGTTAAGTACACAATACAGAATTGTTAACTTTAGGCACAATATTATAGGGCAGATCCCTAGAACTTATTAATCTTATGTAACTGAAACTTTATATCCCCTGAGCAGGAACTCCCCATTCCCCCATCATCCAACCTCCGGAAAATACCATTCTACTCTCTGCTTTATGAGTTTGACTACTTTAGGTACCTCATACAATGAAATTACGTGGTATTTGTCCTTCTGTGACTCGCAATTTCACTTAGCATAATGTCCTCAAGGTCTATGCATACAGTCATATACATCAGAATTTCCTTCTTCTTAAAGGATAAATAATGTATCATTATATGTATATACATTTTCTTAACCCATTCATCCATTAATGGATATTTACGTTGTTTCCATATCTGGGCTAATGTGAATAATGCTGCAATTAACACAAGTTTGGATATGTTTTTCAAGATCCTGATTTCAATTCTTTTGTATATATACCAAAAAGTGGAATTGTTGGATCATATGGTAATTACTCATATCAAACCAAAAAAAGACCCTGAATAGCCAAAATAACCTTGAGGAAGAAAAACAAAACTGGAAACATCACAATTCCTGATTTAAAATACATTGCGAGCCACAGTAATTACAGCAGAACAGTAATCACATAAAGACAGACATACAGACCAATGGAAGAGAATAGAGAACCTAGAAATATACCCTTGCATATACAGTCAAATGATCTTCTAACAAGAATATACAGTGGGGAAAGGTGAGTCTCTTTGATAAATGGTATTGTGAAAACTGGGTATACTCTCCATTTCCTTAACAAAAATGCATTTTCACACTTTATACTTTTCCTTGCCAAATACACATTCAACTTTCCTTGTATGGTTTGCATTCAGAGTTTTTTCCTTCATACTATTATTTCTACTTGTTTCCTTTACATTTGTTGATTACCTCTTTTAATCCTTAGTAACCTTAATTTTCAGTGAAAACTAGGAAGTGTGCAATTGAAAACCGTAGAACATATTATTGGTAGGCTAAAATATATTTAGTTCCTTGGTACTAAAAACCAAAAGTAGATAAACTGAAATTCATATTCAGAAATTAATATTCAAGTATTTTATCATTTTTGGAAATGACCTAGATATTTGATGAATATTTATTTTTTAACTTAATTTAGTATTGCTTTAAGGTTTCAAATTATCAAAAAGACTGTTGAAATGGCTTTTAAGTAGACATATCATAAAGCATAATTATTATTGAAAAGCTCATTTATAAATTGTCATCCCACTTACTTCTATTTAATTCACTTCTTTGTAAAATTATGCTTGAATTACTCATGAAAATTTCATGAGACATTAAACAAAGCTAGTCCTCATCTTAAGTTACTTTGTTTATTGACAAAATGGACAAGTACCAAAAATATCAGAGAAGCAGAGTTCCCTTCGGGGCACAGCAGAAACGAATCCAACTAGGAACCATGAGGTTCAGGTTTGATCCCTAGCCTCATTCAGTGGGTTAAGGATCTGGCATTGCCATGAGCTGTGGTGTGGACCTCAGAGGTGGCTCGGATCTGGCATTGCTGTGACTGTGGCTGGCAGCTGTAGCTCCGATTAGACCCCTAGCCTGGTAATCTCCATATGCCACGTGTGTGGTCCTAGAAAAAAAAAAAAGAAAAAGGCAAAAATATCACAGAAGCAAAGAACCTAAAAAGTTAAACATATAGTTCCTCCTTAAAAAAAGAAATACTGCTATTCTTGACAGGCATCAAGCAATTTACTTTCATTATACTCTTTGCTTTTAGGTTGAATTTATAGTTTTATAATTTTCAACATCCAGTAGAAGCATCATAAGCTTGTTTGATTAGTAAATCTGGATAGAAAAAAATACGTCTTCATTATACATAATGCTGACAAGTTTGGAGACATGCCTGTTTTTATTTTACTGACAACTTTAAAATCAGCTTTATTTATCACATATTATCCCAGATCATGTGCAGAGGGAACTATATCCAATCACTTGTGATAGAACATGATGGAAGGTACTATGAGAGGAGTTCCTTCTGTGGCTCAGCATGTTACAAACCTGACTAGTAACCATGAGGATGAGGGTTCAATCCTTGGCCTCGCTTAGTGGGTTAAGTATCCCGCATTGCCATGAGCTATGGTTTGGGTTGCAGACACTGCTCAGATCCCATGTTTCTGTGGCCGTGGTGTAGGCCAGCAGCTGCAGCTCCAATTCAACCCCCTACCCTGAGAACTTCCACATGCCTCAGGTGCAGCCCTAAATATGAAAAAAAAAGAAAAAATATATATACACCCACGACTGGGTCACTTTGCTACACAGCAGAAATTGACAGAACATTATAAATCAATTATACTTTAATAAAAAATAAATAATGGGGCATTTTCTATAGTTTTCAGTGTTTCAGAAATAATTTATATGAGTACTCACCTACTTTTTTTCTTTTTTCTTTTGTCTTTTGTCTTTTCAGGGCAGTACCCAAGGCATATGGAAAGGAAGTTCCCAGGCTAATGGTAGAATTGGAACTGTAGCTGCCAGCCTACACCACAGCCACAGCAACTAGGGATCTGAACTGCATCTGCAACTTACACTATAGCTCATAGCACTGCAGGATCCTATTTCCACTGATCAAGGCTGGGTATTGAACCCACATCCTTGTGGATACTAGTCAGGTTCGTTACCAATGAGTCATGATGGGAACTCCTCATCTATCTTTTACCTAATTAAATGGAACTCCTTTAATAGATTTTGTAAATTAATTTGGTAATATCATCTGCAGATAGAAAAAACACCACACATCTGTAACATACACATGGAGAGACAAACATACAGACAGATGCAAAAAGTAACAAGTCAATAAAACATAGTAATGGAAACTCATTGATTTATAGCCACTTGACATTGTTATCGGAATTGTGTTTCTGGCAGATGGGGAAACAATAAGATTACCTACTCAATGTAAGTGCTAATGCTTTTTCCCAGTATTTGGAGACAAGGCTTTTAAGATTCTCTTCTTCCCTGATATGTAATCTATGGAGGCTGTGGACTGGATTACCTTTTTAGGTAAAAGGCTGAGGAGACATCTAGCAGCCGTCAGGATGTCTGTAAGGCTAAGTAGATAAAATATCTACTCTCTTTCCAATGAGCCTTTTTCCTTTTCAGCTTCAGGTATCTGTGAATGAAGGTTTCTTACAACCCTGGTATGGAGGGTAGGGAGCCTACAGTTCAAGTGTCTCTAGGGAGCCGAGAGGCTGAGGTAGGAAAGAAAAGATATGGCAGAGATAGACCGAGGGATGGAGAAGGTAGGAGTTTGAAGGAGGACATATCAAAGGAGTCAAGGCAACTAGATAGAAGATCTAAGGTGGCAAAAGGGAGGAGGAAGAGAAGCAATGAGAAAGGAGATAACTTAGGGAAGTCAGTTTTGAGTGATCTTAAGTTTCCCAAAGAAGCAATGAAGCTCAAAATTACCCTCAGGAATGGAGTTCCCTGGTGGTTCAGTGCATTAAGGATCCAGTGTTGCCACTGCTGTGATCAGAGTTCAATTCCTGGCCCAGGAACTTCCATATGCTATAGGTGTGGCCAAAAAATAAACAAAAACAAAATTACCCTCAGTGAAATCATCCCGACAAGAAAGAGGTGGAGAGAACTGTCAGAACATATAGACTTCATGGGTTTGAGAAGGAGATTTTAGTTAACTGAGAACTTCACAGGCGAAGAGCAGAACCAAACAGAACAGAGATTCTTTCAAAAAATAACTCTTCAGAGTTCCTGTCGTGGCTCAGTAGTTAACGAATCCGACTAAGAACCATGAGGTTGCGGGTTCGATCCCTGGCCTCGCTCAGTGGGTTAAGGATCCCGCGTAGCCGTGAGCTGTGGTGTAGGTTGCAGATGCGGCTCGGATCCCGCGTTGCTGTGGCTGTGGCTGTGGCGAAGGCCGGCGGCTACAGCTCCTTTTAGACCCCTAGCCTGGGAACCTCCATATGCCGCGGGTGCGGCCCTAGATAAGGCAAAAAGACAAAAAAATAAACAAATAAACAAACAAAAAAAAGCTCTTCAGAGTTCTCGCTGTGGCTCAGTGGGTTAAGAATCTGACTGTATCAGCTTGGGCATGGGTTTTGTCCCTGGCCCAGCACGGTTGGATGAAGGATCTGCCATTGCTGCAGCTGTGGGTTGGATGCAATCCCTGGCCTGGGAACTTCCATATGCCATGGTGTGGCCATAAAAATAAAAATACATAAATAACTTTTTAGTTTCTGAATATCAGCTTCCAATTAGGCCAAGTTCTGACCATAAAACTGCCCTACCTATCTATCTATCTATCTGGCATCTATCTATCTCAAAAATCTTGTCATCGGGATTTAGGATAAATGTAAATATTCCTGGAAATGTTTAATTCTTTTAAAAAAAAGAAAACAACAAAAAAACAAGGTATATCTATTGAGTGACCCCAAAAAACAAAGCTAATAAGGATTTCATTATTTGACAATTCATGCAAGTCTTCCCCGGAGAGGCTACAAAAGAAGCAATCCTCTTAAGATTCAAAACAACTCCCAAAGGTAGAAGAAAAAGAGAGAAAGAAAGAAAGAAAGGAAGAAAGAAAGAAAGAAAGAAGACAGATGAAAAGAAAGAAGAAAAGAAAAAAAGAGAAAGAAAGAGAAAGAAAGGGAGGAAGCCTTTGAAAATCCCCTTGAGAGCTGGCAATGGGTATACATTAGCTGCTATTTGGGTGCACCTTAAACCTCTGTCTGGGGGCCCCCAACCTGGTGGTTGGCCTCCCAAACACAAGAACTGTCAAATTGCCTACCTTAAGAGGCAGAAAGCCAACCTGAACTTTCAGGACAAAAAACAAACAAGAAAGCAAGAGTTGTCCCTGCGAGTGCCAAAAAAAAAAAAAAAAAATCAATAACCAGCTTGTAACCCAAAGCCATGTCTAACTAGAGTGACAATCCAAATAATTTTTTCATATGTTTTCCTCCTCCAAATCTAAACTTCAAAGGATGTGACAACATACCTTTTTTTAACCTTTCCTTCTCACTGGGCACTACAGAGATACAGAAGAGTTGACCTTGGTAAGAATTCTTACCCTTCACGGCCCTTTGCCAGTTTTCCCAGGGTCCCATCTGCAGGCTCTAGAGTGAGAGGCCTGCCTTGGCCATCCCTGCATGGTCACCAGAAATTGTAAGGGAAGATAAATATATTTTCCCTCTACTTTTTTCAATTTTTTCTTGGGACCCCTGGACCAAAAGAAAGATTCACAAGAGAAAAACATACGAATCTACCGAATGTAAATTTTTTGTAACACAGGATCCTTCATGAGAAAATGAAGATACAAAGACACAGTTAACCTGATGTTTTTATGAGAGTTTTGATGAGGAGTAAAAAGTCGTGGAAAGATGTGATAACACAAAGAGTAAGAGCTGAGTGCTGTAAATGGGTAAATTTCCTTAGCAGGGCTTGTTCATCAGACTCCTCTCTGCATTCCTTCATCTTCAGAGATACGAATGTTCCTTTCCTTCAGGTATAGGAAGGTCACCTCTCACGTGACAATCATATGACTGTTTCAGGAAACTACCAGAAAGTCCTTCCTAGCTTTTGTGACCTGACTCTTGGGAAGCTCTAAAAGTCCTTCCTTCACATGCTATTTCTCAATCCTTTAGCTTGAAATTTCAATATGCCAAAGAGCCTTATTTTGCAGTAGTGTCTTGAACCACATCACAGGGAACCCCTTCCAACAGTAAATAAGGCAATAATCTGTACTTGCAAGATTCACTGGCAGTTTATGGGGATAGTGGTGTTTTGTTAACTTGTTCTTGCTTTTCCTTACTTGCTTTGTTGGTTTCTTAATAATGTAATTGCTAATCCCAATTATTGTCATTTTAGTTTGCTATCTTAATTATATTTTTGTGGAGTAAAATATAATTAATTGGAAAAGTGTCAGAGTCTTCCCATTGTCAATGCCAGAAGGTTGAGGTGTAAGGACAAAGCTGAAGGAAATATCCCACTGCTATGTAATGGATGGCCAAAGAATTAAGTATGCCTAAGTAAATGAAACCTCCTTAAAAACCCAAAAGGATGGGTTTGGAAAACTTCCAGTTCAGTGGATGTGTGGACGTTTGGAGAGGGTGGCTTGCACAGAGCGGGCATGGAAGCCCTGTGTTCTTTCCCCCGAAGGAAACAGAATTTACCTCCCCAAAATATATGCCATTGGCATGGGAATTATTTTGAGATGGAAGTGGTCAAGATCCTGCAAACTCAAGAAAAGCTTTTACCCTTTTCCTAATTACCTAAAATAATTTAGATAGAGGGCTTCCTGACTCAGAAAGAGAAGTATTGTCAGATATATATATAATTTAATTGGAATGGCCTATCTTTATGTCAGGGCAAACATCTAATTACCAAACATCTGCTCTTCTTAGTGTTCAGTGAATTATCCTCTTCCCCTTTGAAGCCCCAGGCCCCTATTTCATTCCTTGGCTCAGGGTGGTATATAAGCTTCAATTATCTGACTTGTCCTTGAGTCACATTGTCTTTTCGGCACCCCCCTGTATCCTAATGAAACCTATACTCTATTTGGTTATTAAACCAGCCAAAGAATCAAGAAAGGTAAAGGGAAAATTTTTCCTCCCCAATAACTCATGCTTTGCTCAATGCACCTCTTCCATCTCGTTGTTCCTGAGTTATATCCTTTCATAATAAACTGGTAAAGCTAGTAACTAGCAAGTTTCTCTGAGTTCTATGAGCTGCTCTAGAAAATTACTCAAACCCCAGGAGAGGGATATTGGAACCTCTTTTCTTTAGCTGGTCAGTCAGAGGCCCAGGTGACAATCTGGACTTGTGACTGGATTCTGAATTGTGGGGCCTGGGCAGTCTTGTAGGACTGAGTCCTTAACCTGAAGTGTCTGATTCTATTGCCAGATAATGACAGAATCGGACTGAATTGCAATGCATTCTGCCGGTGTCATAAAATTGCTTGTTGATCGTGGACACAAGTTGAAAACTGGGTGACGGGAACACCTTTACTGTATAATTCCATGTATTTGGATTTTACTGACTTACATAGAGACTATTTATTTAAAACAAACAGACAAAAACATTTTTGTAGGAACCTCAGATGATATATGGAAAACTCTTAAGTTCTTCATATTTTTCAAGTGAATTTACAACTGCACACTTAGCAAAAAGCATTATAATATAGTACTGAGAGTGAGATTCCATTCATATATTTTCTCATGTATTTCACTAACTGATATATGCTCTAAATTCATCACTGTTTTCATCCAAGTTGAAAATAATTGTGAATAAGCCCTTCAGTGCACAAATAACTCGTAGGTTCTTGATTCTTGAAATGACAAGAAATAAAATAAAATTAGGCACTTAAGATATTTTTCCTTCAAATATATCTAAGTAAACCTCTAAATAAATATAATCTACATTTATATTTCCTTGGGGTTTAAATGTACAATATACAAACCAGCATGGAAGCAGTATAATATGGAGAAAAGAATATTGAGTTTGGAGTAGGAAATGGTTTTAAGCATCATTTCTACAACTCAATTCCTTTAGATAAGTTACTTAACCTCCCTGGGTGTCAGAACCCTCTTTTGTAAAAATGAAAATATTACATTTTGCACAGGGTTATTGTAGCGATTAATGACAGTGCACCTGAAAGTATATTATAAAACATTTTAATGCTGTACCAAAGTTCAAAGAAGTCTTCATTTTTTCCAGTATAAACTCTTTAGGAATGCAGTAGCAGATACTTTCTAAGGTTTTTATGCATAGCAGGTGAGAGAGAATTAGCAGGCCTGCCACTGACTACTTTCATTTTGAGGAGTATCAAGAAAGAAAAAACCAGCCTAGTCAATGGCTTTTGAACATGCAAGTGGCAGACTTCTTCGTAAAGATACAGATAGTACTTACTACCAGAAGGGTCCATATCTATAGGATATTTTTAGCAGGCTATACCTGGCTCACCTAGGATTGCTTGTAGATATAAAAACAAACAAAAACAAAGTTCTCGGAAGCTCCCTCCATGGCACAGTGCTAACAAACCCAACTAGTACCCATGAGGATATGGGTTTGATCCCTGGCATCGTTCAGTGGCTTAAGGCTCTGGCATTGCTGTGAGCTGTGGTGTAGGTTGCAGATGTGGCTTGGATCCTATGTCGCTGTGGCTATGGTGTAGACCGGCAGCTGTAGTTCAGGTTCAACCCCTAGCCTGTGAACTTCCATATGCCACAGGTGCACCCCTAAAAAAGAAAAAATAAACAACAAACAAAAACAAATTCTGAAATTTGGAGCAGCATGCTATTTAAGTATCAGTAAAATGGCATATTTCATTATCTTATGATCAAAATATTTTCCTTTTTGTATGAGATACAAACATACATACATACACACACACACAGGAAGCCTTCTTTTATTAAATAAGCATCAGGGAATGTCTTGATTTGCCAAGAAATAAAATATACACAGTGTTGATATCCCATACTTTCTCTGCTTCATCTGTGCCTCTCCATTGGTTGTATCTTTGAAATTAGAATAAATATTGCTCTAAGATCTTTTAATTCTCATGAGCCTGATTTGCAGCTTAATTAGCTGTTTATGTCTTACAGGTTTAAAAACTTGTTTCAACTTCAACATCATCGACATTCATTCATTTGCTCAAGCTAGAATTGTCCTTGTTTTATATACACATACACATATACATGTATATATATATGTAATATTCTCACCATACTATCTAGTCAATAATTATATCCTAGCAATTATATTTATAATTATGTCTTGAATGCATCCATCTCTGCTATCGCTTAAAGGTTGAGATATCATCCTCTCACTTATCAGTGAAGGAATAGCCTGCTAGCTTGTCTCACTGTCCCCACATCCTCTTTCAACACAGCTTGAATCCTCTCTGTGGTTTTGATAGGGAGGGGGTAGGCACATGTAGCTGTAGAACTCCCAGTAAAAGACCATAGTTAAAGAGGGAAACTTAGGGGCATTGGGAGACCACTGTAAGTTAATAACTGCTCAAGAAAGCCATCAGAACAAAGCAGGCTTGCTTGACTAGTGGAGGCATGAGAATTGCCTCAGGTCGTTGGGTGGGGGACGCGGTGAGGCCTGCATTCTGATTCAAACCGAGGGCAAGAGTTTGAGGACCGCCCTTCAGCTGATTTGAATACACACCTTACTGGGTACTAAGGAGGAGCTACTACTTCCAAAAGGAAGAGGCGAGCTTTTCCAAACCCCACTCCCCTTGGATGATAAAACTGTAGCCCACCAGATCCTGGGGCAGGGCTTCTGTGCCTTCCCGCTTGCACCTTTCACAAGCGTCCCAGATCAATAAATCTATTTCTTGCCTGTCACTTTGTCTCTCGCTGAATTCTTTCTGTGCGGAGACATGGAGAACCTGAACCTCAGTGAGTCCAGACACAGGGTGAGTGATTCTAATTTAAAACCGTGGGTTTAAGTCCCAGTCTGGGTTTAGGCTGGGTTCAAGTCCTGACATGTGGGTTCAAGTCCCAATCTGTGTTCTGGCTAGTGATGTCAGTTTCAGTTTCGAAATGCTTTTTTTTTTTTTTCCTGCCAGTTCAGTGGTTTTGATATCGGAATCTGGGTTCTTGTTCTCGGCGATCGAAGAATGAACTCCACGAACACACAGGCAACAAGCAAGCAAAGTTTTTATTAAAGGAAAGCAAAAGATCCCAGGGCTGCTGGGAGGGGGGAGAATGCCCCCTCCCATTGTCCTATAGGGATTTTTATCTCTTAAAGGTGGGGAGGGGCACAAACGTGGGGTCCAGAAAGAGGTGGTTTTTCTCCATTGGCCTTGTTCAAGTATCTATATCAGTCCTTGCCCAATAGGGACTTTAGGGTTGGAAACCTCCCTGAATTTTATGGCTTTTTTTGTCTTTTTCTTTCATTAGATTAAGTCACCATTCCTCTCATTCCTTTCCTATCAGTTGAGGAGTGGGCTAGAGATTTGCATTTCCTATGGTAAACAAAGTCTGTGGGGAATATGCATTTCCTGTAATAAAACAGGGCCTGTGGAGGTGTTACTCCCTGGAGACCTTAAGCCACAGATGTTAATCAATAGCCATATCAAAACAATGCATCAAAGCCCATTCTCCTCCCCTGACTACCTGAGTTAATATTCTGCCTCAGTTTGATGTGGAATCTCAGTTTCCAGACCAGGAACTGAACCCAGGAAGCAGTGGTAAGAGCACCTTGAACTAACAATTAGACCACCAAGGAAGGGAATTCTGTTTTTAGGGCCACACCTGCAGCTTATGGAAGTTCCTAGGTTAGGGGGAAAAATATTAAATATAGAAAGTTAGTTAATAGTCCTAAGCATTCTCTTTATATCAAGGGGATCTTATACTTTTGGAGTCTTTAACTTACATCATTTAATTTGAGTTTCTTGTATTCATCTTAATAATAATTCATGTGTTTGGAAGATTTATGTGACTGAAATTCTGATCCCCAGCTTTCTTGACCTCAACACCTCTACGATATTATTGCATTACTCTAGGCTATGATCTCAACATCTTTGATTCCAGATTGTAATTGAATCTGCACCTGCATTGATTCATTTTATAGCATGGGTCTGAAGCTCTTGATTCCAGGGCTACATCCCTTTATCTTAGTAACCCAACTTGACCGCTCTAAAGAAAATGCCTGAGCCATCTCCTCTTAACCAGACAGCTTTATCATACTGGCTACATCGGTAACTAGAGAAGGGGACTCTGAAAAACCAGGGCTTGTGAGCTTACATTTGGGTAAGAGGTAGGTGATAAGTAAGGTCCAGGATATAGGTTACTTATCAGCAGAGAGAACCTGACATCTGTTTTCAAATTTGGGGGATGGAGGCACAACCTGTTGGGTTAAGAGAAAATTCATCCACAAGATGGTACACACTGCTTATTTTGTTTATAGATTTTCCATCTTGAACATAAATGTTAGATATCATATTTTCACATAATGGATAACATACTAGCTTTTGTTTTCACAAACAAAACAGATTGTATATCATGTTTTATAAGCTGTCATATTTTATATTTCAAGCCCTATTATGTTTTGGACATGTACTGTGTATGTGTGTGTAGGTATGTGTGTATTGTTTATATAATAGAAGACTTGGTTCATATCACATTAGTCTTTACTAAATAGTAAAGACCTAGAAAATTTTGAAGGCTGCGGGGAAATAGACACTTCAAGAGGAAAGAACAGCTATTTTTGTGTGAGCGTTTTGCTGAAAGTAGAACAATAATATATTGACTATTTTGAAGTACCAGTTTTGTGTAAAGGAAAATGCATGCATCTGCACAGTCTTATCTTTTTAATTATACAGTTTGCTACATATGTAAGGTGGGCGTCTTTTGCTTCCTTTGTAATTCTCACACAAGCTTTGTATAAGTGCTCTTCAGAGTTATCACTAATATGTGACTGATAATTTAGGTTAGACAAGCAATAGTTATGGCTAAACATAGAGAATAAGCATAGGTGCCATAGGAACCAATTACAAAGGAAAATATAATACAGCAGGTACAGCAAGTACAGAAATGGAGCCAGTTGCTAATGCACTTAGGGTATGCTTGAGCCTGATTTGAAATTTATCATTCTCATGAGGCAAAGTGCTGCTGAGCATACCCATTTGAAAGATGATACTGACCTGGGTAGGGAGGTCAGGTCACATGATAATTAATAGACCACGGAAAGATTTCTACCTTTCCTAAGGCTATATTAGTCAGAAACTGCTTTTCCATAGAATAGTTATATAGAGAGAATGGAATACGATTGCTCCAAAATACTAAAGCCTTGTGCTATGTTCATCACACATAGGGGCCACAAGGCTCCATATTGCATCCTTTTGAATATATAGACTTCAAAAATTATCATCATCTCCAGACTCTGTATGGTCCATGTAGCAGAATATCTTGTACAGCACCAAAACCCATTAATAAGACTTTCTTGCTTTGAGTCCCAGTGGCAACTTTTTGGATTTCCTGGTAAATCGGCTGCAATAGTATCTCCAACAAGGGCATATAGTCTTACAAAATTCAAAGAGGCACACTAAGTATTGTGCTGCCCTTCAACGTAGAAGAGCTATATCTATAATAAATGTATAATTACACACACATATATGCAAATTTTATGGACATGAAAGACCACTGAATTTATCTATATGTATTTCCTACACTTAAATACACATCTTATAAAGGTATCTAGGCTTGTTGTTACCTCCAGTTCATCACCTACAGTCTGCATGACATCATCAATATAATGGACCCACATGACACGGGATAGAGAAGCGATCAATTTTATGATGTAAGTGATATGGCTCTGGGTAAGAGGATGAAGCTGTGTTACTGGATCTGCTAGCTCCGTACAAACTGTCCCTGGTGTCCTTACTAACAGGCAGAGGAAAAAAGGCATTCACCAGATCAATACTTGAGTATTAAGTACTAGGATGTGTTGATTTGCTTTACCTCTGGAGCAGCACTTGAAATTGAAGTCACCACCCGATTAAGTTTACAATAACCCACTGTCTCGCTCCAAGATACGTTTGTCTTCAGCACAGGAAAATAAGCAAGTGAAATTGGAATGTGACTGGAATCTCCAAGGCTGCATAATTCAAGTTACTGATAGTGAAATTAATCTGCCAGTATTTCTAGAAAGGCAACATTGTTTTGGTTTGCTATTTTGGTAGTCGGAGACAAATCTACGGTCTTCCATATGTCTTTTTCTATCATAGTAGCCCTCATTCCACAGGTCACGTAACCAAAGCAAGTTTTCTGCTAATTGCTAGGCATATCTGTTTCAACTCTGCACTTTGGGATTGAAAAAAATAACTCTAGTGTGGGTTTACGGGTCCCACTACATCCACTGTGCAATGGTCCTAAGACAAGTCCATTAATCATGTGACTCCCACAACACTCTGTACAGGGTGATGGGCCATAGTGGCAATTTTTAATTTCAAGAATTAATGTTAGTTCAAAGTCAATGACCGATAATCTCTGAATATTCATTATTTGTCCTTCCCTAATGTACAACCACCCTGATACATGATGGAGAAAGACTAGAAGGAAGATTTATGGAATACCTTTTTTGGCAAGACAGTACTTCTTCCTCAAGGATACTCATCCTCCCTTTCTTTGTAAGGAACTTGGTGAACTGGTTCAAGCCTGGAAATTGATATAGGAGTCAGATGTCTCTACTCTGACCATTTGAAATATGAGTTGTGTTCACCAGACTTTGGACTTTCGAGTAAAAATGTAATAGGCTGACTAACCACATCAATCTCAGGGATACCATGATAAACTAGCCAGCATCAAAGAGCTTTTTAAGTTTCTGCTGCCCATTACAGCAATCATTACATGATTTATCACCCTTCTTCTTCCTTGTACAGAGCTGTATATGCAGCTACCACCTTTTGGTTCAAAAGGGAGATGCGGGAATTCCCACTGTGGAGAATCTGATGAATATCCATGAGGATGCGAGTTCCATCCCTGGCCTAGATCATTTAGTTAAGGCTCTGGCATTGCCTCAAGCTGTGGCTTAGGCTGCAGATGTGGTTTGGATCTGGCACTGCTGTGGCTGTGGTGTAGGCTGATTCCACCCCTAGCCCAGCAACTTCTGTATACTGTGAGTGTGGCCCTAAAAAGGAAAAAACAAGAAAAGGAAGCTCTCATTGTTGCTTTCACATTTTGGCAAACAGGAACTTAAAAGTCACAAAGAAGGACATTCCCCTGCTGTATTCATATTCTAGGGCTGCCATAAAAAAGTACAACAAACTGGGTGGCTTAAACAACAGAAATTAATTTTCACACAGTTGGAGAGGTTAGAGGTCTAAAATCAAGGCGATGACAAGGGGAATTTCATGCTGAGGTCTCTCTTCTTGGCTTATATTCCCTTTGCCTTGAGATAGTTTTTCTGTATCCTAATCTCTTCTTATAAGGACACTAGTCACATTGAATTAGGACCCACCCTAAACTCCTCATTTTACCTTAATTACCACTTTAAGGACCTTATCTTCAAATATGGTTACAATCTGAGACACTAGGGGTAAGGACTTTGAAACATAAATTTGGAGGAATGCAAATAGCCCCAAATATCTTCCTTTTAAGGGCATTTCTCCATAGCACATTTTTTTTTTTTTTTTGCCTTTTGTCATTTTATGGCCGCGGGTTTATGGCCGCACCCGCGGCATGTGGAGGTTCCCAGGCTAGGGGTCTAATCGGAGCTGTGGCCACTGGCCTGCGCCGCAGCCACAGCAACGCAGGATCCGAGCCGCGTCTGCAACCTACACCACAGCTCACGGCAACGCCGGATCGTT
>PVHT021183666.1:22931506-22960145 GCA_004024745.2 Catagonus wagneri | reverse complement strand
CATAGCACATTTTAGTGATACTTGAATTCTATTGACTGAAACAGTCATATGACTACAGTACATGTGAGGCCATGTGAAGAGTTAACATTGAGATGTTTATTATTGAGAAAAAAAAGTGTGACAATTGTTAAAGCATAAATAGGAATCTCAGTCACACTAGTCGTGAAAAAAAATCACAGCTTAAACAGGACTGAAAACATGATCAGCAATCCACACGGAGCTTACATATTTTGCATGCCTATGAGAATTATTTTGTTGCAAGTAAAAAAAAAATACTCTAATTACTTTGAAAAAGGAGAGGATTTCTTAGAAGAAAATGAAGTTAAGGTAGCCCAAAAATCAAAGGAGAGAGATACGATATAGGAACAGAATTAGAAATCTAGAATGACACAACTAATGAGAACATCTTTAAGATGTAACAAGTGCAGTAGATCTGATCCCTCAGTTTCCCATCTAATTTCATCCTTAAACATTCAAATTCTTGAAGTTCCCACTGTGGTTCAGTGGGATAAGTACCCGCCTAGTATCCATGAGGATGCAGGTTTGATCCCTGGCCTGTCTCTGGATCAAGTTGCTGGCATTGCTGTGAACTACCCCCTGGGTTGCAGATGTAGCTTGGATCTGAGGTTGCTGTGGCTGTGGCATAGGCTGGCAGCTGCAGCTCTGATTCGACCTCTAGCCCAGGAACTTCCATATGCCGTGACTGCAGCCCTTAAAAGAAAAAAAAAATTCAAATTCTTAGGGTACAGACTGTGCAGACTATGACATATCTATGTCTAAGTGAAAGGATGTCTAGGGTTTTTGAGAGGAGCAATACAGCCTAATGAAATAGTGGGTTAGGCTGGGGAAGGTGGATACACAGAATAAAATCAATGTGCTGAAGATGCTTTGACCACAGAGAGTTGAAATGGATACTGGACAGAAAAAAAAAAAATGCAAACAAACAAAACAAAACAAAAAAAACTACCCAAAGCTAGAGTTTCTAAAATACACATTTTATAAAAACATTAAAGTAATCTAAATACTAAATCCAAATGCACAAAAAGATCATAAGAATTAAAAATGAGAGTTGACAGGAAAAGGAGCTTAAAATCTCTGCCTGAGAATAATGAATGAGAATTGCAGCAAATGATCACCATTTTAAAGACATTTAGAATTAAATTATCTTATTTCTATAAAAAATGCAAACATAGTGCATTAATCAAAGATCTAAAATTCAAGGTTCTTATAAAACAATGGATATAACACTGCAGTCTTGAGGCAAAGAGAGTATTCCAAAAAGAGACACAAACCTCATAAAAGAAAAATAACTATTTAACAGCATAAAAATTGCAAAGGCCTACATAGTCAACAAGCTATGTACTCTGAACTCATTAGAATCTTTGTGACAATTCTGTATATGTTAAGAGGAGAATAATCGATAGCACATAAAAGTCACATGAAAATGGAATCTGCCTATATTTTATCCTATAAAAATTCTAAAATTCATATTTCTGAAGATTTTTGGTATAGATATGACCAATTTAGTACAAATGTCAAATTAAGTAACATCTATCTGTCTTTAAGGGCTGGGTCAAAAGAAGATTTGCTTGTTAGCACTGAGCATTAGGGATAGTTCCAAGTAAGCCATTCTGCCTCCTGGGTATCACCCTTTCAATAACAATCTTTCCTCTTTAGTTGGTCTTAAGCAGCAGAAGCAGAGATTAGGCAGGCTGTACAATGGATGTTATCTTTAGTAAAGTGAATTAATTATAAGTTAATGCCGACTGTTAAACATTTTCTAGATAACATTTTTTTAAAAAGGGAGACTTTTTAGAATGAAGTTCATATTTCATTATACCCTTGTTATCTTTGATTCTAGCACAAATAATTTTAAAACATGGGTTATGTCGCCTCTGAGTAATTCTCATGGAGTCTGGTACTTGGTGTTTGCCTGATTATTACATTCTGCTTTTTGAAATTTTCTAGTTAAAAATTGAAACTTAAAATGTCTGCTACAGCCCCACGCACACATATGTACCTAAATATGTATGAACACACACGGTGATATGTATATTTATACACATGCATGTATACATAGACATATAAACATACCAGATATATGGGTGCTTATATGTAGGTATATATGTACATATATAGTAATATGTCTACACATGTGTATTTGTGTATAGATTTATACACTATATAATACATAAATATATAATTACATATTCTAATTTATAAATAAATATAATTTATGGTGGAACAATTGTCTCATTTGCTTTTCAAAATATCTTTGTTTCTGCGAGAAATATTTTTCCCAGCCATAAATGCCTAAATCTCTTTTGATTCAGAATCTGTTTCAGATAGACCATTGTGTGCCTCTGATTCACAAACCTGCTCCTCAATTGATCTTCCACAATGGTTTTGTGACAGTCTCTTTCTGAAGCAGGCAAAGAATAGATGAGATAATGCAACCTTATTTATTTTATATTGACTGTATTTTCATTGATTGACATCTGAACCCAGAGGAAATGTGGTTTCATTTTCCACCAACAAAGTGAACCCAGTTTAACTGTCACCTGAATTCTCCCAAGTCAAATATCCTTTTTATCATTCCCAAAACAGTAGAATGGTTTCCACCAGCCTGAGCACAAAGCCTGAAGCTTAGCTACTTACTTCAATTTATCATGATTTATATATTTCAGAGGAAGCCAATTAACGTACTTTACATTTTTGCTATTATTAGACATTCTGGAAAACTCTCTCAGAATTAGAACATTTCTGGAGTTCCTGTCGTGGCACAGCGGACCTGACTAGGAACCATGAGGTTACGAGTTTGATCCCTGGCCTCGCTCAGTGGATTAACAATCAGGCATTGCTCTGAGCTGTGGTGTAGGTCGCAGACACAGCTCGGATCCTGCATTGCTGTGGCTGTGGCGTAGGCTGGCAGCTAAAGCTCTGATTTGACCCCTAGCCTGGGAACCTCCATATGCCAGAAGTGTGGTCCTAAAAAGCAAAAAAAAAAAAAAAAAAAGAATTAGAACATTTCTTAGATTTTTTAAAAAAAAAACTTTTTAGTTTTCTAGAAATGATGGTACATATTTTTTCTCTGAAGATAACTGGAATTCTTAGTATGGATAATAGCATTCATATATGAAAATTGCACTACAGAAATAGTGATGTTTTCCCCACTGTAGTTTGAAGCCTTAGAATGTATAAAGGAGGAATAAGTCATCATACGCTATTCTATGACAGGTTTTGAAAACTATTTTAAAGTGTTTATGCTTTTATTCTTTGCTGTTCCTTATGTGAAGTGAAAATAAATAACTGAAATTAATCGTGAAGAGGGAAAACAAACATTCACTTCCTTAAGGGAACTGAAAGATTGAATTAACAATCTGAACAAACTAAGTAATGTTCAGAATCTTCCATGTTTAAAGGAAAGGGCTGTGCCCAGATAGTCTTATTTAGAAGATTTATATGTCATCCACCAGCCAAAACTTTAATCGGTCTTTATTACAGCTGGGCCATAAAATGGAGAAAAAAAATCCCAACTACAGATTTCGGATGTTAAAAATATTTAAGCATTTCAGCTACCACATGCAATCTGATGAAATCCATATAGCAAATTCAACATATCTTTAATACAAATATCTCAGTAAAAGGTTTCATTTCCAACAATATTAAGGAAGACTAACACAAAATGAAAGAATGTCACTAAAAGGCTGTAGGAAAAAGACCTATATTAAATTTTGCGGGTTTTTTTTTTTGTTTTTGGTCATAAATATCAATATGGGAGGCAGAAATTAGGTAGCATGTGTGTTAACACACAGTGCATTTGAGATTTTTTTCTCCTCTTTAGACAAGGTAAGTCACTTTCTCTGGCTGGCTTCTCAAAAGATTTTCTGCTTTTGTCAGGGCAAAGGAGATAATTCCTAACTAGACAACACCCTTGTTTACACCATGAATAGCAATGTCTAATAAAGAAAAATTTAGATCACTGATTCCAAGCTACATACAAATGCATTTAATTGCTCTATAAGCTAGCTACCGAAAGTGTGAGGAATGGACCAGAAGCATAGGTGTCAACAGAAGCTTGTTAAGAATGTAAAATCACAGACTATCCTCACACACTTTTTCAGAATCTTCATTTAAACAAGATCCCAAGGTCTTAATTTGAGAAACGCTGCTTAACGATATTTCTTCCAAATGTTTATCCAGATACAACATATCCAGTTACTAGGTAACTTTGCTACTCTACTTCATTACTGGATATCGCAGTGATTATAAAGATCTTTTGTATATTAAGGCAAAAACCCGCTTCTTTATTACATACATGTAATTGGCCCCAATTTTTCTAGGGCCAATCAAGATAAATCTTTATTTTTCCTCCTCCAGGATAACCTTTTACATAATTCAACATTAGCACTTGTCCCACTTCCTGAATCGTCTCCAATTCCTTTAGTCAGGCCTCACATCACAGAGGAGTTATTTCCCCAGCCATATTAGCTGCTCTATATGAACTCTGAGAAATCTGTCTTGCTGATTTGGAATCAAGGTGTGATCAGTCTGAAAAGCAGTTCTCCAGTGATCAGTGCAGAGTTAAGCAAAAGTGATGCATCTACATTCTGCACATTCTTTCTCTGTGAATGCAGCCCAAAGATTGTATGGCCTTCACTTGGGAAAGTGGAGACATGACATTAACCTTAGACTCAATACGTTAACCTGAGTGTCTGTAGCTGTGCTGGGCTTGTCTCCATTTTCTACCATTTTTTATGTGATACATGTCAAATTAATTCTTTGGACCCTGGCATGTAACTCTAAAAAGGGGAATGTGCATTGCTAAACACAATTTTCTGCATTCTTATCTAAAGCAATTTTCTTATAAATTTACTGTGTTAGACTAAACACATCATCTCAGTTTTGAATCATGATTTCCCCAAGTTATGAGTTTGCTATTCCTTTGACTTAAAACCTTTTAAAATGGGATGAAATTTTCTGCTATTATCATGCACATCTAAGATCTTAAGGCTGTGATTTACTTTCTCATGCCACTGTCTATATCTCTATATCTATGTATCTATCTATATATCTCTCTAACTCCCTATCAACCATCTATGCTTTTTTTTTTCCTGGTCAGAATACATTTTATTGAAGAAAGTATACAATTTTTTTTTTGTCTTTTTGCCTTATCTAGGGCCGCACCCGCGGCATATGGAGATTCACAGGCTAGGGGTCTAACAGGAGCTGTAGCTGCCGGCCTTCACCACAGTCACAGCAATGCGGGATCCGAGCCGCGTCTGCAACCTACACTACAGCTCATGGCAACGCCGGATCCTTAACCCACTGAGCGAGGCCAGGGATCGAACCCGCAACCTCATGTTCCTAGTTGGATTCGTTAACCACTGAGCCACGACGGGAACTCCTGAAGAAGTATATAATTTTAACTCAACATTCAGTTAACTAATTTTATTTGAAAAACAAAATCACTGTAGTGGCATAATAGACTAAAGACCACTTACATGAACTGATGCCATTAACTTTTAATTTTCTCTCCTATTACTCTTTCTCTCACATCTTCCTTTATTCCTCTAATTGAAAGTTATCTTAATGCCTAACACAACCATCCTGACACTTCTGGACTCTTATTTCTTTATGCATTTCTTTTTCATAGCTCGTTACATCATCTAAAAACTAGATTTTGCATACTAATTTCATTTATTGAATGCCACACCACCAAAACCACACACATACTCATGCATGCTTGTTTGTGAGTTTTATTGGCATTTTTATCACCAGAACCTAGACTGATGCATAGCATTCAGTGAGCCCTCAAAATTATATTCTGAATAAATAAATGCATAACAATTTTTCTCCTTTAACCCCATCTGAACAGGTTTTGCATTTATGGATTGGGGGAAAAACATCAGAGTGTGTTTACAGAGTGTGTTAGAATTTAAAGCAATAGTAGAATCCCTAGTCCATAGTACACACACCTTGACTACAGGTAATCAAGTTTCAGAAGATAAGTTCTGGCAAAAGACTGAATATCTTACAGTCAACGAATTATGGTATAGGAAAATCATGTAAATTAATAGATGAACCTGTAATCTCTTTTTTCTTGTCTTTTTAATTATATTGTTGCCAACAGTTATAACATTTCTTAGAATTATTCTAACCTGTATAAATAATTTCTGTTCAATTTTTTCCTTGCACATGTTTTTGCTGGAAGTCATCTTTTTCTATTCCTCTTGGTTCATAAATTAATGATATGGAGGTGATGAGAAGCAATGCCCAGCTCTGCCCTGGAGGACTGGTGGACCTCGAAGGGTCTGAAGGCATGAGTGCAACAGCTTTGATAGTATACCTGCTCAGTAGCTTTCTCTGTATACTTGGTAATTTCCTCTGGACCCTGTGCCTGCCATATACTGGGGGAAAAAAAGTTGCTATCTCCAAATATGAACCTAGGTTTAGGAAATATAATTAGGAAAAAAAAAAGCAAACTTTTCTCAGGTCTCTTGTATTCAAATTGGATCCTCTGTATATCATGCAGAGTTACTTTTCTCTCCCTTAACCCTGTCTGAACTTCAGTCTACTAATTTACAGATTGAAGAAGAACAGCATTTGCTTTGCAGGGTGCTTGTGAGAACACAGAGCAACAGTAGAGTTCCTAGCCTCTAATGGACCTTAACTGCAGCTGTTCTCATGATTTGATTTAGATCTTTCTGGCAGTGGACTGATTATATGAATATCTGATTTGCATTATTATTTTTTTTTATTCTACTAAATCCAGCTTAAAACGATAGCCTAAAACAGTAGACTTCTCCTTTAGAACCAGCTGGAGATGAACTCGTGTAGCATGTTTAATGCTTATTTTATTTAAATTTTCTTTTTTGGTCTTTTGTCTTTTTAGGGCCACACCTGTGGCATATGGAAATTCCAGGCTAGGGAGGTGCCAGCCTACCTCACAGCCACAGCAACACAGGATCCGAGTTGCTTCTGCAACCCACACCACAGCTCACAGCAACGCCAAAGCCAGATTCTTAACCTACTGAGCAAGGTCAGGGATTGAACCTGTATCCTCATGGATATTAGTCAGGTTCCTTAACCACTGAGCCATCACGGGAACTCCTATGCTTATTGTTTTAATGATTCTGCTGGCATTTGTCTCTAAGATACTAAAGGGGTCTTACTTTCTTGGGAAGTTTAGTAAAAATAGTGATTAAGTATGAAGATATTTTTTGTACTACAATCCATCTGAAAAAGAGATGTCAGATGTTAATAAAAGCTAGTGATGAATGTTTTAGAAAGAATTAAAGAGGAAAGTAAGGCAGGGACGCAGAAAGGAAGAAAGGAAAGAAGAGAGTGAAAGACAAAAGGAGAGAGGAAGAGAAAGAAAGCAAACAAGCAAAATTATCACTTTATACTTGTAAAAGGAGTGCTTGAAAACTTATTTGTGTAGATATAGTTATACTTATAAAGACGTTTGTGTGTTTGGAGCTTGCAAGCATGAAAAGAAAAGAATTAATCTCTAAAGCATCAAAACTGTCTATACATAGTAAGCCAAAATGATAGATGATTTTTAAATTTCTCAATTTACTAATCTTGTAATACATTTTTTTATATTCTCCTCAAAACATTCATATCTTCTCAGCCAATTTAGGTAGGTTTTATATTGCTCTTTGTTAAATCATTTAAAAAAAGATTTTCAGTATCAGCATAGCCTATATGGACAAGTACGGGTGCGGGGTGCTCAAAGGAAGAGAACTCAAAAGTGATGAAAATTGTATAAATTCAGAATTAGTGCCAGGGATCTAGTTGGTTCCACTTGACCAAATATTCCTGCTCTTTTTGCATCTTCATTTCTTATTGAAAATATCTCTCTGTTTTTCTAAACAAAAATGTTTTTCTCTTTTTTTTAATGTTTCATTTGTAGACACCCCCTCAATAGATAGTATATTAAAATCATTTTACAACGCCACCAAGAGTGCACAAGGGTTCCAATTTCCTCATATGCTTGCCAGCATGGCTTATTTTGTATCTGTTTTGCTTGTTTTTTAAAATGGTCATCCTAAAAGGTTGACTATCTTTTCTGGAAATATGTCTATTCAAGACTTTGTCCATTTTAAAAATCAAGCAGTATTTTTTGGGGGGAGGATACAGAGTTATATGAGTTCCTCATATATTTTGGATATTAATTCCCTATCATATATATCCAAATATTTTCCCATTCTATGCATTTGCCTTTTTATTGTGTAGACTGTTTACTTTGATATGTAGAAACACTTCAGCGTAATGTGCACCCACTTGCCTATTTTTGCTTTTGTTGCCTGTCTCTTGCTTTCATATCTAAGAAATTATTGCTAAGATCAATGAAACTTTTACCCATGTTTTCTGCTAGGAATTTATACTTTTAGGTCTTACATTTGTCTTTAATCCATTTTAAATAGATTATTTGGTACAATGTTATACAAGGGTTTAATTTTATTCTTTTACATGTGGATATTCTGTTTTCCCAGCAGCAGTTTTTGAAGAGACTGCCCGTTCCCCATTTGCATTCTCAGCACACTTGTGGAAATTACATGACTGTATGTGTATGGGTTTCTTCTGCTCTATTGTTCTTTATCTCTGTCTTTATGCTAGCACAGTGCACATTTGATTACTCTCCCTTTGTAATATATTTTGACTTGAAGTCATGAATTTTGGGGATGCTGTCTGTATTCTTCTTTCAAAACATTGTTTGACTTTGCTGTTCCATATTAAATTTAGGCTTGCTTTTCTGTTTCCCCAGAACTGTCACTGGGATTACACTGAATCTGTAGCTTGCTTTGGGTAGAATGGCTATTTTAATAATGTTAAATTATCTAATACATGAACAAAAAATGTATTTCCATTTGTTTGTGTCTTCCTTAATTATTGAAGCAACACTTCATAGTTTTTAGTGTACAAGTCTTTTACCTCCTTTAAATCTATTCCTAAGTATTTTATTCTATTATAAATGAAATTGTTTTCTTAATTTCCTCTCAGATTGTTCTGATCTGATTTGAATCTGATTCAACTGACTTTTTCTATTAACTGCCACACTACTTATCCTGACGTTATTTAATAAAATCTTTTTGTGGTTTATTAAATGAAAAACATGTTTAAAGCCACTGAAAGTTCATAATTGTACACAACAAATATAATTCATTGCCATTCATTAAATAACAAAGTCAGAGGAGGAAAGAAACTAATATTCTTGTTTCAGATGGTTTTGACATTTCTGAAGAATATCAGACAAATCATACTTATATTTTAACCCTGTAAATTTTTTCAAATTAATGTTCACTACGTAGTGATTTAAATTTTGCTAACAGTCAAATTTAAGATAGTATTTTGAATTCTCCAGAGCATATCATGTTTTGTCAGTTTCTTATTGATGTTTCCTCGGAGATGCTAATATAGTAATTTGCATTGAAAAAAAAAAAGGCAATTTAACTGGATCCATGAATATTAGAAGAAACATAAAAGCAATTTCTTAAAAAATAACTTAAAGGGTATTTAGCTCATCTTCATTTTACCCCTCGGGTAACAGGGCTAATGAAATAGGTAAATTGTTTGAAAAATAGATTTATACTATATTATCTATTTAAATTTGTTAAAAACATGAAAATAATTACTTAGATACAATTCAAAAGCAACATTTATGTTTTCATGTCCTGTACACTTCCAGATTGTCCTTGAGAATCAGAACTACTCTGGACGTGCTACAAAAATTTTATTTCCAAACTTTGAAGAACTCTGGGACAGACTATGGATTACAATGAATCACAATTATATAATTGGATATTTATTTATTTAACTTTTTCTCTCTCTTTGTAACTGCATTTTAGGGCTGCAACCATGGCATATGGAAAATCCTGGGTTAGGGGTCAAACTGGAGCTGCAGCTGCTAGCCTACGCCACAGCCACAGCAACACCAGATCCAATCCACATTTGGGACGTATACTGCAGCTTGTGGGCAATGCCGGAAATTTAACTCTCCGAGATAGGCCAGGGATTGAACCCACGTCCTCACAGACACTATGTTAGGTTCTTAAGATGCTGAGCCACAATGGGAACTCTTTAATAGCTTTTCTTGGATGACAAATACATTAGCATATTGGGAGTTCCTGTTGTGTTTCAGTGGAAAAAATATGACTAGTATCCATGAGGATACAGGTTCCATCTTTGGCCTCACTCAGTGGGTCAGGGATCTGGCATTGCCATGAGCTGTGGAATAGGTGGAAGATGTGTCTCAGATCCTGTGTTGCTGTGGCTGTGGTGTAGGCTGGCAGCTGCAGCTCCAATTCGACCCCTAGCCTGAGAACTTCCATAGGTTGTGGGTGCGGCCCTAAACAAATAACCTCCCCCCAAAAATATTAGCATGTAAGTGTTATGTATATTGTACAGACCTGTGCGTCACTATGGCTCAGACAAACGTTGTCCTTCTTAGACTGCAAATCAGAATGGGAACACTCAGGTTTTGTAATAAGAAGACCTAGACTTGAATCATTGCTCTCATGTTTCAGTGGTAGATCTTTCAGGAGCCGCTTTCCTGAGCTTTTTTTTACTCTCATCATTAAATGGAGATCCTACTCATCTAATAGAGTTAGCATAACAATTAAATACTGTAGAAATAACACTTATGAATTATTTGTGGAGCACATTTATACCTCAGAGAAAACTTATGTAGTGAATATTGTTTTTATTCCTAATTCATATTCAGGAAATTGAGAGCATATTTAAAGTGCTGAAGATTGCACAATGGTTACTGATAGAACCGGGCTATGAATCCAGGCAGTCTGGTTCCGGATTCTGTGCTCTTACACTCTATGCTATGAAAAATGCCTGGCATGGAATTCATAATTATTAAATATTTGATGTTGTCTTTTCCATCAACTCCACTCATATACCAGACTATAGATTACTTTTAGAATGCACATAAAATTTCTTTTCACTGCATTTTAATAATCCATGGTCTCTTCATGCTGGCTGGACCCTGAAAGGATCTATAGCTTTTTAGCTATGGTATCAATTCCCTTCTTGAGTATCTTCCATCTCTACAGAAATTCCCCCTCCCCAGGTGATGTTAGACTTTTTAGACACTCCCTTCCCCAATCTTGTTTGAACACTTCTAAGGACTTATGCTTTTAATTTAAATCTCTTTTATCTTAAGAAATTTTTTTCTCTTGGCTTTCATAACACCTCCCAGTTTTATTCCTATTCTATGACTGTTTCTTTTCAGTCTTTCTTGCTGATCCTTCCTCCCCAGCGCTGAGTCTCTAACTGTGGGGATTCTTCCTCCTGGATTGGATCTGTACATCTCTAACCATTTATTCACATTATAATGGGAAAGTCTAGATTTATACTGATAAAAACACATGAAAATTAGGATTGGAACAAATATTAAAGGACATGGGTAGATTTAGAGACTCATTACTAACTCTCTCTCCTTCATGTAATCACAAGCCTTCTCTTCCATTGTATCTTTCATTCTCAATGTTGTCTATGTATTCACTTTACTGTGGTGACTAGATCTATCTACTATTCTATTTTGTTGTTTCTTAATTTCATGTCTGTATTGCTCACGCTGCAAAGCGATCCATTCTTGTTGTTACCTAGTCAAATTTCCAAGATAGTATAAACACTTTTTCGTGACTTATGACTTCTCTATGACTTGGTGGCTACCTTAATCTCTAAGCTCATTTGGAGTCAATAGTTCACGTGCCCAGAACTATTCATCATGAACTGTTTTCCCCAGACCCAGACCCATCAAATCATAAGGTCTTGTAGCTAGGCAACAAACCACTGTGGAACAGAAGTGATACATATGAGATTTACCATAAATAGGATCAAAGGATTCCAGCAAACTGGAATATGAGCAGGTAGCCCAGACCCTGTGGGACTTGCTGCTCTTTCACCAATGCCCTTCATCAGCCTATGCTTATAACTTCTGGGGAAACCCATGCATCTACATGGTAGAAGTAAAAACTTGAGCTTATTTTATAGAAACATCATCTTTCTATATATGCATGCAAGATGGAAAAATTAACATCCTCAGTTAAAATGTCCTTGAAATACAGTGGCAAGGAAAACTCTTTCCAAAAGGCAGTGCATCTATCCATCTACCTTAGGTAGAAAGAGAACTTGTTCAAGTTTAGCATACATGTCCACTCATAGACTTGACAAATAGCTTGCCTAGTTGGTCAGGGGGCTAAACAAAAGTACTTGAATGTTACGGACAAGGAGGTATAGGAAATTGGCCTATGGATAGACGTGGACGTGAGCATAAAATGTAAAGATCTCTGTATCACATATGTTAATGCCCATCATAGATCATCTGCCATGAAAGAAACACTAAACATCTCTGTGGACACAATCATCTGGCTGAGTGACTTCAGAAACACTATCAGTGGCCAGTCACGTGGTAGCACAATGGAAAAATGAACCAATTGAACAGTGGTGGTAATTGAAACCATGCACAGGCCTAAGAGCACGAACTATATTTCTGAAGCTAATTTATTACCGATGCTGTCAAATGCCTAAGCTACTAGCCACAGGGGCCAACGCTGGAAATTTTCCTTGAAGTGACTAATCAGTCACTTGGTGTCAAGTTGATTGTATAGGACCCTTATCAGCTCTGGAAGAGCTGGAGGTTTTCTCTTTCGTGAAGAGATACAATTGCCCATGAACTTTAAGGCCTTTAGGTAGCACTAATATCTGAGGATTTGTTGTTTATTTGATCCACTAGAATCAGATCCCAGATAATATCACTGTCGATAAGGCAGGTATTTTGAAGCGAAGGAGATATGTGAGAGAATCCATGGTGATGGGGCGCACTGAGCATACATCGTCACACATCGAATTACTCCAAATCAGCTGACTAACAGAACAACTGCACTAGCCTACTGAAGTCACAGCTGAACCATCAGCTCAGAGGCAGTACTTTTATAAGAATGCATAGGAGGCATAGATACTCTGTAGTAAAGACCTTTGTTAGGTGACATCTATAAGCTGGAGGAAGAATACCAAATGGAGGATATAACACAACCATACCATCAAGATTCCACCTGGGCTCCAGACATAAAACGAACAAGAAACCAGATTCCAGCAGGGATGAAGGTCCCAGGACCAAGATAATTTAAGGAGCTGTTAAACCTCAGAACAAACAAGAGCCAAAGGTACTATTAAAATTCACACTTAATGACCTAAATCCTCTTTTCCTGTTTCCCAATCCCTCTTCCCTTTTCTTCCTTGAGACTATGTGACATATCACATGAAACCCTAACTATAAAAAAGTCCTTGCCGCAATAGCGGGGGAACTGAGTCCTCTCTGCTCAGTGCTCGCAGCTACTCTTTCAGTCAATAAACCTGCTTTGTGATCTCACTGCTCCACCGTCCCAACAAAATTCATGTCACTGTTTACCAATAGAAAGAATATATGGATCCCGGAATCAACATATGTGGGAAGTGGTGCCCCTACATTCTCTAATTCTCAGTGACCCTTTGGGAATGCTGTGCTTCCCATCCCTGCAACCCCACTTTCCAGAAGTTCCAGTCCCAATGAGAGAACCATTTTTTTAGAGGTTATTATGGGATACCTTAAATTGTAAGTTATGGCTATCACCTGGGCATTTGTATCAAATGACTGACAGGCAAAAAGAAGAAGAAAACATTTCTTAGCAAGAGTAATTGTTCTTGATAATCAGGAGGAGGCACGGCTATAATTTCACATTAGAGGAAATACCTGGGGGACTCAGCTGACTCACTTGGCTACCTCTTGGTGCTTCTATGTCAAATTTTGACTGTAAATAAAGAAGTGCAGCCATCCCAAGCTGAAAAGGATGTGGTGGACAGGGATTTAGATCCTTGGGGCTAAGGAGGTAAGGAAGTGAAAAAGGCAGGGATAACTCTAAGAATGACCTAGATGAGAGAGTTACCTAGATGAGAGAAAGGTTGAGTGTCAGCTGAAGCATTAAGAACAACTCCAGTCACAGGTATAATTGTCCTTTCTGTAGCTTTTCTATTTTCCTTCAGGAAGAGAGGCCCACTAGAATCCTAGAGGTTTAGCTGTTCATATGTGAAGAGAAAAACTGGATCTCAATGGCACAAGGATTAGGCTGGCCATACTATTCTTCAAGAAAGTAGTTGTTGGGGTTCCTTTGTGGTGCAGTGGATTAAGGACCTAGCATTGTCACTGTAGCAGCTTGGTGGCTGCTATGGCATGGATTCAATCCCTGGCCAGGGGAACTTTCACATCCCACAGGTGCAGCCAAAAACAAAAGAAAAAAAATGAAAAAGAAAGTAGCTGTTGATCAACAGTGGGGAGTGTAATAAGCAGAGAGCAGCTATGTGTCAGCTCCTCAGGGTCACTCATTCACTGGACATGGGGTACTTCTCAGGGCAACCTGCATACTGTGATTGAAAGGGCAGAGGCAAAAAACCCCAGCCATTTTAATCTGTCTCAGGCCAACCCTGAAGGCAAAATTCACTCCAAAGGTCCTCTGGTGGTGGGCCAAGGCTTGACTGATCATGCCTCATGGTTTGACTTCTGTTTAATCCTGCTTCCATATGCTTTGTGGAATAAGCACCTAATAAGCATCTCACACCCAATCATCATCTCATTGGCAGCTTCTGGAGAATGCATATTACAACAGACTTCTATTTCTTTTAAATACACTAGATGTCTAGCTTTCTGCTAAAAGAAATAGATATATGAATGCCTCCTTATACAAAAGGTTGTTAAACTTGGGCCTATGGTTGGATCTTAGGGGTTCAGGAAATACCAAGATATTTCATGCAAATGGTATTTGTATGGGTTTATGTGATAAAATGTGTCTGTGTAGTGGTACTTATTTTTTCCCCACAGAGAATATGCATGTACATTTATGAGAGGACCCATAATTTTCATCCTATGTATATACATATATATGTATGTATGCATATAATATACACATATATATGTATACATACACACATATATTCAAATCAATTAATAATATACTTATTAATATTAATACAAGCATGGAGTTAAGGATAAAATGGTCATTGACTGAAGCAAATATAAGAATGAACAAGAATGTCCAATATAGATGGATATCATTCATATTATTTTATCCATGGTAAAACTCAGTATATTTTTAATATATCAAGAAAATACTTAGTGGTGTAGCTATGAAGCATTTTGGAAGCATTTCTGGTTTATCAAATTAAAACTGAATTTGTTTTCATGTGTTTGAGAATATTAGAGGCTAATTTCTTTGTAATTTTATTTACAAATTACAGAAAAATATGCAAATTTTACTCATTATATTATCGAGGCTATCCCAAAATATCCCCGGGTCTTACAGTCACCTTAATGCCCTGTGGCCTCCTGGATTCAGTAATTAATCAACTTAGACTGCTCCAGCTGTGACTGACTTTGAAGCAGGAGATCACATGCACACAGATACATTAGTTGTTTTGTATTACTGCTTTTATGATTTAAATAAGTTTATTTAAAATCTGCATTTAAAATAATTAAAACTAAGGTATATATATCAATATAAGCTATAGATAGATAGATAGATAGATAGATAGACTAGAATTTATATGAAGACAAGAGTATCTTTTTCCAGTCCACTATTTTCCTAAAGGAAATAATAGTCACTCATACTAACATGAATCCAGCTTTAATCAACATGCAAAGAAAGTTAACATATTCAGAATTTATTTCAGTTATGCAGCACTGTGAAGATATGCACTAAAAGAAGACAACAAAGTAAAACTTTAAAGATTGGAGAGAAATATCTTCCAATTATTCTGACCATTTTTTTATTCTTTCATGTCTTTGAAATATTAATACTGTAAATAAGAAAGAAGTCTGCTTCACTGAGATTTGAATGTGGATAGCCATGTTTGTACTGAAGCACTTTCTAGATAACTTGTCAAGAACACTGACATAATAAAATCCTTAAATATAACCTAAACATAATTGACTTTGCTTGAGGGAAATACAGACCTCCAAAAACAGGGAAAAGTCTGATGAGAGAGGTCCTGGCAAGTTTTTAATCTTCTGCTTTTATTACAGAGAGTCAAGGAAAAAAAAAATTCACAAAGGTCAACCCTAGTAGCTAAAATAATTCATCAGTAGGAAGTTATTCAAGCTACAGAAAGAGTTTGAAGGGTTGATATAAAAATCTCACAATATGAGTATAGACTGCCTCATGTGATGTATCACATATAGGTTTTCCTAGGGAATCATTGGCTAGAGCAGGAAAGAGGATGATTTTGTGTGTAGTAGAGTTTTACCTAGATTTATAATGATTACTTGTGATTACGTAGTCTTAGAGAAGGGCAAATATGGAAAGTGTGTTCTCTGGATCTTGATATAATTGTATCACTAAATATGTTTGGCAGAATTCCAATAAAGGGAAAAGTTGACAAGCCGCAGCGTAAGAGGACTGTGGCATATCATTCAGGTGTGCATAATTCAAGATCTAAAAAATAAGTTGTATTGTCCTCTAGAAGTGGGAGTTTCTCAATTTTAGTTATATTTTCCACATTTGAATTTTATTAATACATTCAACAATTTTTATTGAGTTCCTAGTCTGTGCCATGCAATAAAGATCTATATCCTTATAGTTTACACAGCAATAAACTTTACAGATTAAAAGGGAAAGGGAGTCTGGAAGTCTTCTAACAGTTTTTATTAATTTTCTAATGAAAAATAGAGGTCTCCATAAATACTGATGCAGTGTTTAGGGTACTCAGAATTCTTGGAAGAGTTCTGACTATTAGGCATGTGCTATATCATGACTTCACCTATTTTGCTAGTTTTTTCCCTTCATAAATTCCTTTCATTCTCTGAATCTGACTGAGGGAAGATTATGTCTTTGATAAAATCTATTTTTATTTATTCTTTGTAAGTGTTTTTACAAATTGCAGCTCCTAGTCACCTGGCAGAGATCCCATAAAAATGTCAGTTCTTACTTGTAATTAATTCCTCACCCTCTGTGTCACATAAAAAAAAAATTATTTAATGAATCAGAGAAAGTAATAGGGAATAAGTCAGGTAAATTTCTATGAGGCCAGGAAGAAACTAGAGGCTTTGTCTTCCTAAAGATAAAGCTGATATACTGTTGCGGAATCTAGTTAAGCAAATTGATCTTTTGTTTATAAATATCAGGTGAAAATTCTGCAAGACTTTGAGACATACTTGGCCAATTATTTTGCCTTTTTTTGTAACAGAAAGAACACTGATAATTTAAAGAGTTACCTGAGACAGTAATACAGTGCTAAACCTCACAAAGTCTATAGTCAAATTATAAAATTTATAGCAAGTATTAATAATTAATATAATGTGGTAGTTAATACAAGTTAAAAAACAGAAAAGAAAAAATGCTTATATGTAAAATCTATGATTGTCAAGATATGGCTTTCATCTTCATTGTTCTAAATAGTGTACGATATCCAAATATGTACAAATGAATTAAATGAAATATAATATGACTGATGAAGGCAGGTAAACAACCATAGCTAATATCATGACATTAAAAATCATTGAAAACTCAGTTTGTGAGAGCTAATTATACATCCTCCTATAATTATTGAAATGATATATGTAATTCATATATATTTTATTATATTTTATATACTAAATAATAATGTAATTAATAACATAATAATGTGACATATAATATGATATATATCATAATCATATTTTACCCTGTAGAATAAATACTAACGTGGTCTAAACTGTTGGGAACCTACACACTGTTCACTTTCCCTTCCATGTCACCTGTGTGATGGACCACTAATATTCTAAGCCCATTTCAACACCATGCCCTCTTATTCTGTAGCCTTTCCTGCAGTTAGGGTTGGCCATATAACTAGATTCTGGACAATGATATCTAACTGAAAATCTGTCAACAGGAGTGAGCTGGAGTCTTGAAAAGTTTTTTTCTTGATAAAGTAGCAGAGTCAAAGCTAATGCCCAGAATGCTGGTGTGAAATCTGTAGATGCAAGCTGCCATTTTATGACTATGCAAGAATAAAAACGAGGTCATATTCCAGTTTACTCTGGATGGTGGAGAAGAAAAATGAAAGTTTGTATCTCCACTGGCAATATAGAGTAGCTAACAGCTGCAAAGATTTCTGGTGAGAAAAATTCACCTATATTTGTTGAAGCAGCTAGGAAGAACTCTGTCCCTTACAGCTAAACACGTTTCTAACCAACAAAAATTTATCTTATTGATGGATGCAGTGACTGAGACTATGGAACCCTTGACGAAGCACCTGATACTTGAGCTGACTCAAAAATTCTGCTAATTCAATATATTCACTGAACTAGGAAGAAAGTAGAGAAATAGCAGATTAAGAAAGGATTGACAGGGAATACGGTGCATGGACAATCTTATAGCACAATGACAGTGTTCATTTTTAGCACGTTTTTAGCATAAGGTCTTTATTAAGATTTGAAAGGACAAATTAGTAATGTTAAAGCTGTTCATAGTCTGTCTCCCTAAATTCAATTTGCCAAGAATAAATTTATTTTTTCTTAATGAAAATACAAACATTTTTTAAAATTTGGATAAAACTTTTGCTTTTTTTATGAGAGCATCTGGGTATTTATTTGAGAAGCAACTTTCACTCCTTTTTTTTTTTTTCTGGTCAGAAATGTACATTATTATGCACATAATAAAAAAGCTGAGACCTGGTTGATTGCTTCATATGACACTGAGACCTGGTTGATTGCTGATTGTGTTCTGTGATGACCATGTAGCTAGCCTCTGTTCATATTATTTGGCATTTAAAAACAGATGGATAGGAAATTCCCATGTGGTGCAGCAGGTTAAGGACCTGGCATTGCCACAGCTATAGCACAGGTCACAGCTGCAGCGAGGGTTTGATCTCTGGCCCTGGAACTTCCACATGCTGCAGATGTAGACCACAAAATCCCCACCTGCCAGAAAACAAACAAACAAAAAACAAATATCTCATGAAGTAAGTAGAACACAATGTTCAAACTGTAAAAAAAAAAATAAATGAATTGCATGGCCTCAGAGGCCATTGCCATCTTGAATCTGTGTAGAGCTCTGATTTTTCTTTAAGCTTAAATGATATCTGCTGATGCTGCAGCCTCTGAAAAACTTTTTTTTTTTATGGCCACACCCACAGCATATGGAAGTTCCCAGGCCAGGAATCTAATCTGAGCTACAGCTGTGACCCTATGCCACAGCATAGGCAATGGTGGATGCTTAACTCACTGTGCGGGACCATGGATCTCCCACACCTCTGCAGGGACCTGAGCCACTTCAGTTGGATCACTTGGATTCTTTTTTTTTTTTTTTTTGTCTTTTTGCCTTTTATGTAGAGCTGCACCCGCAGCATATGGAGGTTCACAGGCTAGGGGTCTAACAGGAGCTGGAGCCGCCGGCCTTCGCCACAGCCACAGCAACGTGGGATCCGAGCCGCGTCTGCAACCTACACCACAGCTCACGGCAACGCAGGATCCTTAACCCACTGAGGAAGGCCAGGGATCGAACCTGCAACTTCATGGTTCTTAGTCGGATTCGTTAACCACTGAGCCACGACAGGAACTCCTTTTTTCTCTCCTTATAGCTTATATTCTTCTGATTTGTTGCATTTCGTACAGTTTGTAATTATATGGCAAACAAATTGTTTTTTGGTTGTATATCAAGTTATGAATTTCACTTTTTAAGATACTGTACAGCTTTTTTATACCTTTAAATATTCTTGAGCTTTCTCAAGAAATTACAGGTACATGTAAAATTAATACCTATACAATGTGCATATATATTACCAAAGTGAGACAAGCAAATTCTGAGATGTCAGGATAGAATAAATTCCAAAACGAAAAAGCAAGAAGAAATTGAGCAAGAACTTGACCATTTTTGTTAGGTCTGAATTTCCCATAGACCGTGGGAGTAATTCTCAAAAGCTTTATCATAGAGGAAATGGTTATCTCTAACTGGAAACATTAATAACACAATTTTAGAGATTAAGAAATATTTATGAAAAATTTTGCACAAACTATGATGAACTGTACATGTACATTATCATAGTATAATCTTTGGGAATCAGAATATGTGACTTCTATTTGTGTTTCTGATACTAGTTGACTCCATAATTTAGAGAAATTATTTAATCTCTTGATCTATAAAAGTAGTATACTTTCCATCCTACTCTAAAATGTAAGAACAATAAACACAATAAAATCATTACCAAGTGTGGTGTGAGAGAACATAATAAAATAAGTTATTGTTAGTTCTTATTTGTTCACTGGATTCTAAATTTGTTTCCAGGCCTGGTCTAAGTTTTCAGGTAGCCAGTAGCAGAAAAGCAGTAACTGTAAAGTTAGGTGCTAAAACATCTTTAAAGTGATTCAGATTAGATAACAATTGTGATCATGTATTCAGCACTAACTATGTGCTCTTAGGTAATAAATTCTTGCTCAATTGATCTTTAATATAACATCATAGAGTAGTCTTTGCTAACACTTTTGACATACGAAGAAAACAGTTCTGTGAAAGTTTATGTCAAAGAGAATAGCCGCTTAGAGTATGTTATCCAAAGAGTTGGAGGCGGAAGCAAAAGCTTAATAATTTCATCTATGAATTGCAGGAAAAATAAACAAAACACAAAAAGGAAAATTAAGAGACTAACAATGCCTAAAATACCATTTGGTATTCTCTTAACTATGCTAAGCTGAGAGGAACTTCTGTTTCCAAGAGTTCTTTTTTACATATCATATGGCAGCATTTTTATTCCCTAGGAACAGCTCTAAATGAAGTGACGACAACTCTTAAGAGAATTGCCTGCATGTTTAGCTAAAATCTTAAATGCAATGCTACTTAGATTTTCACATGTCCTGGGAATATTTCCAACTGTTTCTCCATATTTCTATTCGCTTCAATCAATACTCTATTAAGCACAATGATTTTGTAGAACTCAGCCATGAAATTCTATGACTAGATTTTCCATCCTCTTACATCATTAAAAGACAAAAGGTCTCTGCACAATTTACCAGAATACTTCAGACAAAAATTTCTTTTATAGCAAATTAAGCCAATATTGCTACATATTTTCTGATATTAACTTTAATGAAAAGAAATCCTCCCACTCACTATAGATCATCAGAGATCTCTTTTGTATTTAACTGAACTTGTTCACAGCGAGTCTCTTGGAAGGCTTGAATATATTTTGATACAGTCAGTTTTCCTGGATGGAATCTAGGAAACCAGGTGAAATAATATTAAGAACAGCTAAGTGAGAAGTTTATGAAAAATTGTTCTTGCTTTTATAAACGATAATTCATTGGATTTCAAGTAGTTCAGAGAGTTATGGAGACATAAAATATTTTGATTTCAAAATATCTCCAACATACTAAAAGTTAAAATTACTTAACAAGCATTAATGCTATATGTAATGTTTCCTTATTGAAAATCTAAACTGAATCTTCCCAATAAATGCATTGAGGAGATTTATAAAAAGACATATGTAGTAGGACTTATAAAACAGAAAATAAATAAAATGCACAGAGAATATAAGAAAACTAGGCCCATATGGATACTGCATCTGAGCATTAACTTTACCTCTGAGCTTTCTTTTAGGCTAGGTTAAAGACACACACACACACACACACACACACACACACATATACTTTATACATCATGTTATGCATGGATATGCTATTTATATATATGAAAAGTGTTCATTATAATAATTATAATTGATTGTTGCTTAATATGTTAATATTTGCTCTGAACACAGTCAGATCATTATCCTAAGTCACAACAAATCTGTGAATCATATATATTCACTTTTTCTATTTTATAGTAAAGGACATAGAGCTTTAAAGAGGTTAAAATAATTTATGAAAAGTTACACTACTTGAATATGTCAGAAAGAGGTTATAAATTCAATTACATTTGATTCAATATTCTGTGTATTATTTAGACAGGCCCTAGTGGTTAATTATATGATAGTTCTATATTAAGTCACCAAATTACATAGTGAGCTATGTTAACAACAATTTATTGTTATTATTGTCTTTTGGACTAAGAGTGTTTTAGATAGCTAATGATGTAAATTTCAAATATTTATGTTTTGCCTTGACTAATCTTTTTTTCACATTTTCATTATCATTAAAATATAGTTGATTTACAATGTTTCATCAAGTTCAGTTGTACAACAAATTGACCCAAACCCCCAAAATGCCCATCCATCCAACTCCCTCCCCTTTCCCTCCTGGGAAACCCAAGTCTGTTCTTCTTGACCATGATCTGTTTCTGTTTTTTGTTTGTTTGCTATTTTTAGATAGGGTCATCTGTTCCATATTTTTCCACAAATAAGTGATATCATATGGTATCTGTCTTTTTCTTTCTGGCTTATTTCACTTAGTATGAGAGTCTCTAGATCCATCCATGTTGCTGCAAAAAGCATTAGTCTGTCTTTTTTATGGCTGAGTAATATTCAGTTGTATATATGTACCACTTCTTCTTAATCCATTCATCTGTTGATGCACATTTAGGTTGCTTCCATGGCTTGGCTATTGTGAAAACTGCTGCTATGAGCATAGGGGTGCATGTATCTTTTTCAATGAAAGTTTTGTCCAGATATATGCTCAGCAGTGGAATTTCTGGATCATATGGTAGCTCTATATTTAGTTTCCTGAAGTTCCACCATACTTTTTTCCTTAGTGGTTGGTGGTTTATATTCCCACTAACACTGGAGGAGGGTGTCTTTTTTTCCCACATCCTCTCCAGCATTTGTTATTTGCTGATCTGTTAATGACGGCCATTCTGACTGGTGTGAGGTGGTACCTTATTTTAGTTTTGATTTGCATTTCTATAATAATTAGTAATATTGAGCATTTTTTCATATGCCTGTTGGCCATCCATATGTCTTCTTTGGAGAAATGTCTATTTAGGTCTTCTGCTCATTTTCAGTTGGGCTGTTTCTTTGTTGTCGAGTTGCATAAGCTGTTTATATATTTTGGAAATTAGGCCCTTATCTGTTGCTTTCTTGGCAAGGATTTTCTCCCATTCTGTGGGTTGTCTTTTCATTTTTTTAATGGTTTTCTGTGCAGAAGCTTTTGAGTTTAATTAGATCCCATTAGTTTATTTGTGTCTTTATTGTCATTATTCTAGGATGTGGATCAAACAAGATGATGCTGTGATTTATGTCCAAGACCATTCTGCTTATGTTTTCCTATACGAGTTTTATAAACAACTATATGCCAATCAAGTGGGCAACCTAGAAGAAAGGGATTCCTAGAAAGGTACAACCTACCAAGACTGAACCAGGAAGAAACTGAAAATATGAACAGACTAATCGCAAGTACCAAAATTGAATATGTGAATAAAACCCGCCTTAAAAAAAAAAAAAAAGTCCAGGACCAGATGGCTACACAGGTGAATTCTATCAAACTTTCAGAGAAGAGTTAACGCCTATTCTTCTGAAACTCTTTAAAAATATAGTGGAGGAAGGAACACCCCCAAGCACATTCTATGAGGCCACCATTACCCTGATACCAAAACCAGACAGATACCATGAAAAAATAAAATTACAGATCTTTATCACTGATGAACATAGATGCAAAAAATCCTTAACAAAAATACTAGTAAACTGAATCTAAGTATACGTTAAAAAGATCATACACCATAATCAAGTGGGATTTATCCCAGGGATGCAAAGATTCTTCAATATCTGCAAAGCTATCAATGTGATATACCACATCAACAAACTAAAGAATAAAAACCATATGATCATCTCAATAGACGCAGAAAAAGCTTTTGACAAAATTCAACACCGATTTCTGATAAAAACTCTCCAGACAGTGGAGATAGAGGGAACCTACTACAAAATAATAATAAAAAACATATATGAAAAACCCATAGCTAACATCATTCTCAGTGGTGAAAAATTGAAAACATTCTCACTAACATCAGGAACAAGACAATGTCCATGTTCACCACTATTATACAACATAGTTTTGGAAGTTCTAGCCACAGCAATCAGAGAAGAAAAAGAAATAAAAGGAATCCAAATTGGAAAAGAAGTAAAACTATCACTGTTTGCAGATGATATGATACTATACTTAGAAAACCCTGGAATTCCTGACGTGGCTCAGTGATTAACGAATCTGACTAGGAACCATGAGGTTGTGGGTTCAATCCCTGGCCTTGCTCAGTGGGTTAAGGATCTGGCATTGCCGTGAGCTGTGGTGTAGGCCACAGATGCGGCTCAGATCCTGCATTACTGTGGCTGTGGCAAAGGCCGGCAGCTACAGCTCTTGTTAGACCCCTAGCCTGGGAACCTCCATATGCCATGGGTGTGGCCCTAGATAAGGCAAAAAGACAAAAAAAAAAAGAAAAAAGAAAAGAAAACCATAAAGACAGCACCAGAAAACTATTAAAACTCATCAATGAATTTAGTGAAGTTGCAGGACACAAAATCAATACACAGAAATCAACTGCATTTATTTATACTAATAACAAAAGATCAGAAAGAGAAATCAGATAAACCATCCCATTTACAATTTCATCAAAACAAATAAAATATCTAGGAATAAACCTACCTAAAGAGATAAAAGACCTATACTCTGAAAACAATAAAATGTTGATGAAAGAATCAAGGATGACAAAAACAGATGGATGCTCTTGGATTGGAAGAATCAATATTGTCAAAATTCTATACTACCCAAGGCAATCTACAGATTCATTGCAATCCCTATCAAACTACCAAAGACATTCTTCATAGAACTAGAACAGAATATTTTAAAATTTGTATGGAAACACAAGAGACACCAAATAGCCAAAGCAATATTGAAAAAGAAATATGAAAATGGAGGAATCAAGCTTCCTGACTTCAGACAATACTACAAAACTACAGTCATCAAAACAATACAGTACTGGCACAAAAACAGAAATATAGACAAACAGAAAAGGATAGAAAGCCCATATATAGACCCAAGTACCTATGGGCAACTAATCTATGACAAAGGAGCATGGAACATACAGTGGAAGAAAGATAGCATCTTCAGCAAATGGTGCTGGAAAACCTGGAATGCTACATGTAAAAGAATGAAAGTAGAACACTGGCTAACACCCTATACAAAAATAAACTCAAAATGGATTAAAGACCTTAATATAAGACTAGACACTGGATTATCTAATCTTGCAATGACACATTTAATACCTATTTTTGCATATGAACTTGAAATAAAGTACATAGATCACTGTGAGCCTTGGTTTCCACATAACTAAAAGGGGGGAGGCATTTACAGTAACTAGTTACATTTGTTTTGGGAATGCTTAAATGAGATAATGTGTAAATTTCCTAGTACAATTACTCACATACCACTGTGTTCAGTTAAACACTATTTCCCTCTGCAATGTCTCACACTGTTACGTGAATAAAGAAATTCCTGTGTGAACATAGACTAAGTGTTTAACCACAACTGACTGATTTTCCTTCACCCTACAGATAGTGTTGATTTTGTCTGTTCTTAATTTATAATAAGTGAGTGTTGTGCTGGGTAATCATATCAGCTTGTTATGCTGGAAACTACATTTTCTTGGACAACTTCTAATGCATATTTCCACACTGCAGCTGGCCAACAGGGACTAGTGTTACGGTAGGAAGACAGAAGGGAAATAATAATCATCACTATTGAAAGTTCATCACAGTCATATACAGTAATAATTTCAGTCATAAATACTGGGTTCTAGCTTTTCCACTCCATATATGGTTCTTCTCAACTTTTGGAAAAGCAGTAAAAAACCTTTTTTTCCTTCAAAAAAATTTTTTTGGTGGGGACCAGATGGCAATTTACGGACATCATCAAGTACCCACTATATCTGGCATTTGTCCAATTTCACGGAGTTTGGATTGCAGGTTATAGAAAACTACTTGAAATAGTTAAATAAAAAGAGAAATTAGAGGAATACTGAGATATCTTTCAGGACCCAAAGAGAATTGGAATTACTTACTCTCGCCACCTCAAATTGAAGTGGTCAGGTAACTAGCCCTGCTATCTCTTTCCCCCTACGCTGCATTTCTCATAGATACACCTTTTATGTGGTTCTTTATATGTAAAGTTTGTTTTGCTGTTTCCTTATATTGAAAACACTCAGTTAAGGAGTTCCCATTGTGGCTCAGGGATGATGAACCCGACTAATATCCATGAGGATGTGGGTTTGATCCCGGGCCTCACTAAGTGGGTTAAAGATCCGGTGTTGCCGTGAGCTGTGCTATAAATCACAGACATGGCTCGGATCCTGCATTGCTGTGTCTGTGGCATAGACCGGCAGTTATAGCTCCGTTTCGACCCCTAACCTGGGAGCTTCCATATGCGGGTGCAGCCCTATAAAGCAAAAATAAATAAATAAATAAATAAATAAATAAATAAATAAATAAATAAATAAAATAAAGGAAAACACTCAATTTACATTTCCCCAGTTCTAGTCAAAAGATATTTCTGAATCTCTCCTTCAAATTTCTTAAAAACCTGGCCATCTGTTCAACTGCCATCCAGCAGAATTGAGGATGTTATGATGGCTGCCAACGTAGTTCCCCTCGAAGGAAACTCTGAGAGAAAGGATGTTATTGCATCCTTGGAGATATTCCCAGGATGCCTTCCACAGCGTTGTGCTGGATGACTTCAGTACGCTTAAATTAACTTAAGTAATTGTTTTAATAACTTTGCAGATTAAACCAGTTAGAAAGGTTAAAATACAGTGTCACTCAGTTGATCTTACATTTCTATGATTTGAATCCAGTTGGCTATAACTTTCAATCCAAATCAAACCCTTAGAATCCCTGTAAAAATACAGAGGCTTAAAAAATATGTGGAGTAGGTGGAGGGAGAGTATTTTTTCCCAAATATGAACTATATGAACACTGCCCTTGAGTTCTGAATTTGCTTGTTGAGGGGGAGACAGAGAAGGAGGGAGGGACAGAAAGAGAGACAGAGAGAGAGAAGCAGAGAGCGAGAGCGAGACAGGTAGAGAAGGAGAAGAGAGAAGAGGAAGTAGAAAGAGGAGAAGGGAAAGGGGAGGAAAGAGGAGGAGGGAGGGAAACAGTTTCAATACGATTTTATATTTTAGTTAGATTTAGTTTTTTTTAATGATATATTTGTCATCAATAAGCACTTTTTTGTAGCATAACATATTACATATGTTGAGTTATAACCTTGGAATAAATTTCCAGGGTCAGATCACTGGGTATTTATACATGTATGCCTTTCCAAGTATCATGACTATCTATCCTGCTACTTTTAAGAAGTGTATACCAATTTGACTATTAGTGAATATCTACCCTTCAATTACAGTAAACTTTTGATAGCAGTGTGTTTTTAAACTGATTTTTCTAATAATTTTGTCGTGTAAAAAATAGTAATTCAGGGTTATTTTAATAAACATTTATGCTTCTCAAATGTGAACACTTTCCCACGTGTATGTTTACTCTTACTTCCTTTTAGTGTCAACTATCTCTTTGTTGTCATTTAATTTTAAACAATTATACTCTTAAATGTGAAAGTTTACATTTAGGCATTTTCTTCTTTGGGTAGTTCTGAACTGCTTGCAAGGCTAAAAGAGGTAAAAAAGGTTCATTTGGCATTTCCATTTGCAATGCTGTTACAGCCATTAGTATGAATGACATATCATGTCACAGTGAGTGATATTTGATAGATGACTGGGACAGTTGGAGAATACGACTCTTTAGATCATGTTTACAACTTCAACGATGCCAGATGCTCTTTTCTTAAAGCTGCCTGAATTTGAAATGACTAACGGGCAAAATAAAGCTAAGGTGAAAAAGTATGATAAATGAGTGTTTGGAAGGCAAAGTCAAGGATATAAACAGGTAATCTTCCCCTTGAAACCATGTTTTTACAAGACAGACTATAATTCTTCTGAATGACATAATGTAAATAACATAGAAATTGGATTTAAAGTATAATTGATTACATTGTTTACAGGAAAACATAAATCAACAGACAAGCAAAACAAGGATGGAACATATGAAAGACACAGAATATGGAATTATGGCACGAGAATGATGACGAGAGATCCTGAGTTGTAAGGTGAGAGACGAAACCTAAGGCAATTGAAACCTAACGCTCCCTTCTCGCTTCTGTAACATTGCTTGCTTGCTAAGTATCAGTTGTGACAGTGTTTCGCAACAAAGGGTCAATAAAACCGGCCAAGACATAACAGGCTACCATTTAGGAAATTCTCCATCTCCCCCCAGGTCTGCAACTTTCAAAAGTTCCGCGCGCGCCAATTATAGCCAGTCACTAACTGCCACATCTGCTTCTGTAAACCTGCTTGCTTGCTGAATATCGATCGTGTGATCCCAGGCCAATCATATAGCAGACGGTGTCCCAATTCAAATATCAGCCAATCGGCATCCCTCTCCGTTGAAAATCTCCCCTAAGCCCCCGACTTGTTTGTGTGTGCCCATAAAAACCCTGTACTCGCTGCAGTCGGGACCTCTTTGCGTCACCGGTAACGAGTGCGCAGGGGTCCAGGTTCGAACCTGCAATAAAGGACCCTTGCCGTTTTGGCTTTGACTTTTGACTCTGGTGTGCTCGTTGAGAGGGGGTCTCGCGACCGCGGGCATTACA
>PVHT021183666.1:22890426-22930506 GCA_004024745.2 Catagonus wagneri | reverse complement strand
CCCCTAAGCCCCCGACTTGTTTGTGTGTGCCCATAAAAACCCTGTACTCGCTGCAGTCGGGACCTCTTTGCGTCACCGGTAACGAGTGCGCAGGGGTCCAGGTTCGAACCTGCAATAAAGGACCCTTGCCGTTTTGGCTTTGACTTTTGACTCTGGTGTGCTCGTTGAGAGGGGGTCTCGCGACCGCGGGCATTACAAAGGAAATTATAAGCCATTCATTTTTTTTTCAACAATTTTTCTAGATAGTAATGGTTAAAATAACACTTACATAGAAATTGAAAAATAGCATGCCTGGATTGGAAGTCCCCACCAATAGCCTAGAATGCAATATAATTTTATTTGGCTAGAATTAATCATCTCCTTTCCCTTGCTTGTATTAGAAAGCAGTGGCTAAATGCTAAAGAAAGGTTCTGCAGGAGTGCAAAACTCCCCCATGGTTGCATCTCCTATTTTGGCTGATAAAACACCCTCTGTAAAGTTTCATTTCTGCATTTGAGGCTTACTCATGCTGTTTGGGACTTCAGGACCATCTCACCTTGTGCTATTTTTACACTCATCTAACATGGATTAAGGTGTTCCTTCTGTCCCCAAGCCTGTCAAAACGGAAACTTTAATGCCTTTTTTTGTAAAGTTGGGAAAAACAATTCTGAGTATGAGTAAATGTGTATACTCTGAATTTTTCTTTTCTTGCTTGTGATGATTTTTGAGACAGAATGAGGAAGTTGATACTATGATAATGCAGTTGTCTTTCCAGACAATCTAGACGTTCAGTGAACCGCCATCTGGCAAAACCAAGTTCAAATTCCTAATTTATAGTTACCCAGCTAGTATGGGTCCCCAATAAATGACTTAATCTTTCTGGGTCTCATGTCATATAAAATTTGGATAAAATGCTGTGTGAAATCTTTGGGAATATTGAAAAATAATTCTCTTTGAGAAATTTAATAAAAACAGAAAAACAAAAAATAAATTTGGCCCTGGGAGGAAAATAACCCTTCAAATGCTGTGCTTTCTTCCCTTCAATTTATATTTAGCTGGTGTTGGTACTTTAGCAGATCTACATTTAGTGTCCCAGATACCTCATTTGTCTATGTTTTCTGAGTAGTTGAATACATGTTCAATTGACTTTGATTATGCAAATACACCTACATTTGGAAGGATGGTCAATGATGCTAACAAACTTTGGAATAATAGTTCTTAGCAATAGGATAGTCTGTTGGAGGTCAAACATGACTAACATATGCAGACACACATGTATATATATATGACATATACATACATATGTATACACACACACACACACACATATAAGAAATGAGCTAAGAAAGAGCTTGTGAAAGATTAAGGGTGATACCAAGAAAAAGTACAGTTGATAACAATGCTCCCAAAATTTGTTTCCATTAATAACAAAATGAAGCAGGATGCCCAGATATAAGTCTCAGAGGGATATGCACAATCTATCAAGTCCTAATTTATCTGCTTACTAGTTGGGGACGGATCACTTTCATCTATATCTCAGGGGATAAAAAATTCAGTCTGGATGTTGAATACTATAAACCTTATTTGGGGAAAAGTAATTTAATATTGTGGCAAATCCAGTTGAAATTTATTTTCAAAGAAAAATAAAACATAAGGTGTACTCTAACAAGCAAGCAGCATAAATCATAGTTTGGTTAAACCGGATTTTAATCTGGGAGTGAGAACAAATGTCAACTTTATGGCTTGTGTTTTGATTATTTGTAAGCATATAATTTTCATGCTCTTGTACAGAAACTGTCTATGTAGAATATATTTTAGTACTCAACATATATAGTGTGAATTACATTATTATCACACCGAAGAATGTATATTTATTCACAGAAGGACTGGTAATTGCCTTTGACAGGTCTAGCTGTCCTAGCTTCTAGCATAAAAGAGAAAGTCTTGGAGGAAAACAGTGACCCTTACTCCAGCCAACAAATTTTATTTTGCAGAACTGTTCTTAAACTTTGATACTATCTGCTACATTGTGTTTTTGAATGATGACTTTGTCCTTTTGGCTTTTAAATTCCCAAATCTCATCTGTCTGTGCAGTTAAAACATCTGTGCCCTTTGTTTTCCATCAACAATGAAGAATTCATTTAGGTTCACCACAAAGCGCAGTGATTCATTTGGCTTGCCACTCAAAGTTGGGGAGGTGGATACACTTTGTGCTCACAACAGTACTTAATTGAATACATCTTTAGTGGTGGATAAGGGTTATTATGATTCAAAGTCCATCTCTTGATCTGTGGCTATCATCCACAACTATCACAGAAAATTTTCAAATAACATACCTCCCTTGTGAAAGCCCTTTGAAGCACTTCATCTCTATAGCACATTCCAGATTAGACTGTGTTCTAGTTTTGTTTTGTTTTTTAACCTATACTGCTTCCACACAACTTAAGTGTCTTTAGGAAAAAATGGTAAAATGAAAAAAGATACATAGAGAACAACAACAAAAAAGAATATCGAGGTAAGCAATTGTGAATGGCAGAATTTTATAGATTATTCTATAAGACACTTTGAAAGAAATAAAATAAGCTGAGTAAAACAAACTCAGGCGATCATTATGTACTCATACTCCTAAAAACAGAACTGAGACCTATTTAAGAGACGCTGAGTCCATTCATTCATTTATTCCTTCATTCATCCAACAAATACTTATTGTGCAATTATGAGACTTGCACCTACAAAACACTGAGGATAGGTAGGTAACTCTGATTACTATAATCCCTAACCTTGTGGATTCAATCCACTGGAAAACATAGACATAAAATTAATAATTCCAGAAATAATAACATAATGGGATTATAACCGAGTGATTCAGGCCAAAGCAGTTCTAGCATTATATGATAAACTCTAAAATAAAGTCACTGTGGGTGGAGCTGGAATAATACTGTCTGCTGGCAACACTAACTGGGATAGCTGTCCTGTATCCTTCTGGTGCAACTCTTCCAACAATAGAACTTAATCATGCATTTCTATCTTGAACATTCATGTTTTTTTATATCTCTTTTGAACATTAGAAGAAAAAATGCAAAGGCCATTAAACCCCCCCCCAAAGAAAAAACCCTAAGTCATACTCAAAAACTAGAGCTAAATTGTATACTTAGTTCATAATAGCCACAATGGCTAGCATAGGTCTGGTCATTTTGTGATATTCTCAAAAAATTACCACAATGCCTTTTCAGCTGACTTACATTGATGTAATAAGCTTGAGAGTTCAATATTTAAATGTATTCAGTCCAATTCCAATTATTCTGAGAGTCAGGGATTTATTACAAAATTAAATTATACTATGCATGGACATAGAGTAGGATTAGATAAATTGGTAAAGCATAAAATAATACTTATGCTGATTTAAAGGTGATACTCTCTCAGGGACAGAATTATAATGAAGGGGGAACTTTCTAGGTCATGTTGAAATCCCACAGGTAAAGTAGCATCCGTTTTTAAATAAAAATGTATCACTCGTGAAGCTGAGCCTTGTGGTGATCCTTACTTGGAAGTCCTCACGTGTATGTGGTCGGATGTCTGGAATGTATAACTAGTGTAACATTTATAATAATGCTCAAATCAATCTAAACTGGCCTGAAAACGCTAGAGCAGAAGATCTGAACCAAATCTGAACTGCTCTTTTTTCTCACTCCCACACAGCTCTAGAGAGGTGACAGGCATGGCATTTACAAATGACTATGTTCAACTCAGTGCTATTTAGCTGGTAGTTTCCTCTTAGGAAATTATGTTACAAAGAAGTTTAGTTTTGTTAAATTTTAATAAAATAAGGACTGAAAGAAATAATATATATCAAAAAGAATAAGGATTACTTAAATATTAGATATTACTTTTTTTTTTTTTTTTGTCTTTTTGCCTTATCTATGGCCGCACCCAGGGCATATGGAGGTTCCCAGGCCAGGGGTCTAACAGGAGCTGTAGCTGCCGGCCTACACCGCAGCCAGAGCAACGCGGGATCCGAGCCGCGTCTGCAACCTACACCACAGCTCACAGCAATGCCAGATCCTTAACCCACTGAGGGAGGCCAGGGATCGAACCCGCCACCTCATGGTTCCTAGTTGGATTCTTTAACCACTGAGCCACGACGGGAACTCTCTAGACATTACTACTTACTGCAGTTTCTTTATATGTAAAATGGGCAAAAAAAATAGGCCTTCCTGGGAGTTTCACATTTCTCCACCACTGAAACCCTTTTTCTTACTCAAGACAGGATAATGACCTTACAGTGGTTACTATGTGCCTCATCATTTCTAAGTGTTTTCTACATATTAATTCATTAAATACTTAACGATAAATCTAGAAAGTATATGCTACACTTGTCCTCATTTTACAGATGAGGAGCAAGATTATACAGCTACTAGTAAGAAGCCAGTGCAAGTTTATGCACCTGTACATTCTGGCTCCAGAGTCTGTATTCTTAACTCCTCATATCCATATCCTTGTTATGGTTTTGTCCCTGCCTTACATTTTTTCCCTGCAGCCTCCTTTAAGTAAAACAGGTCACATTTTGACCTTAAACCCATACATAATATCCTCAAATAATCCTTTATTTTTCCCACTTCTAGCTGGATAAGACTCCAATGTGCTGTTAAAGAACTCAGGGCTAAAAACATTCATCTCACTATTTAATTATTTTTCCCTCCATCTTCCTTAGCGACAGATATTACATCCCCAATAAAAGTTTGCTGGATTTATTGTTGAGTGTGCAGGAATTATATAAATCATGTGTGAAGGAATTACTTGAGGTAATTTGGTAAAACTTCTTTGAAAACTGTAAGTAGCATGTAAATATCATAGGTTATTAATCCTCTCCATCATAATAATTGTCCCTTATGGCAATAAGACATCTCAGAAAGAGTTGGTATAATTTCATATATATATGAAAAAGAAAAGGAAGAAGAGAAAATATTCCAAAAAAAGAAAAGCACTGATTTGTGTCCACGTCAAAGTGTTTTCACATTGGAAAAGGTGATTAAGCAGTGGCATTTTATACATTAAGAAGGCAGAATGGAAAGAAAATCAATTTTGCACAGTCAAAGTAAAGCAAACAAAATCACTTTTGTGTGATCCTCGGCTTTTATATCAGAAAAACTTGACAGTGATTTTCTCTTCCTGACTTGTTAAGGAACAATTGAAAGAATCATAGAAAATTATGACTTTATTCTATTGAAATTGAAAATAATATAAGTTGATACAACTTCAATGTATTCAACATAAGAACACATGATGATACTCATAGCATAGAATATAGACTTCAAAAGAAGACATTTCACAGCAAAGAATATCATGTTATATACGGCAGAAGTTTCAGTTAAAGAATGGTGACAGTACAGCCCAGATTAATTACTTGTATTTCTAAAGGTGATCAATGGCCTATTCAATGCTTGTATCCATGCAGAAAAAAGAGAAATGCCTGTGTTCTCAGAAGTCTACGGGGTATCCAAAGATAATTGATAAGGTCTTTATTCCAATAACAAATGGATTAATAAGTAAAATCTACATCTAAATTACCATTAGGAATCTAAGAGGCCCTGAAGAGAAAGTTAGCATAAGAAAAAGGTTTTATTTATTTATTTTTTAATATAGTAGCCTTGATACAGATCAACCTTCTTCCTGATAGAGTATCCTAAAACAAGTTACTATCCAGCTTCCTTACCTTTACCATGCAAGTTGTTATAGCCTCCTAATCTGATTCTTATGGAGCTTGAAAGAGATAATGCATATCAACTTGTATATCAGACATTAATAATATATATTCTAAGCACGGTTATCACAGCTATTAATATTAACTACATATCAATGATGGTGATCCCAGTTCTTAGAAGGCTAAAGTATCAATCATTTCATTTTCCTAGTAGGTAAATATATTGGTCAAGATTCTCCAAAGAAATAGAACCAATAGAATGTGTACGTATATTTTTGAGATATTTATAAAGGATACAATATATATGATCAGATATACATGTACATATATACACATGCATGTATGGAGGGATTTATTATAAGGAACTAGCTAATATTATCAAGAGGCTGACAAGTCCCAGATCTGCAGGGTGAGTGCTCAAGCTGGAGATGACCCAGGACAACCAGTGGTTTATTTCCAATCTGAGTCCAAAAGCCTAGGAATCACAAGAGCCAATGCTTCAGTTTAAATCTAAAGATAGGAAAACAGTCAATGTTTCATTTTGAAGATTATCAGGCAGAAAAAACTCTCTGTTAATTGCAGTTAGGGCAGCCTCTATGTTTTATTCAGTCCTTCAATTGATAGGATGAGGGCCACTCCATTAGGGAGGGACTCCACTTTACCCGATCTACAGATTTAAGTGTCAATCTCACCTAAAAACACCCTCACAAAAAAATCAAACAAATTAAAAAATCAGAATAACGTTTGACCAAATATATGAACACCTTACGGCCCAGTCAAAGATGCCCATACCTAAAAGTAGCCAACACAATAGATTTCCTGATCTTCTTTAGTATTTTATCCAATGTAATAGGCTTCCATCCATAGGAATAATAAACATACCTTTAAACTGTTACTCTAAAGACAAATATTTACACTATCTAAAATCTAAAATATTTCTCTTTCTCCATGTTTATCTTTTCTTGATAATAAAATCACCATAATTACATCCTGATAATAAAATTATCTATTAATTTATTATTTTTATTAATTTATTTAAATTAATTCATTAATGAAATTTGATAATTTAAAATTAATTAATTAAATCATGAAATAAAATCACCAGCATTTCTAGTAAAAAGTCAGAAATGAGAAGACATTACAATGCTTTTATTTCACACAACATATTTATATTCAGGTTCTGGGAGTATCGATCATCACAAATGCCAAATCACCTAACAAAGAGCCTTTCAGTTTTTAAAAGCCATACACTTTACTATGGCCAGCTTCAATAATAAAATATATTGGCTACCATAGTACCATAGTGCCAAAAACTGTTCCAGGCTCTCCCACAATATTATCTCAAATGATTTTCAATAGCCCCCTAACCATTTTCATGGTCAGTAAGTGAGGCTGCTGAATTCAAACTCAGAATTATGAACTTAATTAAATCTCAGCTCTTTTCACTACGTCTAGCTCCTTTGTTAACTATAATAAATTATCATTTCATTTTTCACTGATTACAAATTGCATACATTATAAAATAGGTTTTAACTTTATAGCCATTCTTAATCAATTCTCTTTTTACTTGGATACACAATGCAATCACTATGATAGTTACCCAAGACAAAGTTATAATTAGTCTCAGCAAGTGATTAAATCTATAGTTATTTTATCCCTGATTCTCATTGGTAATGTTTATATCATCAAATAGCTCAATAACAATAGAATATTAACTATTCACTATGAGAAATAAAATCTTGTTTCCTAACAAACTATTTTAATACAGATTAGGCTAAAGTGAAAGTACCAAGGTGAGATGGACCACGAAGGAAAGCATGACTTTATTTGCTGCAATGTAAACTTTCAATTTTAATTGGTGGTTTAAATTCTTAATAACATTAGCACTTGCCCTAAAATTTATTTGGTACCCTGGTTATTGAGAGAAGTGAATTGGATAAAATATCTAGGCCTATGAATGTTACAGTTAAATGAAAGAATTGCCTATCTGTGGATAGCATTAGGAAAGATAAAAAATACAAGTGAAACTTTTGTTATTCATTCACTGTCACATGTATCAACACAGATATCAAAGGAAGATAAGTGTTCCCATTTTTACAGAGGAGAAAACAGGTTCTAAATTTCATATCTTGATCAAAGTAACAAAGAATGAAGAAAAGTCTTAAAATTTCTAATGCCTATCAAGCCAAGGAGAGACAGTAAATTATCTTTGAGAACAACGTTGAACATCTAAAATTGCCAGGCACCACCCTAACTGCTGGTAAATCAGAAGTGAACAGGACAAATCTACTCAGGAATATAAGAAATATTGCATTCACTGCAGTTGTAGAAGGTAGGAAGCCCTAGATACACGGCAAGAATTCACACACACACAAAAGTTCTCACTGAGCCTGCTGGTTTCTGGATACAGTCCTTGTGGTCTCTAACATTGTATTTTTTGGTTTGTAGTCAGGACCAATCACTCCTTTTCAGCAACATGGATTAGCAGTACCTTTGGCATCACATAACCATGACTACCTTGTCTGGTGGAAACATGCCTGCTTAGTCTTAGGTCTTCCAAACTCACCAAACTCAAAACAAGAAGCAAAATTCCTTACATGAATTAATAGGTGACTAATGCCTACCCTCACCTCCACTTCTCAGCTTCTGGACATGCATTGTGTAGCTAGAGAAGAGGCTATGTTCTATACTGTCTACATGTTTAAGGCATATACCACATCCCACTGGATAGTGCCTCTACCTTGTCTAGTGTTTTCTCCCAGTTGCTAATAGAGATTTAGAAGGCCATATTTTTTTTCTGAGTGATAAGACATAAATAAAGACTGAGAAGGCATCTCTAAGTTCTTAAACCAACTTATTAAATCTTAGACAAGTATATCCATGTTAAAAAGTTCAGTCTCATCAAACTGGATTTGGTTTTCCCTGTACTTTAAAATTCTTTGCACATTTATTTCTCCTGGTCCCAGTACTCTTAGAATTCATTCCCATGTGGGTTTCCCAATGCCCTTCATATTCAAAACTGCCAAAGCCCTATAACTAATTCATTATTAGTCTAGGTCCTCTTAGAAAAGGCCTCCCATTGCTGATCTGAGTTATGGCGGATCCACCTCTCTAAGGGCTTAGTGATAATTAGGGATGAATAGAAATATGTCTCTTTTTACAAAGAAGGTTCAGCCTCGTCTGTATTTACCCAAATGCCACATTTCATGTCTCAGGCTCCTTCCACCATTGCTGCACTTTTAATGTGAGATCTGACAATTCTGAGAACTTGTTTCTGCAATCCTAAAACACTTACATTCAGGGTTTGAGACTGACAAGTCATATTTACTCTATACCTCTATGAAATAAAGAATTAAATTAAAAAAAAAACCTACTATAGAGACTTTCTCATTTTTTTCTCCTGCCTTGAGTTGGGCAGTAATTTTCTTTTTAAAGTTTATCCTTTCCTTTATATATTTCTTCTATTTTTGCTAGAAGCCACAGCCTATGCCACGTTTCTCTTTAATCGCTATTGTCTTTTTGACCAGGTGCCACAGACACTTCATTTTCTGGCAACCTGCCCTACTCCCTTCACTTCCTATTCGTCCATGGGGAAAATGTGAATAATCACAATGCATTGCCAACAACTTAATTAATCTCAATTAACTTTGAAAGATACACATGAGCTCATAAAATGTATGATCAAATCAACCCTAGATTCTTATTTTTAGCATCTGTTTTCCAAGTCAATTCCTGGTACAAATTACTATGTCAGTCAGGAACCCAAAGGGAAAAAAAAATAGATGCACAATCAAAAATGAAGTGACAAAAATATAAAGTTACTAATGGGGTTAGGCAATCTCAGAATACGGTTGGAGGATCCTGGAGCTATTAGTGGTGGGGAGTAGCTACCACTACTAGGTCTGAAAGGAAAAGATGGTGATGAAGGAGTTATTAGCAGAACCCTACATGGAAGCTCTACCTGGAGAAGAGAGCGAGCCATCAGGAGCCGTGGCCCTCAGGAAAGGAACCCATGGCCCAGAAAGGACAGAACCAGGGATATAAATCCTTCTCCCTCTTCTCTCCTACCTTATCATTTCTTGCTGGTGTTTCCCACCAGCTAAAACCCAAACAGAAGGAAAGTTCAAGGAAGCCCAAGGGATATAGCCCATAAAAGCACACTCTATAAAATCAGAAGGTAGAGAAGGATGGAAAAAGGATCTAAAATGTCACACAGTGTAACTGAAGCATTGCCATCTTTCCCTGCTGTGCTTACAACTGTCCACCTGGCAATATCTATCAACTAAAAGAATGTGGCATCTATGAATTTTATGTTTGGAAACTTCATATATATTGAACCAAACCTACTACTCCTTATGTGTTCCCGAACTCTGAAATTTAAAGTTTAGGTACCTCTGCCTGGACACTACTTAGCTGATCTGCATTTTCATATGCAGTCTTCACAAGCTGTTTTGCAGAATGATAAGAAAGTTTAGAGTTAAAGGGGCAATGCTTTGTTCTTTCTTTCTTGAAAAGCTAACAGTCCAGTTGAATGCCAAAATGGCATCAATTCACTGAAATGCCATGGCTGTGACATAAACTACTGTATAGCTAGTAAACTGGAAAGGGACTGTCAGAGAATACTTTGCACAGTCTGTTATTATACTAGACTCCTTATTTGCTATTGAGGATATAAAGGTATCATAATGAAACAAAAAAGAAGAGTTTGAAGGATAAAACACCTTACTAAACACATTCTTAAATCTATTCTAGATCTTGATAACTTGGTAGGAAAACTTTACATTATTCTCAGAAGACAGTCTTCATAAAGAGTTAGTAATTTAATCATGTACATATCAACATGCCTATCACTGCTCTAATCTGTCCTTTAATACAGAGATATTATATATCTCACTTAATGAGGAAAATTTTTTTTTTTGTCTTTTTGCCTTATCTAGAGCCGCACCTGCGGCATATGGAGGTTCCCAGGCTAGGGCTCTAACAGAGCTGTAGCTGCCGGCCTTTGCCACAGCCACAGCAACGCGGGATCCGAGCCACATCTGCAACCTACACCACAGCTCACGGACGGCAACGCTGGATCCTTAACCCACTGAGCAAGGCCAGGGATTGAACACGCAACCTCATGGTTCCTAGTAGGATTCATTAACCACTGAGCCACAATGGGAACTCCTAAGGAGGAAATTTAAGTGACCTTGAAAATAGTGAGGAAAGACACTGACTTTTGAATCAATCAAAATTTTCATTTGGGAACAACAGATTCTACACAAACTAGTTTAAGAATAAAAATACTTTATTAGAAGGTGTTAGGTAGCTCACTATGTTTCTTAGAGATCAAGGATCAGGCTATGAGTTATGCAGTCATGGAAATCAAATTATACCATGGAGATGTTGTCCCAAAGACCCTCTCCAACCAAGCAGGGTGGAGGCAACACAGGGCACTGGGTATGAAAATCTCTGATGCCATGCCCAAACCTAAATGCCCTCACCAACATCCTCACTGGAGAAATGGATTAACTAACCCCCTACTTGTTTATATTGATTTTCAAGAAGACAAAATAAATAAGAATTGCAGAGATATTTTTGAGGTAGCCACTCAAAAATCAAACTTTCAGAATTTGCCTAAAAGGAGAGAAGTATTTAGATGTGTATAGAGATTTTGAAAGTATAAGTAGCTTAAAAGCTATACTCCCTTTCTTCTCTATGAATAAAAAAAAAGTTTAAGGTCGAAGTATACATTGCTGCCTTGCAGCCTTTGGGAACGGATTCAGAGTTTCACAAGTCATCTAGCTCAATGGCTGGGCTTATCATGAAAAACAAGTTAACATAAGCAGTGTTGCCTATAATTGGTATTTAGGAAGCCATATAGCAAAGCAGCAGTGCTTCTCAACTGGAGATCTTATTAAAATGAAGATCTGATATAGGAAACCTGGGGTGGGACCTGAGATGTGCATTTCTAACTAGCTTCCAGGTGATAGTTATGCTGTAGGTCCTAACCCAAATGTTGAGTAGAATGTTTTAAATGAATATAATACTAAGAGAGAATAATAGATAATTCTCACAGAAAAAAAAAACATTCAATGGTTAAATAAATCTGGAAAATTCTGGCTTAAATTCCATCAAACAAGTTTCTTTCTTATAGAGTTCTCAGAGCCTTTGATAAACTGACACACTCAAAGACAGCCTAGGGGATGGCAGGCAGGTGTAGAGTGCGTATCCATAATTTTGCCTTTTCAAATTTATTGAACTGGTTGTATATATTCCATCTCTTTTCTCCTCTAATATCAAATAAGTGATATTTTCATGACTCAGGCTATAATAGAATATATCTAGAAATAGGAGGAAACAGAGGAGGCCCCGGTTGGTATGAAATTTCTCTAAATTATAGTACAGACTATACCTTCAATTTATAACCTCCTGACCTAGTCCAGGCAGGTTAACAATTCTATTAACTGTTTAAGACATTGCTTTCTCTCTTATTGATCCTCTCTCATCTGTGACCTAAAGAAACAAAAACAATAATTTGTCTTTCTTTGTTATGCTTATCTTCCCATTTTTTAAAAAAAATTCTCTGGGCTAGATTGCAGGGATTGTGTTGTTCTTTATTCTGCTTTATTCCTTCTCAAACAACATTGTTGTTCTAGATTATATAAGCACCAAGCAAACTATAATGACAAGTGTTTCAGTTAACATACCAAAAAAATTTGGACAGAGTAATGAATACTTCATTTATTTTTCTTCAGTATTACTTATTTTTCTAAAAACTGTGAATAAGCCTGTAATTTTAAAAGATATCATTTCTTATTAGTGGTAGCAAAATATTACAAAAATCTTTAAAATAACAGGGTGATGTTGTTAATTATGACTATCTACTTTGCAGCCCAAATGGTGATCCAAATTGGAAGACAGGGCTATTTATTCATTAAAAGTGCTATGAGGAAAGAATCATTAGAATGTCTATCCTGATTTGCATTCGATCTTACAAAATCTCTAGGAAAGAATTGTGCGCAAATCATTAAGAGCCCCAAGTCAGCAGAACTGGTGCACATAATAAATTTTATAAAAAATGAAAATTTCACTAATTGAAATTAAAAAGGAGAGTTTGCACCTTTGAAAAACAAGCCCATGGGTACGTTTCCTCAATTCAGTTTAATCAGTTTTAGCTACATTAATTTTGGCCTAAGGGGATCATTGCTTGTGTGTTCATACTTGGTGATTATTTATTAGATCATTAGGTTCAGCTTTGAGCATATAAAGTGATAAATGCCTCCCAAAGCTCAAATCTGAACTTGCCTTCTGCAGGTTAGCTGATTTTGAGCTTAGAGATTTCAACATGTAATTCTTTATTTCTCTTATAAATTTTAATAACTTTCTCAGCTCAAGTGCTTATCTGCTCTTCAATTTTAAATACCTCACAGAGAAATAAATGGGAGTGACTGTGAAGGGGCAAGAGGCTGACTTGAAAAGCTGCACTTTGAATTTTTGCTTTCAATCCACCTGAGAACATGTCCTACATCAAAATCAATGACACCGAAGATCCGTTGATTCTCCTGATGCCCTTAGATCACTTAGTATTGTCATTTCCTGACCTCACAGTCCTTCTTTCCTGGGAAAGGTGAGTGTGGGATTTAATAATTGTGAGATGTCCTTAAAAGTGGAATTCATTTACTTATTAATTTAATAAATATTTATTGAGCACCTTCTATATGCTGAGCTCTCAAAGAAACAGATTAATATTTGCTATTTCATGAGATTTATAGAGCAGTACTTTTCAAACTGTAATGTGTACAGAATCAACCATGGATCATGTTCAGTGCAGGCTTTGGTTCTGAGGTCTGGGTGTGGCTTGTGATTCTGTTTTATTTACTGAATCTCAGAGGATGTCAATACAAGATTCTAGAGAAGTGAGAGAAAACAATAAAAATTAAAATAAATTAAGTATAAACTGTAGAGTGTTCAAAAGAGATACGTGCTACGGAGAATACATATCAGGAAATTGTAAAAGAGAGTATTGGAGAGAGTAGATGGAATTTTAAATAGAGTTCTCAGGAGTGACTTAAATAATGAGGTGACATTTGAGTAAAGCCTGAAGGAAATATGAGAGCAATGCAAATAGCTATTTAGAAGAAGAGAGCCTTAGGTGGAAAAAAGTGTAAGGCTCAAGTCGAGCAATAGTGAGGAAGTCTGTGTCACTCACAGTGAGTGTAAAGAAAAACAGTAGAAAAGGTCTGGGTGTTAACTGGACAGATTTTGTTCTTTTTTTAATGACTACGCCTATGGCCTATGAAAGATCCTGGGCTAGGGGTTGAATCAGAGCTGTAGCAGCTGATCTATGCCACAGTCACAGCAAAGCCTGTGGCAATGCTGCATCCTTAACCCACTAAGCAAGGCCAGGGATCAAACCCACATCCTCACCACACTCTGCTGGTTTTTCTTTCTTTCTGGGCTCCCAGACTAGGGGTCAAACTGGAGCTGTAGTCAGCTGCTGGCCCACACCACAGCCACAGCAGCACCAGATCTGATCCATGTCTGCAACCTGCACCACAGCTCACGGAAACACCGGATCTTTAACGCACTGAGTGAGGCCAGGGACTGAATTTGTGTCCTCATGGAGACTTCCTTCCTCTGAGCCATGACAGGAACTCCCCTCCCTCAGTTGTTAACCCACTGAACCACAACGGGAACTCCTAATTTGAGAAATTTTGTAGATGCTTTGGATTCTATTTTGAATAAAATGGAATCATGTACTTCTGATCTATAATTAAAGGGGCTCACTTGGCCTACTCTATCAAGAGCAAACCAAAGGAGACAGTAGAGGAACATTGAGATCAGTTAGGTGGTCACTCAACAGTAATCAGAGAAAGATGAACAGGATGAAAGCTTGAACAACCTGGTTCAATGAGAGGAAGAGAAATGCTCACTAGTTATATTACTGATTTATTTGTGAGTAAAGTTCATGCACCCAATGCACAGCGAGACAAATAAACCAAAACATTGGAGTTTGGAGGAGAGAAAGGTTTACTGCAGGGCCATGCAAGGAGAACAGGTGGCTTGTGCTCAAAAACCCCTAGCTCCCAGATTTTTTTGGGGGAAATTTTTATAGGTGAAATTTGGGGTGAGGACTTTAGGGTGTATGACTTTCTTCTGATTGGTTAGTGATAAGGATACAGGGAAGTGCTCCAGGAATCTTGTACTCAGCCCGAAGTTGCCATCATCCATCTGGGTGGGAGCCTTAGTTCTGCAGAAACGCTCGAAGGTATTTTTATGCATTTCCCTGAGGAGGAACCAGAACCCTGCCCCAAGGTTGCACTATTGTTTCTTGTGATCTCCTCTTTGTTTCTGCATTCTCCCCAGTCCCTGATAAGCAACTATTTGACCTTGACCTTTGGAACTCAGGGAAGGTCAAAGAGGCTGAATGAAGCCTATTTCCTATAAATAAAAACATAGGGGACACAGAAAGGATTTGTTCTTGGGAGCCCCACAGGATCCTGCTCGGTTTCATTTTGATAACAGAGAAGATAAAAAAATGTGATGGATTGGACACAGCAATTAAGAGAATGAGCGAAGTGGTGTTCCCTGATGGTGCAATGGGTTAGGGCATCAGATGTTGTCACTCTTGTGCCATGGGTTCAGTCCCTGGCCTGGGAATTTCTCCATGCCAGGGGCATGGCCAAAATTAAAAAAAAAAAAAAAAAAAAAAGGAAAAGAAAGAAAGAGAGAAAGGAAGAAAGAAAAGTGAAAAATAATTCCAAGTATTAATTGGAAGAAAGGAATTGTTACAGAAATGATGAGGCTAACTGTGAAGCAGGTTTAAAGGGAAGATGAAGTCAGTGTCAGATGTGTTATGTTTGAGAGGACTATCGGGCAGTAAATTAAGGTCATGAGTAATTGTTTGGATATATGTGTCTAAAGTTTAGTCACTAAATGATATGTAGATGAATAGATATTAAATATAGCTGCCTTTAACAAATATACTAATGGAGTTAGTGCAGCTTAAAAAGAGAAGGATTCTTAAAAACAAGTCCCAGAGAACTCCATTTGTGAAAACCCAAAGCATGAAAACAAATCAGCAAATGAGAAGGAAAGTGTTCGCTAGAGGGAGAAGAAAAACTGAAATCGAACAAAACGTGGAAGAATCACATCTGGGAGGGCCAAAGAAGGACATTTCAAGGAGGAAGGGACTGCTTGACCTAATCATTTTTCTAGTGATGGTTTAAGTATAGCCTAGGCTGAGAAACCACAGTTGTAGTTAACTATGGGAAAGGCACTAATGCCCTGGACAACTGTCAGTATAGGAGAATAACAACATGGTTAAGGTGGATGCAAAAGAGAGTAAAAGAAATGAAATTGTAATCTATATCTATATATTCATCAATAATATAAATTATAGACCATTTTGGGGAGAAGTGTTAAAAAGGAAAGAAAAATTGGTGAAGCAGAGCTTGGGTGGGGGTTGACTTATTTGTTCTCTTTTGGATAGAAATTATAACAGCATTTTTTATGCTATTGAGAAAGACTAAAGAGAAATGAGGAAGGAGAGAGAGAGGAAATGCAGGGACGAGGGAATGGGACTAGAGTGTGAGTGGAGGGACTGATCTTGCCAACAGCATCCATCATTCACTGTCAGAGCAGGACAGTAGGCAGCGTCTGTGGAAACTGAAGCAAGTCAAAGAGGAAAATGTGGTAAGAACCTAGTATTCTCTTTTGACTGCTTTTTTATTAGTGAAAAAACAAAGTGAAGATCTAGAATGAGGATAAAGAAGGATGAGTTGTAGATCTGAAACAAATTCCCCTTAAGACCAAGTTCCCCTAATTTAGGATTGACCTCTCTAACCAAGGTGTTATCCCATTCCCCTCAAGATTGAGGACTATCAAAGAAAATGGGGGTTTGAAACCAATCAGGACCCTGTGAGGTCCCCCAGGAACAAAAACCTTTTCATGTCCCCTGTTTCTTATTTGTAGGAAAAAGGTTTTCAGCCTCCTAGACCTTCCCTGAGTTCCAAAGGGCAGGTGCAAACCATTTCTAATTAGGAGAGTGAGGGAATGCAGAAACAACAGTGTAGCATGGGCCTAGGCCTGGTCCCAGGATGTACATAGCAATCTGACACCTATCTCTGAGATCTTCTATGAGAGCTAAGTCCCCTACCCACCCACTCAGATGGAGGATAGCAACTACATGCAAAGAACAGAGACTAGTTGGAATCAGAAGCTGATGATTCAGATTCCTGGAACACCACCCATTACCTCACTACCAACCAATCAGAATTAAATCATGCACCCTGCAGCCCTCACCCTGTGTTGGCCTGCTTTTAAATACTCATTCCATAAAAATCACTTGAGAGTTCAGGTCTTCTGAGCATGAGCCGCCTGTTCTCCTTGCTTGGCCTTGTAACAAATCTTTCTCTGCTCCAAACTCTGAGGTCACTGTTTGTTTGACTTCTCTATGCATCCCCATCAGGCACACAAGCAAGGGTTCGACAACAGGTTTCAGGACAGAGAACACTATCGAAATACTTATGTAGAAGAATGAAAAGTACGGATTGTTCCTATTTCAAATTACTTAGACATGATCCAAAATTCTTAAATGTAGAATTATTTGGTACTATCACTTTGAGTTTACTAGTGTTCTACGGGCCAACCTCACACTTCTAGAAATAAACTCAGATGTTAAAAGATCGCTAGTCACACTTTATAGGAGCCTTGAAAAGTTAAGTTTTCAACTAAATGATAATAGGAGGAGAGAGAGAGGGAAGATCTCTTTAGCCAGAGCTACTCAGAGAGTAGCACTGAGGTCCATCTACCATTTCAATCATTCCACAGCCAGTGAAATAAGAGTGCTAGGAAGGCAGAAAAATGGCAGCATTTTCTCTCCTACTGGAAACTTTTAAGGGCAAGTTTACTGATGCTACTTCAAAGGGTTCAGATAAAGAAAAGATAAAGCCAGACAGGATGGCCATCCTTCCTGCCATGTAGAGGGAATTGCCTGTGTAAAAAAGTCAATCACGCATCAATCAATTCAAACACGGGGAAGGAAGAAACAAGGAAGTCCCTATTTCTGTGATATTTTTAACCTACAAAAACCTTCCCATTGGTAAACCTGACTTAGGAAGTGTCTTACAACCTACCAACTATAAAGTATCACCTCCTCTATCTAGAGGCTTATACTTGCTTTTCTCTCTCAGCATATGTCTTCACTGCATGCCAGCCAAACTACATAGCAAGAGGATTAAATTCTTCTTGGGTTTGATATCTCAGATTTCTAGAAAAATTGGGGGCCCGTGGACCTTGTCTTAGTTGTTCATCTATCATGCAGTCTCTACCTAGACCCCAGTTGCTTTGGTTTTTCTTTCTTTTTTTTTTTTTTCTAAATTTTTATTTATTCCATAGATCCCTTGCCAGATTTGGCCTTTCTGGTTTTCACCCTTGTCCTTCTCTTTTTTCACTCTTGTGTGGTATGTGCTTGTTCATTCTTTCTTTGCCTAGAGGGACTCAGAAAGAACCCTTTTCATCAATCTCTAACACTGAGAACCTAAACTCAGTGTCATTGTCAGGTAGGCTGGCATCCTAGTGTCTCTTCAAGGGTCTTGCAAAGAAAGTCCAGACACCTTACAGCCATGTCCAGAAAGCTGGAATATCAATAGCACTACCTGCTTCCTACATTCAGTGGGTAAACAAGTTCTGTCATTTCACTCTTCACATCATTTCCTTGGGCTTTTCCATCCTCATTCTTTGCCACATTCACTGAAAATTATGGTACGTGTAGCTTACTTTCCTGAACTATGGAGCTAATTACCTGACTGATTTCCTCACTTCCACTGAAACTATCTCTACATAGAGCTACCAAATTAATGTTCCTAACATAGATATCTTGATTCACCCTCCATTTCTCAAAAAACGCAAGTAGTTCTACATTATCTACACTAAAAAGCCCTAAACCATTGAAGCAGCAGTTAGAAAATTTAACAAACTTGACCCACCACACCTTTCTAGACTTACCAGCTCTTGCTTCTACATAGATACTTTAAGTATAAGCAACACCAAACCCCTTCATTGATATAAACTTCATTTTCGAATACTCAGAATCCTGTTGTAATTACCATCCAGAATGGTATTCTTACTATAGTGTCCACTTCTGAAAATACCAACCCTCCTTCAAATGATACATTCTTCACTGTAGCCACCTTATTCTGCCCAAATCAAAATTACCTTGCCCTGTTTCTGTTCACCTAAAATGTTTCGCTCCTCCGCTACAACAATATCTGCTCTGTGTCTTGAGACCAACTTTCTCATAAATTAAAGAAAGCATTACATGCAATAGGAGTCAGCTAATACCCAGCATATAGCTAGTGTTTTGCGTCATTTGTTGATTTTTGTTCAAATGAAGTTCCCTGTTTTCGCTCTTCAAAGAATTTGCTAATGAAGGACTAAAGTGGAATATCAGGGTATCTCTTGAAAAATCCTCCAGTTTTTCCTTAGTTTACACTTTTATAATCCTGACTAGAGCTTCTCCTAAACGGTCTATCTTGAGGTCATGCAGATTCAAAGTGCCTCAAAGCAATATTTTTTAGAAGTAATATTATACTTTAGCAAGGACTCATTTTTCTGATTAAAAAATATTATCATCAACTTCCCAGGGAACTGTAGAGCTGCAACAGTAAAAGCAAGAGGCAAAGAGAAGTACTGGCTCAGCAGTTTTGCATTTTCCCAATGGAACTGCACCTCAGACAAGGGTCAGATAACAATCAGTGCAACTGGGGGAATTTTGCCACCGCTCAGTACTCAAACAAAAGGCTCCTGCTTTTTTTTTTATGAACCCAGGAGATACAGGGGAGAGAAAGGGAAAATGAATAGGAGTGGGAAAATACATAGGTAGAGTGAAGGAAACTGATTCAGCCAAAGTCCTAAGTAAGGAGCTATCTAAAGGAGGCACCTGAACTAGGAACACAACAATGTGTAGGAGAAAACCAGGCTTGGCAGGGCCTAAGTCTTTGACTGGAACTCCCTCAAAACAAAAGCAAAAACAAAAACAAAAACAAAAACTGCAATGCACCAGCTGTGCACCAAATCTGGTGCAGAAAGTGTTGCCTCCCTGAGGCCTTCCAGGCAAAGTACTGTCATGGCCCATCATTAGGTTTGAAGGATCATAGGTAGCTGGCCTCTTCGAATCTATGCCTTGATTCTTCAGGATCCAACTGAGAAGCATAGGCTACCCAATCACGGACTCAAATAAGCCAGGAATTGAGGGGGTGGAGGTCTCTGGGTGAGTTTGTCGGACACCCATAGCAGACCAAGGCCACGGTCAAGGATCACTCTAACCAGGAAGATTAGGTCTGCTGGTGGGGGGAGAACAGCCCAATAACGGATTATTCTACTCTGTCAGTTTCGTCAGTTAAGGTACAATTTGAGATTTGGCAATCACATGTTAAGATGAAGGACAGGGTAGGAGATGAGAAAGTTGCCACCACTGCAATAACGGATCCCACAGAGCCTCTTCAGATGTTCCAGTTTCTTCTAACTTTGTCAGGAACAAGTTGCCATTTAGGGAGGTATTTTATTCCTGCAGTGTCAGAACCAGTTGTGGCAAAGTATATCAGGTCCAGATTAGTAAATGTGTGGTACCTGAGATACCAGAGAGGTCTTTGGTGAGAGAAATGATCATTTTTGCTATTCAGCTGCACATAGATGTTACTGTGTGTTCTGGACAGTGGTGATATATTCAATAGCTCATCCAGTTCAAGGCAGTGGCACTTGCTCATAACATCTGTACCAATGAATTTGGGGGCAGAAGTCACACTGTTAACCTGCATAGGTGACAGAGGAGAGACTGGCTCTTCTCCTCATTCTCCACTCATATCTGAGCCCTAGAGCCCAGATCCTATAAGTCATGGGGCTGCTTCCCATTAAGTGTGTTATAGGAGGTTCATTCCATATGTGGACATGGATACCAAGGCTCAGGGTGGTAAACCCAAATATTTTGGCTTGGATTCTTCTGTAGATAAATTAAATTCTCCAATTTATATATGAATATCAACCTCATGGGGCAAGCCAAGGAAAGCAACAGTGACACCTTAAGGAAAATGTGGAACTGGAGACTTCAACTTGATGGTCCTTATTTTTAAGGTTCTTAGAGATAAAAAAGCATGCTCTAGCACTCAAGAAGTAAAAGAAGTTACATCCCTCATCCCTTGTTATTAAATAGTCATCCTCACTTTCCAGTCTTTCAGAAGGGTTCCAAAGGGATGCAAGGCTCCGGTAGTATTTATTCTCCATGGAGACTGAGGCATCAATGATTGTAAAATAAGGATGTGCAATTGAAGGAAAGGGGCAGCAGATAGCCTGATTAAACATGTGCCGAATGAGAAGTACACATGTTCAGGGGCTTCAGGATTGCTTCCTTGAGCTATGCAAGTCAGGATTGGGTTGATCTCCTCCTGTCAGCCACTTAAGCTTGTCTCTTTTTTGTCCATTAAAACACTCAATCATCTTTGTAGTTTTGGGGTGATCTGGAGCATGGAAAATCCATTGTCTACCTCATGAGGGCCCATTGTTGTATAATCTGAGCTGCAATTCTGGGACCATTATCAATACAAGGTGCTCTGGGAAGCCAAACAGCAAAAAAAAAAAAAAAAAAAAAATATATATATATATATATATATATATATATATATATATATATATATATACATACATACATACATATGTGGTCTTGAAGGGTCTGGAGGATGTGGACAGAGTAAAGGGAACTTAGGCAGATGGCTAGGCCAAAACAAGAAAAACTTCATGGTAGAACTGCAGTTAGAATCCAGTGTCTTCTGGACAGAATGAGAAATTCAATACAAACTACAAACTAAGAATATGTTGGACTGTTGTCTCCATGGATCTGACCATGGGCTGTGTTTTTAGCACAAGCCAGGGCCTAGAAGGTTGAACAGCTTTTCAAACCTTTTTGACGCTTTCTCATGGCAGTGGCAATCTACGCACGTAGTCCCTGTCTAGGATCATGTCTATATTTTTGTGAGATTTCTCTGGTCAGTCCAGGAGTTGATTGGAATTATGAATTGCACATGTATTTGATCTGGAGCTAAAAACAATTCAGTACCTGCAATTAGTTGAAAAGAGTGTTCTATTTATTGGCTATGTTTTTCTTTATCAATATAAACAATTTTCTGGTAAGTATCCACATGGGTAATTATTATTATCCACATGGGTAATCTAATAATCTTATTAGGAGCAGAGCTGGTATTTATCTAAATGTCTCATCCAAGCAGGGTGTCTTGGCATGACAATGGCCTGATGAAACAATCAGATGATTAACCACAGCTCACAGATCAATGAAAATGGAGCACAGTTCATTTGCTGGGGTGGCCTGAATAATCAGCCTTACAAAATAAAGCTCTGTCCATTGTGCTGAGTGTCCTTTACTGTAAGGAATAGGCTTTTCCCAGACTGAATTGTTTGGGGAAGACAATGATACTAGACGCAGGTGGTCAGGTAGTTTCATGGTCTTCTAAACGGATCTAGTTATACCATTCCATTGAGCTAGGGGGCAAAGGTCAGCAGAGCATGCACACAGAAAACACATGCATAGTAGTAATTGGAAGGAGTATTCAGTAGTGGGAGCCACAACAATGGAGGGTGCTGGGTCCCAAAGGGGACTCGCCTATAGCTGGTTATAGCAATGGTCCTGGTGGTGGTGGCCTCAACCCAAGACAAGAGACCATTACCTGTTTCCTCCTCATCCTGGTGCTAAGGATCGTGGGATCGCAGCCACCTGTGCACTGGTATCCAGGATGCTTAAGAAATGAATTTCTCCACTGAATCTGACCTTGCCATAGGGTCTTTGGTCTCCCATAGTGACAGAGGGACCTTGGTCTAGTCTTTTTTATTTACTTCTTTACTCATTTATTCATTTTTCAGCTTTTTTGAGGTAGAATTGACAAATCAAAAGTGTATATGTTTAAAGCGAGCAACTTAATGTCTTGCCACACACACACACACACAGTAAAATGATCACCACAATCACACTAATTAACATATGTATCACATCACAAAATTATCATAGTCTTTTTTTTAAATTTGTGTAGGTTCTGAGAACAATTAATATCTACCCACTTATCAAATTTCAAGTATACTTTAGACTAGTGTAAATTATAGTCACCATGCAGTAATTTGATGTCCAGACTCACTCATCTTGCATAACTGGAAGTTTGTACCATTTGGCCAACATCTTTCTACTTCCTGTTGCCCCCAGAGCTTGGCAAACACTACTCTATCTTCTTTGACCATGAGTGACTGTTTTAGATTACACATATAAGTGATATCATGCAGTGTTTTTTTTCTCTGTGTCTGGCTTATTTCACTTAGCAAAGGATAACAAATGGTGAGGATGTAGAGAAATCAGAAAATTTATGCACTGCTGGTGGAAATTTAAAACCGGCAGCAACTCAAATGCCCACTGATGCACGAAGACTGAAGAAAATGTGGCATGTATATATATACTATTTAGCACTAAAGAAAGGAAGTCCTGTCATTTGTGACAACGTTGATGAATGTGAAGGAGGTTATGCTAAGTGCAATAGATTTTAATTATTTTTTTTAAAGCTGAAAGGTCTAGGTAAAGTTTGGCAGGCCTCTCACAATCATATTCATATGTCCACCCCTCCAGTGGATAGAAGAGCACTTGTTTGTGTGTGTTTCCGTGCGTGTGTGTGCTTCTGTGTATGTGTGTGAATAGGGTAAGAGGAATAAGGAGAAAACTGAAGGAAAGTGTTGGATACACAATAGAAGAATTTTAAACAGTCTATAAAAGCATGAGTGAAGGATTGGAGCCTGGCTTTCTTACAATGAAGTAGTCATACACAAAATAACAGGCTCAGTGATTGGTAATTTGCAAAAATACCCCTCCTTGGGACTGAGGCTATCCTAAGACAGTTGTCAAGCTGTGATGCCAATATTGCTCTTGTGAGTTATATATGCACTCATAGTGTAATGAACACGATAAATAAAGGGGTACATAAATAAAAAATGGCTCAGCACTTTTGGAGGCATCACGGAAGTACCAGTAACCATCTGAGTAAACACACAGAGATGGGAAGAGGTATCTGGAAAGCTGCTAGGTGGCTCCCCTTATTTATGATACTTTCTCTCTGGCACTTCGCAATTTGCAAATTGGTGAGTATCTCTCACATGTTGAAATATTTATAAATTATTCTGTACCATAAAGCTGGGCCTTTTTTTTTTTTTTGTCTTTTTGCCCTTTCTAGGGCTGCACTTGCAGCATATGGAGGTTCCCAGGTTAGGGGTCGAATTGGAGCTGTAGCTGCCAGCCGACACCACAGCCACAGCAATGTGGGATCCTAGTCGTGTCTGCAACCTACACCACAGCTCACGGCAACGCCAGATCCTTAACCCACTGAGCGAGGCCAGGATCGAACCCACAACCTCATGGTTCCTAGTCGGATTCGTTAACCACTGAGCCACAATGGGAACTCCAAAGCTGGGCCTTTTGACTAGTCAGAATCATTATCCTTGCTTTGAGCCACTGTTTAGGACTTTCTTGACCTAAATGAGTCAGTCATGAGTGGACAAGATGTCTAGGTACTCTCTTCCAGTGATTTCTTCTCCTTCACAACCCTGTATGCAGATTCACTCCATCCTCCAGGCAGTCATGCTGCTCAGTTCAATTTCCTATGATGTCTACTATTGCAATGATGACTCATTGAATGTGCAAATGAGTGGAATTTGTTTTTTATAATAATGTAAAAGATTTCATTTTTATTAATCTTTAGGTAAGATGTAATCAACATTTTGTCAGCCATTCTTCTCAATTTGACGTCACACTACAGTATGCCTGAGTATCAAATGGAAACTGACTTCTTGCTATACAACACTTTCCTTACTCTAGCTTTTTGAAGAAACTGCATTCTCTAATCTATTATGTTTTCTTTTCCCCAAATTAGTCTGGTCTGTGTGATGAGTTATGAAGAATGGGATATGTAATATTGTAGATGCATTTAATGTTAATTAAAATTGAGGAGAGGATGCTTTTACTATGGCTAGAGATAGTAGCAAGTTTCATTATTTGGAAGCATTCACTTTAATGATTATTTATTTTCTTTGGTAATTAGTTAAGAAAGTTACCCTTTATCCCAAATTCTGGCAAGATTCTAAACTCTCAGTGCAGGGGTGTATCTTTGAAAAGAAAATTAAAACAAACAAAAAGTAAGGGCGATAATGCTGACCTCTCATTGCCTTTTGGATGCTGGAATGACAGTCACTGCCAATAAATATTTGCAACACCGGCATTAAAAAAAACCAGTTTAAAATGCTGTCTTAAATTTTTGGAGGCAGTGTTTCTATAACTCTAGACCTGCAACAAACTGAAGCAGAATTCCCCACAAGGCAGAATTTCCAAACAAGAATTTCAAAGGGATCAGGGAATGGTGTTCTACATTTTCTGTTGATGTTCCTCTAGAGTTTTTATACTGCAGATTATGTGCAGGTTACACTCTGTTGGGAGAGGCACCCAAGCCAGACACCTGAGAGTCAAGGATTATGCTGGCAGATTTGGACTTGTGCTGCTGGAAGGAGGTGTAGAGGCCAGAATAATTCTGCTTGTTCCTCCAGCACAGAACCCTCACCAAGCCCCTGAGAATTCCTAGACCACAGTCAAAAAGAACTACTTATCTCCCTCACTCACTCTATAGTCATTGCACCACTAACCATAAGTGTGGAACTGCTTTACGCAATGGAGATAGAAAAGTTTAATAAAAAAGTGAAAAAGGAAAATAAGAGTTTAGAATGAAATGCAAGGGAATGATTAACGAATGTGGGAACTTAAGCTGAGGGCGCAGTGTAACTTGGCTGTACACCGTCACAATGAGAACAGGCTTCTCCAATATGAAAAATACAACAGACTAGTGAATATAACAAAAAAGAATCAGACTCACAGATATACACAATGAACCAGCGACCACCAGTGAGGAGAGGGGAGTGGGGAGGGATAGTAGAGGGGCAGAGACTTAACAGAGTCAAATTAATAGGTATAAAATAAGCTACAAGGATATATTATATGACATGGGCCATATAGCAATTAAGGGAAAGTGTTCTGTTCTATCTGCTTCTCACTATATTCTCCTTATTATTACTTTTTCAGCATATCAGATGTTTTTGTTTTATTTTTGTGTATACACTGGTCCAAAATGGTTGCTCTATATAATGGGCTTTATTTCTCTAACACCCCAGTTCCACAATCCAGATTAACTTTTGTCAGCAGCCTCCATGTTTGCGTTGACTCTTCATTTTCACTTTTGGTTCAATAATCCAGGAATTAAGTCAGGACCTTAATATTTTCTCAGAAGAAATTAAGTTTGAGACAAGCATTAATTGACATCTTTTAATCAGAAGTAATTCTGTATTGTTGGGTTACAAACATCTTCCCACTCCTTAAGTACCATTTGTGCCCCTGAATTATAGCTGTAAATAATATTAGAGATATTACTATTGTCAGGGAGGGGAAAATTTTGCCTTCTACTCCTCTGGAGTTCTTGTGGCTAGACTAATAATAAAGTCGACAAAAGGCAGATTAACAAGAGATAAAGAAACACATTTTAATCCATGCATATGGAGGTCACATAAAAATGAGACCTAAGAAGTGACCAAAGCAGGCAGCTTTTATACTCTTCAGAACTGACTAGACAAAGAAACTTAGGTTTTGGGTGCTCGGTGAAGAATCTAAACCGAATTTGGGCTTGAGGGAGTAAATTAAATTAACAAGAGTTGGGAGTTCCCATTGTGACTCAGTGGGTTAAGGATCCAGCAGTGCTGTGGGCTGTGGTCATAGGTCGCCAGTGCAGCTCAGATCTTGTGTCGCTGTTGTTGTGGCGTAGGCTGCCAGCTGTAGCTCAGATCTGACCCCTTGGCTGTGAACTTCCATATGCTGCACCTGCGGCCCCAAAAAGAAAAAAAAAAAAAAATTAACAAAAGTTCTTCATATATATGTAGGCTTCTTAGATTCTCAGCCCAAAGTCTCTGTTTCTGGCTGTAAGAGTAGATGTAGGGAGTACACTTTTTACATGATAGATTTATTTCTTGCTTTCAGGGAAGCAGAAAGGAGGGTCATCAGATTCCTCTTGCATTTGCCATTTCTCAAGTAATTTTAATTCAAAATAATCAATACCCCATTGAGGCCCATTTGAGGGCAGTCTATCTTGGGCTCCAATACTATAAAAAGGCTCTGGAGACCGGATCAATAATTAAATTTGAAGCACCACAAGCATTTAGCACACCCATATGCACGGAATTGTTATATCTACTGTATAGTAGCCACCCTGCTAAGTACCTTCCAGGTATCCTCTGATTTAGAGCAGATTTTTTTTTCCCATTAGTGCTTTTGTTTATAGCACTTAATGAATGGGACTAAAGTAGTGCTGAGAGCCGTGGACATGGAAGGAAATGGACAGTACTGCTGGTCTCCATCAATTGAATTCGACAATTCAGTTGAATATTATAATACTGACTCCTGAAGCAATGACAAAGACAAATCAAGCGCTAAGTTGAGTTGTATAACCCTTCATTGCCATATAAACAACATAAATCTCTACCGACAGAGTACCAAATTATGTTACACGAACTTGTTCTAAATAAGTGGATGTCATAGGGAGGATGTTTTAGGTGGGAAAATTCAGGAGAGGCAAAAACATGGAGGTGAGGATGAGCGTAATTTTACGGTGACAATCAGGATATTGTTGTGATCCAAACTGTTTTCATAATGTTTACTCCATCCTTGGAGGAAAATTATAATATCAAAAGTGCAAATAAACAGGAGAATACTAGCACTCTATTTTAGCCATGAGCACACTTTTATATCTAAAATCAAAGACCTTTTCATATAATCACTTTTGTAAAGGTTCATCCTAAAGGAATATTACATAAATGAGAATTTGGATATCGTGAACAGTGATGATGAAGGCCAAAATTGGATAGATTTAAATTCTCACCAACAAAACAATGTTTTGAATTTGCTAATTTTTTGTTTCTAATAGCTTAATACTGAACAACCTTTGTGTATTTAATCTGATATACCTCCCAATGTTTTTCAAACATGGTGAACTTGATGGCAAATGTCAAAGACATAATGAATCTGAAAATAATAATAATAACGGAGTTCCTGTCATGGCTCAGTGATAATGAATCTTACTTGTATCCACGAGCACACAGGTTCGATCCCTGGCCTTACTCAGTGGATTAAGGATTTGGCATGGCTGTTGTGTAGGCTGGTGGCTACAGTTCAGAGTCAGCCCCTAGCCTGGGAACTTCCACATGCCATGGGTGCAGCCCTAAAAAGACAAAATAATAATAATAGTGGTAATAATAATAATAATAATAATAATAATAATAATATCCAGTATATCAGTTGCTCCAATTTTGACATCCATCAAGCACATACAATTTTGGAATCTCTCCATAATTTTACACAGCTATTTTATTTGACTGTCAGAAAAAAATATCAGAAAAGTTTGTAACCTTTGTGCCTGTTTTAGTCTTTAATCTGCAGCATTTCTTGCAAACTTAAGCAAAGTGTATTTATAACTTTTAATCTATATTGCATATGATGGGTCTGAGATAGTCTGTAGATAGATGTTTTTAGTTAGTTTTCTGGAAAATAGAAGAGATAGCTGTGCTTAAAAGACTGAGGTCATAACTAAAAAAGTTCTGAATCTTAATTTGTAATTTTTTCCAAGCCCATTCCTATAGAAAATTAAGGTGACGGATAAGAGATGGCATGGAGAAGGAGACCATAAATATAGGTATTTATGGCAAATGACATGTATATAGTTTTCCAAAAAGAGAATACAGAAGCAGAAAAAGAAATTAAAACCCATCAAAGTTTATTTCCACTTAGAAAATAAAGTTGTTGTGTACTGGAAAGTAGAACCTAGAAATAAACTGTTATCCTCCATGCCAGACTAAGCATTCAATCAGCAGCCTCAATTTGCAGTGATTTAAAAAATAAGAGGTGAGGGAGTGTTTGGTTATATTTACTTTAAAGTGAAAAAATAAAACAAACAAAAAACAAGGCAAATATACTCTGAAATTTGCCTATGACTACTGTCTTTTAGAGGTAAGAAAATAATACTTATTTTCAAACATATAGCACAATGAAGTATATTCCATGGAAAAGCGTTTGCTTTGGATACTACAATATTTTATTTAAAAATGTGTTTATATGTTGGAGGTGATTGCTTTTTGATTCCAAAGCACTTAAGCCCAGGACAAGACCCTAACTAGGGAAAGAAGTTTATAGGAAGTTTCGCCTTTGTCACTTTCAATTTATGTTACCTGAACGCAAAATGAAAGGGTAAATGTTTTAAAATCCAGTACTAAAATATCCAGTTCTGAGTGTAAACTGCGCGAAAAAGGGGTCACAGGTGAACGATGTCCTCTGATTGCATGAGATACTTCAGGGGCATTTGTGAGCCTATGACTGTGGAATGCCAGAGAATCATAGTCATTATATCGAATTGCACTAGAACAAATCAGGTAATAATTAAAATAAAAATATTTATGATCTTAGGAGCTCATAAGAGCAGAAAAATCTGTCTATAAACTATCCTACATTCTCCATGAGCATATCATGTAAATAAAGTCTGTCAGAACATGGAACAAAAGCGTTCTTGCCAAAATAAATGATGCTAGTGTCAGAATACACTTTTTTTCTAACATGCAATATTTTGGAAAAGTGATATGAAAGGCAGAGCCCAGTAAAGTCTCCATCAAGTCATTGACCATGCAGGTGTGGTCCTCCTACTTAGAAAGTGCCTACACATTTAAGTGTCATAGTTTTATAGTAAGGCCAGTTGACTCAGAATGATGAAGGGACACCATTTTCAGCAGAGACAGTATGCCATTTACAAGTATTGGGTTTTGACAGTTTGGAGAGTATGGCGGAATATGAAATTTTAGTATTTCTTACTCCACTTGACTTCCTGATAACAGCCCTTGCCACTCCACCACCATCCATGGTTAAAGTACAGGTCAAGATGCTTGATTGCCCTGGGAAATTAGCCTGTGTATCCTGACAGCTCCAGATGTGGCAAGAAAATAACAACCTCAATATTAACTTACAATAGTCTGATTTACAAAGCATTGATTGAACAGGTATTCTGTATGAAGTTCTGGGTCAATCTTCTGGGAGAGAAAAATATATAAGATATATTTCTGCTTTCAAGGAGGGCTCTTACTGGTTTGGATAAATGAATATGTAGACAAAATATCACACAATGTGATCAGAGTAAAATAAGAAGCAAGAACATAGATCTAAAGAAAGAAGGAATAATTACATGAACTTGGGTTGGGAGAATACTTTCAAAGCAGCTCAATGGAAGAACTTTTATCTAATCTGAGATTTGGAGGAAAATAGGTTTTCCAAGAAGACAAATACAGAAGGACATTATAAAGTAAAGAGCTCAAGGACATATTCAATAAGTCACCAACAGTTATATGCTGATTGTAGCATACCAGAGAGAGAAAGGAATCCAGGATAATTCCTAGAATTCATATTTTCACCTGTATAGTATTATTTGGAGAATGGAGCAGTGTCTGGAAAAGGGCAAAAAGATGAACACTTTGGGCTTAAACAAACAACAGCAAATAAAAATGGGTTGTATCCATCATAGAGATGACAAAAAACAGATCAAAATTAGGTAATTTATAGGAGTTATACTATGGAAACTATTTTCAAAAGTGTATTAAGGATGAGGTAAACTGCAAGGGCAATGTGACCAGCTCTACAGGTTAGAAAGGAAGTAATTAACCTGCATGGGTAACCTGCGTGGGGCTGCAGAGATGAGTGGAGAGGGATTATGGTCTTTGACCATAGAAATGCAGCTTCCTGGGACAACTCTGTAGGCGAGGAAGCTGTTGAAGAAAAAAACCCAAAAAACAAACCAAAACAACAACAAAAACTCTGCCTGGATTTTCTTTTGTCCCACCTACTATTGTTCATTTCCAATGTTTAAAAAAAAAGGAGGCCAGAAACCTAGGAAGTATTAGTGACATCCACCCTGGACAACACTCAGAGCAGAAAAGGATAGAAGGTTCATTTGAAGAGGCAAGTGGAGGATGTCCAGTCCAGGGCTCAGACTACCAGTTTTAGGATTTACTGTTTACCAGGAAGTCACATGAACATTATCCAATAAGATGCTTTCCTCTGAAAATATAACAACTACAAATTCGTAAAATAGTCGAGATGATTTATGCATACCTATAAGCCATAAAAGTCATGCATGTGAATGTGTTTTATTTAGCTGTCATAATAGCTAAGCCAACTAACTGAAAATCTTGCAGTGTTTCATGGGCCCAACTTACAGGTCAATTCATTCTATCTCAGTGAACAATTGTTAGGCTCACTCCATCTGTTCCAAATTACAAGGTACCCGATTTTACTATTTCCTGTGACTCAGGTAAACAGCAATCATTATTGAGGTAGTTCTAGGTTTTAAAGTAATATGAAACATAAAATGACAAAGAAATAGTGTGAAATTAGATATGTGGTAATAGTCTTAGAGAAATCACAAATACTGTATTTTGCTTGCTATAAACACCAAAAAACACTGTGTAAAAATTGTATTCAGATCTTGTCAGTTACCCCATGCCCTGAGCACCTCTGTGAATTATGATGCTGCAAGAATACAAAGTGATCATTTGTTAGAATGTAGGGGTCTAGAGAGTTTTTGCTATGAAAATACAATTTCACAAGATAATAATGGGCACAAATATTAGAAATTTTTTCTGTGAACATAAATTTGATGGACCACTAAAGAATTTTGTTGGATTCTTGAATCTAGCTTATAGTAAGTACCATAAAATACACTGTATTATCAGCTGCAATTGATTTGAAAAGAAGTTGCAAAAACAAGGGACTTGTATGAGCGCCCTAGTGTGAGCAATTTTTAAACAGCTTACTTATATTGCATATTATTGCTGAAAATGATGTTCACTATGAATAATCAGAGGGACATAATATTTTATTTTAGTGTATATTTTTGAAAATTCATTTTAGATTTGTGGAATATTAGAATTCATAGATGAATTTCACAATTACTTTGAAGCAAGCAAAGATTTCCGTCTTGACTCCTCCCATTGTTTTGTTCCTCATCAATTCAACACACCCAAACTACACATTGTCTTAGATTAATTATACCTCCAAATCCTACATCAACTGTATCATATGGTGCTTTTTCAATGAAAACTAAGCTTCTCCAGTCTTTATTGGTGAATTTCCAATATTGATAGATGCCTATTCTAATAGACAAGCATACCAGTTATGTGGGAAAACTGAAAACGCATGAAGGTATAATGGACAGCTTATATACTTTAATGTATCAGTACTTTACTACGTGATCCCTGATATAAACCTCAAAGCACTTTAATGATAGGGTAGCAGTTCTTTTTTTCTGATACAGAAGAGCAAGCCACACTGCTAGTAAAAGAAGTTCCACTTCTCAGACTTATTTGTGTTTTGATTGTTACATCACGTCAAAATTCTTCCCATTTAATCATACCACCCTTTGTGTACATGACTGAAAATTGGTGGCATCCTTTTGTCAGAGTGACAAAAGTCTTTTCACAGAACTATAAAATAACTAAGATAATTAAAACATTAATTAAATGCTTATCAAGTGTGATGCAATGTTTTGAAAGCTTTATATTTATTTTATCTGATCCTATAACAAACTTCATGACATTGATATTATTATATTCATTTACAGACTTGGAACAATTTTAAGGTTATTGTAACAGGATAATTACACAGCTTGCAAATAGTGAATCAAAATAATAAGGAATAAGAACTAGGTTGCTTAAATTCTTTCTTGGTCTTTAAGATATGTACATACTGTATGTTGTAGAAACAAATATTGTTAAAATTATTTTAATTCTCTTAGGGAATTAAAGGATTTATCAATGCAATGTATCGTGGGACAACAATACAAAAGTGTTCTAATTTATTTTTTAATAAAAGCTCCTTTGCTAGCAGTATCTTACCTCACAGAATTTGTAAAAAAAAGAATGAGTTTTCTTAGTCTTTATTACTGTCACGTTAATATTTAGATATTCTGATTTTATTGTTTCCTCTTGAAAGAGATTCAGTGAAACGTTTCAGTAAACTGAAATAAAAAATGGCAATGATGAATTCATTTTAAATTATTCCTCTTTCAAATTTAGGACTACCAAGAAAATAGTTCACAGTGGAGACTGTAACTGAAATTTTTATGAGCAGATTACATAATGCTTGAAAAGAATATTCAGTAAATGTATTAAAACATGTTTGACATCAAAGTTGGAGTTCATGAAAATTATCTACACCTGTGATTTTTAAATATTAGCTTTAAGAAAATCACTCATTTGTTAAAATAAAAGTATACAGAATACTAATTCCCAGTTCAAACATAGTGAATCAGAATTGTTAATGCCACGTCATCAATTTATGTGTTAAACAGGTACCTCTGATGATTCTGTTTTGCAGACAAGTTTGAGAATCATGAGTTTATAGCACCCTCACCGCCACTTGCGGGACTGTCATAGTTAGCACTTTAAGACAGCAGAACAACCTCAATAACATAGTAGTTCTTGATTAGAGGAATTACTGAAAGATCGTTATAGGTCTGAAGAAAATCATTAGAACTTCTGTTCATAAAATGCACAGAGAATGTTGAAATTCTTAAAATTGCATCTTTTGGAGTTCTCATTGTGCCTCAGTAGAAACAAAACTGACTCGTATCCATGAGGAGGCAGTTTCGATCCCTGGACTAAGGACCCAGGTGTTAAGCACCTCAGTGGGTTAAGGACCCGTGTTGCCTATGAGCTGTGGTATAGTTCACAGCTGCAGCTCTGATTCAGCCGCTAGCCTGGGAACCTCCATTTGCCATGGGTGTGGCCCTAAAAAGACAAAAAAATTTTTTTAATTAAAATTGCATCTTTTTACCAAATTCTTCCCCCTAGTCTACCTAAATTTTGCCTTACAACATTTACAATGTTTTATATGATTTATACTGCTGTCCAAAATGAAAGTTTCATATTAAGTTTGAGCAGAAATTTTCTTGGAAAATTCTCTATTTCAGCCTGAGAGTACAAATTTAACTGCTCAAGGCAGTCATGATTTAGGAAAATCAAGAAATATGCTTCATAAGCTTCATGGTCTGTGTTAAACTCAAGGCTATATATATTTACATTTATTCTTTAAGAATTAGATAAAATTGTGTCGTTAAGATTGACTATCATAATAAGTAAAAGAGCATTTATGTATCCATCAACAGATGAATGAATTAAGAAGATATTATACACACACATGCATTACTCAGTCATAGAAAAGAATGAAATAACGTCATTTGCAGCAACATGGAGAGACCTAGAACTTATCATACTGTGTGAAGTAATTCAGAGAAAGACAAATATCGTATGATATTACTTACATATGGAATCTAAGAAAATAATACAAATGAACTAACATAAAACAGAAACCGACCCATAGACATAGAAAACAAACTTATGGCTACCAAAGGGGAAGGAGGGGGAAGGGATAAACTAAGAATTTTGGATTAACATTAACACACTATCATATATAAAATAAAGAACAAGGACCTACTGTATAGCACAGGGAACTATATTCAATATCTGTAATATCTATAACAGAAAAATAATGTATACGTGTATATATATGTACGTATGTATAACTGAATCACTTTGCTGTACACCTTAAACTAACACAACATTGTAAATCAACTATACTTCAATAAAAAAAGAAAATAAAATAAAAAGGAAAAATAGCATTTATGGTTTAGTTTGAATAAAATGTGTCTTATCTCCTACAGTGCTCTTTACATCAACAGTAATTGAAATGTTAAGACTCCCTACATGTTCTCTTTTAGCTTGCTGAAAAAAGTAATAATTAATTGGCTAGCATCACTAAGATTTTTTTTCACCCTCTCAAGATTCTTTTCAATTATAATCCTGATGTAGGATTTCAAATTTCATGAGTTTCAAATGTAATTTTTATTGACTCCCCAAACTGGTGGGCAGGCAGGGATGGGGAGGATGAAACAAAAAGAATGTGGCAAATTTCTGTTACAGTATTACAGTCTACTCAACTCAATAAATAATCTTTTTTTTAGGGACACACCCATGGCATATGGAAGTCCCCAGGGTAGGGGTAAAACAGGAGATTCAACTACCAGTCTATGCTACAGCCACAGAAATGCCAGATCTGAGCTGCATCTGTGATGTACACCACAGCTCATGGCAATGCCAGATCCTTAACCCACTGAGTTTTGGGCCAGGGATCGAACCTGCATCCTCATGGATAGTAATCAGGTTCTTAACCTGCTCAGCAATGATGCAAACTCATTTAATTCAACATACATTTATTTATTTACTTTATTTATTTATATTTTTTCCATTATAGTTGATTTGCAGTGTTCTGTCAATTTTCTACTGCACAGCAAGGTGACCCAGTCACACATACATGTATACATTCCTTTTTCTTACATTGTCATGCTCCATCACAAGTGACCAGACATAGTTCCAAAACAAAAAGACAGCTTACAAAATGGGAGAAAATAGTTTCAAACAATGCAACTGACAAGGGCTTAATCTCTAAAACATGAAAACATCTTATACAACTCAACAGCAAAAAAGCCAACGACCCCATTGAAAAATGGGCAAAAGACCTGAATAGTCATTTCTCCAAAGAAGATATACAGATGGCCAACAAGCATATGAAAAAATGTTCAGCATTACTGATAATTAGAGAAATGCAAATCAAAACTACTATGAGGTACCACCTCATACCAGTCAGAATGGCCATCATTAATAAGTCCACAGATAGCAAATTCTGGAGAGGGTGTGGAGAAAATGGAACCCTCCTGCACTGTTGGTGGGAATAAATTGGTACAACCATTATGGAAAACAGTATGGAGGTACCTCAGAGAACTATACATAGAATTATCATATGACCCGCCAATACCACTCTTGTGAAATATCCAAACAGAACTCTTGGGCATAAATACTGATAATACTTTCCTTGAAAAAGACACATGCACCCACGTATTCACTGCAGCACTATTCACAATAGCCAAGACATGGAAACAACCTAAGTGTCCATTGACAGATGACTGGATTAAGAAGATGTGGTATATATACACAATGGAATACTACTCAGCTCTAAAAAGAACAAAATAATGCGATTTGCAGCAACATGGTTGGAACTAGAATCTCTCATACTAAGTGAAGTAAGTCAGAAAGAGAGAGACAAATACCATATGATATCACTTATATCTGGAATCTAATATATGGCACAAATGAACTTTTCCACAGAAAAGAAAATCATGAACATTGAGAACCGACTTATAATTCCATTTCTAAAAAGCGAAGACTGAAGGACATGGTGACGAGGGCCTGTGGTCACCGGCTTTCCCAAACTGTCACTATAGCTGCTGCTCTGAGCGTCTCCCTTGCTGCCTCTAACCGTATCATCATCACTTTACCAGCTTCTAGTTTGAGGCTCTAATACGCCTTGAGCCATATCACATATCTTTCCAGTAATGCCTCAAGTGCATCTAAGAGGAGTCAAATTCCATAAAACTTTCTTGAAAGACTCAAAATAGGGATATATCCTTTTTGAGAGTAGAGATCTTGGTAAAATTGTTTATTATGGTTTCCTGATTTTTGTGTAGTCTAGACTGTAATATTTTTGAGTCCCTCTTTAAGAAAACTAACACAAAATGAAGGAAATAAAGTTTTTATTTTATATCCATGTCATGATATTTTCTTGTTCCAGTCATTCTGTCAATCGGTTGGAAAGGAATTTTATCACTGGGCCCATCAAGACCATTTGCTTTCATAAAATGTTTTATGTTAAAGCCTTGGAAGTGATTCATGTCATGAATATTCAATAACAATTCTCTTAGTATCGAATGACTGAATATAATCAGTCACTTATTTGTTGAATTTCTACTAAATTCCAGGGATTATGTCCAGTGTTTCACATACATGGTCCCAATTAATGCTTAGGACAATGACTAAGGTATACAATGCTTTCCCCATTTTACACATGAGAGGACTGGGAAAGGAGGGTTATTGAATTTGCCCACAATCACAGAGCAGTAACATAAGCAGGGATTTGAATTTCTGTCAGTCTGATCAGGTAGCTCGGATGCTTGTATAATACAAGGAGCATTCAGAAATGAACATTTACTGAACATTCACAGTGCAGTAGCCGTGCTGACCTTTCTGAAACTTAAAAGAAGTAAAATCTAGTCTTTTCTCAAGTCAACTATATTTGACTGGAATGCTGTTGTTTTGGAGAATCCCATGACTTATCCCATAATTATATTATGTCTCTGCAGCCATCACTTCCATGCACATGTTTCTGCCATAAGCCAGAAATACGGACAGATAGAATTTGAAGGATCTTTCTCTACTTCTTTTTCTCCTTCTGCAATTGCCCTCCCTTCAGTACCTTTCCAGCAATCACAATTGCTGTGACTTGGTGTCCTAGTAACAGGCCATAAAAACTATCATTTTTCTTCCAGCAGCACCATCCTGATGCTATAAGCTGCAAAAATGGAAACTTACTTCAGGTACACTCGCCACCAGAATCTGTCTCTCACTCTCCAGTGCTTGCTGCTATTTGCTCTGTGTATTCTCTCCAAATTTTATAGTTGTTACCTGTTGATCTAGATAAATTGGCAGTGAAAGAGGATCTACTTAACTTGAAGAAAATGTTTCACTTTTCATTATTGGTCTCCAAGTTTGATGACTAAAGATAACCCATCTCCCTATCATTTTCATCTTTTACATCATATAAAAATTGACTTTATAGACTTCACTAATTTTTTTTTTTTTGCCTTATCTAGGGCCACACCCGTGGCATATGGAGGTTCCCAGACTAGGGGTCTAATTGGAGCTGTAGCTGCTGGCCTTCGCCACAGTCACAGCAACAGGGGATCCGAGCCACGTCTGCAACCTACACCACAGCTCACGGCAACGCCGGATCCTTAACCCACTGAGCAAGGCCAGGGATTGAACACGCAACCTCATGGTTCCTAGTTGGTTTTGTTAACCACTGATCCATGACGAGAACTTCTAGGTTTTACTAATTTAAATGCTACCTGAGATGATGTGAGACATCTAAATTGAATTTCTTAGCAGTAATTTGAAAATGATGGACTAACAATCAAGAAGATGGGCAGAACCGGCATGAAAGGAACACAATAGCTGAAGCTGGGGCATAGATGTGGTGGAGAATGCTGAGGGAGAAAAAGACCCACGAAGTTCAGAATTCTAAATGTATGTCAGATACAGAAAAGTAGGCACAGAAGTTAAAGGAAGTCATAGGTGGTGATGAAGAAAAGCTCTGTTTATTGATATAAAATAGAAGTAATGTCTGTGGTTCCATAATACAATAACTTGGACAGGTTACTTAATCTCTTTAAGCTTCAATACCTCATGTGTGATATGGAAACTATTTCCTCAGCATTGTCTTTTGATAACTTAGTGGTAATATGTATGTAAAGTTTTAAATTATTTTTCAGTTAGCTTTTATTGGTACAATGTTTTATTTATATATTCTACAAAGTAATACCAGTTATCCCAGTAACAATATTTGAAATCAATAAAAAGCAGCCCTTACTCGCTTGAAACTGAGAAGGTGGAATAGGCTATTACAGTAAAAAAAAAAAAAAAAAATGCTTGCCTTACTGAGAGAAGTACAGTGGACCATGAGAACAAATAGTAGAACTATCTACACCAGATTCAAGAAATCCAGAGGAAGTGATATTAAAACTAAGATTGAATGGTGAGTCAGGGTTAACCAGGTGAAAAGGAAGTAAGCAAAAATGCTATAATTTGTAGGAAATTGTGGTATATGAGTTTATGGAGTCACGGCATACAAATCTTTTGGTCATTTTCATTAAATATTGACCACACGGAATGGAATCGTTAATTATTTGTTAAAAACAAATACCAATACATCCCCGTGATTATATCATGAAAATAGAATACAGAAAAAGAGAGTTTTTTCCTTTGCTTTTTTTAAATGTCAAGAGAATACATTCAAAGGCTAACATGATCCTCTTACGCTTATCTTTAATACATATACCACACAATTGTTTAATAAAAGATAGCTTTAAAAAAAGTAAATAATTCCTGACCATGGAATTTTTTTTAATTTATTTCTTTTATAGGTGTACATAAATCATCACAAGTCAATTTGATAGATTTTGTGTCCTAAACCCACAGTGCATTGACCATGGAATTTTAGATGATTTTATTGCTTATAGTTACTTTCTAGTTAGTATCTAGAAATTAGTATCCTAATGAAGTCACTGTTAAAAAGTGATCAGCAATAGACATGGATATTCACATGTTAAAATTTATCAGTCAGGAGTTCCTATTGTGGCACAACGAGGATTGGTGTTTTGGGTGAGCTGGGATGCAGGCTTGATCCTTGGGCCAGCACAATGGCTTAGGGATCTGTCATTGCTACACCTGTGGCTTAGGTCACAACTGTGACACAGTTCTGATCCCTGGCCCAGGAACTCCGTATGCAGCAGGGAGGCAAAAAAAAAAGAAAAAAAAATTATCAAAGTGAGGTTCTTACATGCCAAAGGCAATGAGTTGGCAAGAACATTTTAAGACTTTTGGAATTTTGTCATGGCTCAGTGGGTTAAGGATTAGGCATTGTCACTGCTGTGGCTCTGGTTACAGCTGTTGTAAAAAAATAACTTGCACAAATTCTGGAATAACTGTTTACATTTCCTCTAGTTAATGACTTTAAAGAGTAGAGAGAAGAGAATAACCATGTGGGAGACAGGACATCTGAGTTCTGGTCCTGACATTTGGCAACGAGGTTAGTGACAGTATCTTTGATTTCTCAGGTAAAATGCAGATGTCACTCAGGGCTTCCCTCTACAAAGTCCTTAGAGGCCCCAGATTTTTCATATAATTGTTCTGCGTTGCGCATATCTGCTGAATTTTGAAATTTCTGTGAACTTCCACATGTCTTTACTGCTTACATCTCATTGGCAAGAATTTGGCACCTTGTCTTTCTGCAATAGAGGCTGGGAAATGCAATCTTTATTCTGATATGTTTTGTCCCCACATAATAAGTTAGGTTTCTATTCTTTTTTTTTTTTTTTTTTTTTTTTTTTTTTTTTTTTTTTTTTTTTGTCTTTTTGCCTTATCTAGAGCCGCACCCGCGGCATATGGAGGTTCCCAGGCTAGGGGTCTAACAGGAGCTGTAGCTGCTGGCCTTCACCACAGCCACAGCAACGTGGGATCCGAGCCGTGTCTGCAACCTACACCACAGCTCACGGCAACGCCAGATCCTTAACCCACTGAGCAAG
>PVHT021183666.1:22793309-22889426 GCA_004024745.2 Catagonus wagneri | reverse complement strand
TTTTTTTTTGTCTTTTTGCCTTATCTAGAGCCGCACCCGCGGCATATGGAGGTTCCCAGGCTAGGGGTCTAACAGGAGCTGTAGCTGCTGGCCTTCACCACAGCCACAGCAACGTGGGATCCGAGCCGTGTCTGCAACCTACACCACAGCTCACGGCAACGCCAGATCCTTAACCCACTGAGCAAGGCCAGGGATCAAACCCAAAACTTCATGGTTCTTAGTCGGATTCGTTAACCACTGAGCCACGAAGGGAACTCCAGGTTTCTATTCTTCTGAAAGTAAACATGAATGTTTGGCTACATCTAGTGGCTTTCTCCACAGAAGCATCAATGATAATATTAATAGTAATATTAATAGTAAGCATCAATGATAATATTAATAGTTAGTATCTAGATAATAGATAATATTAATAGATAACATTAATAGTTAGTATCTATTATTAATAGAAATATTAACAATAAATACAATAATACTTATAAACTATTCAGAGTGGCCAGATGCATTTTTGTGATATCTCAGAAGCAGTTTTACTTTTAGTGACACTAAAGCAAATGTCTCTTGCCTTACTTACTCTATTCTTAACATTTTTTCCAGGCAAATGGACTCAGGTAGGGCAAGTGAGCTAGTGTTTATGTTTAACTTTTTTTTCTTTTATAAATTGGCATTGAAAAAGCCAGTTTACTATTTTGAGTTCATTTACTAAAAGCATATGATAATGTTCATCACTGATCAACAAAGATTCATATATTTTCTCCTCCCATTATGGACAGAATTTACTTCCTTACTTCACTGATGCTAGTCTTGGTCACACGACTTGCTTTCACCAGATAGAAACAGGGACTCAAAAGTGTGCTTAGCATTTATGTTCCAATCTGCCAGGAGAAAAACCTGCCTGAGCTGCTTTCCACTAGGTCCCCAGCATAAAACATACTGAAAAGATCCAAATTTGACCTGTAGGCTGAAATAGAACTATAGTCTCAATCACACATCTGCTAACCCAGAAATTCATGTGCAGAAAATAAATGCATTTTGTAGGTCACAATATTTTTTGTTGCATAGGAAAGCTGACAGATACACACTGTTAGCATTATCTCATCCAATTCAATAGACTTCCTTTTTGATTAGTTCTACCATCTAAGAGACATCAAGCAATTCTATCTTTGGAACTCATTTCATCAGAACTCTTTTATCTGGATAAGACATTTCAGTGGGTGCCTTATCTTCTAGATTAGCCCATATTCAGTGAGATTTTAACTGGCAAGGCTTTGTAATACAACGAAACGCTGAAGAAGACCTTTTAATTAAAGCGAGACCACAGGCAACTTCAATGAAATTACTTTTGTCATTAATGTATGAAGATCTAAGAGGCAAGATTGCCATGTAACTCTTCAAAGAAACTCCTGGTTTGACTGAGGTTAAGTCCCAGGTTGCTAGTCAGCTGGTATCCCATAGGGTGGCTTTTCTATTAATGAGATAATTTCTGTCTATCCAAAAAGTCATCAGTCAGGGTTTCCACACAACCATATATGTGCAGGCCGAAACAAATTCCTCTTACTCAGCTTTGTTTTTTTATTAACCAATTCCTTTACTTAAATTTTTTCTACTTGATCTTTTTTTTTTTTTTTAAATTGGGCACACCCACCACATATGGGAGTTCTCAGGCCAGGGACTGAATGCAAGCCACAGCTTTGATCTATTTTTGTCTTTTTTTTCTTTCAGGGCCACACCTGTGGTGCATAGAGGTTCACAGGCTAGGGGTCTAATTGGTGCAACATCTGCTGGCCTACGCCACAGCCACAGCAACGCAGAATCCAAGCTGCATCTGAAGCCTACACCACAGCTCATGGCAACGCCGAGTCCTTAACCCACTGAGTGAGGCCAGGGATCGAACCCGCAGCCTCATGGTTCCTAGACATTCGCTTTTCTGTGAGCCATGATGGGAACTCCTTCACAGCTTTGATCTACGTGGCAGCTGTGGCTATGCCAGTTCCCTTAACCCCCTGCTCTGTGCTGGGGATCAAATCCACTCCTCCACAGAAACTCAAGCCATTGCTGCAGTTAGATTCTTAACACACTATGCCACAGCAGGAACTCTTCGACTCTTCTTAACTTCCATTTTATGGGAGCTGGGGAAATATGGCAGGCCAAGACTAGTTAACAAGAGTCTGCTCGTGTTTTACCAAGATCAAAAGGGAACAAATGGAGTAAGTTCAAATCATGGTTTCCAGTAATAACAACATAGTATCAGAAAAGCATTTTTAACCATTAAGATGATAGGGGTAAAGACAGATGATGAGGGCTCAGGAGCTAAGGTACTCTTATAGATCAAAGTAGTCCTTTGATAAGGACTCTTATCCTTATCAAAGTAGGATAAGGTGACTGGATTCATTATAAAGGTTATATTATTAAAGCACAAAAGGTGGAAGTCTATTGTTATTCATTTGTTTTTAACTAGGCAATGGGTACATAAGAAACTAATGTTATACTGTTTTTATAAACAATGAAACCAAGACTAAAAGTGCTGTGGTATCCTATTTCATTCCAGATGCTCATCTCAGTAAGAATCATGGCTTTTACTCAAACTTCCATATTCATAAATGATGACAATACATATAAATCCCGAGAAATGTTAAAAACTTTTGAAAACATAGAGTTTTAAATCTGGTTTTTAAAAGGAGCTTGTTGGCATAATTTATAGGAAGACAAAAAAAAAAACTATATTCCATATCTCCTGCCCAATCTCAGTTCTCTCTTTTATTATACATCCCAATTGCATGCACAGTGCATTGCTCTTTGTTGTTCACTATCCTGTCTGCTAATGACCTGGATTCAAGAGGTTTATATAATCAGTTGGAAAGCTGTCAGAGGCTATCCATCTTTTATATTAAAAGTCTACAATTATTAGATGGCAATATATATACCAATCCATTCATGCTTTTCTTATGTATTTTATGTACTCAATGAATTCCATGACAAAATCTTTTGAAGATTATTTAAATGAGAATGGCAGAGTTAAAACTCTAAAAGTGATTGAAAATTAAATAGAGCAAACGGGAAAAATTCACTTATAAGGGTAAAAGGCATATTTATTTTTTAAAATTGAATAACCTGATTCCAAAACCAAAAGCATTAATGTTTCTCATTTAGACATAAATTTATTCCCATGGAAAGAAATAACACACAAAGTTAGTTAAATTTCTTCTGAAATGTGGAAAGATGACAAGAATGGAAAGACTAACATTATTTGCATTTCTTCTGTAAGTCTGGAATGCTGGCAGGTGACTTAATATGTTATTTTATTTGATTTCTGCAATGACCATGGTAGAAAGTGATTATTAGTTACATTTTATATAAGAAGTAATTAAGGCTCAAAAACATTGCCTAGAGTCACACACCCAGCTAGAAAACGAGAAGTCATTCAGATAAAGAGTGGCAAAAATCAGATTTAAACCCAGCTCTGAAACCTATATTCTTCCAATCCTAGATATTTCCATTCACTCATGAAAGACTGGCCAGGTAACTCTCACATCACCAACATCAATCTATACACTATGAGGGGTGAAAACACTAAGAGAGCTCAACCCTTTTGTCAAGAGTTTACAATCTAATCAGAAAACAACATCCAGGAACAATAATACCTGATTATGATATACAAACTTAATTGAGTCCCACATAATTTGGAGATTTAATCAACACGAGCTTATATTCTTTAGGGATTTATGTTAGATTTGCAAAGAAGAAAGGAATTACGAGCTTTCAAAAGCAATAACGTGAATATAAGATCAATTCTAGCATAGGAAAAACAGTGTGATATCAACCTAGAAAAACATAAAATTGATTTTTCCATGTAATCATTTAAGCACTGTTATATTATTTACTATATACCTTAGTTTCTACACCTGCACCATGGAAATGATCTTTCACAGTGTTGATGTCAGGATTACTTAGGAAAATGTATGGGGAAGCAAACAGTGAACTGTTAGGTTAAAATTCAAAGAAGTTACCAGAAGGCGCATTTTTTTAGAATGTGAAATTCCAGCTACACTCAGAGTAATGAAATACCTAATCCAAAACTGTCAAAAGTTTTACAAAAAGAAAATACCAAGCTGTATGCTCTTAAATTTTAAAATTCTTCTTTGATACTTTATGATTCATAAATCATTGAGATATTTGTTTATATAGCTCACTGATGTTCAAGAAAAACCTAGTTCTTAAATAAGATCTTGAAAGAAACCAACATCCATACACTGCCCCAAAATTATTCAAACCACACAAAAGATAAGGGTAGGCACATTACAAAGTAGGAAGTGCCTGAGGGTTCAAGTGGGTACAATAAACATCAGAAACTTGGAAATTTGACTAGAATATATTATTCAGGCAGTGAGGTTGTGCTTCATACGTGACATTTTTTTTTTTTTTTAATGGCTGCACCTGCAGCATACGGATGTTCCCTGGCCAAGGACTGAATCCTAGCTACAGCTGCAACCAATGCCACGGCTGCGGCAATGCAAGATCCTTAACCCACTGCACCAGGCCAGGGATCGAACCTGCACCTCTGCAGCGACCAAGCCTCTGCGGTTGGATCTTTAAGCCACTGTGCCACAGCAGGAATTTCTGAATTTTATATTCACTTATGGAACACTCTCATGGTATGAATTTTATATTTATGTAACATATTCAAATGTGAAATTTATCATGATTCACATATGGAACACTCACACACATATACATAGATCCATATGCCTACATATATATGTATCAATATACACATATATATATTCAGGTGTATATACACACACATATTCATTTACTCTTCAAAAGAACTCTTTAGATATTTGTCAGTATTTTCTGAATGAGAAGACCTAGGCATACAGAATTTAAAATGTTGTTATTTGCCCATTGTAGAAGGATGTAATCTTCACAGCTTTACTCTAGCCAGGGTCTAACACTCAGCTAGTATAGTACTATTTAGTAGAGGTACAGTAGAATGTCTCCATTGATGTAATAGTATAGCTTTCTTCTTATACAAAATAATGATTGCGACTGAAAACAAAGTATATGATTTGTGTGGCCACTGTGGTATATAGTAAATAAAACCTTTATAAAGTAAAGTGGCCTAGTTTAGGATCTCGTGACAGGGATGGATTGGAGAGTTACACAAGTAGTTGTAGAAGTCCCAGCAAAGGACCACAAATAGAAAGGGAAACCTAGGGAACTTTGGGAGATCACTATAAGTTAGTAATCGCTCAATAGGGCCATCAAAATGAGACAGACTTGCTTGACTAGTGGAGGCATGAGATATGTCTCAGGTCATTGGGTGGGGGATAGGGTGAGGCCTGCATTCAGGTTCAGACCAAGGAAAGGAGTTTAAGGACCACCCTTCTGATGATTTGAATAACCACCACAACAGTCCTAGTTTGATCTTATTTGGTCAAATCCTCTCTTACTGGATATCAAGGAGGAGCCACTACTCAAAAAAACAGGAACTGATGTTCTTCCCCCACCCTAACTCCCCTTGTATTACAAAACTGTAGCCTACCTAATTCTTGGGGCAGAGCCTCCTTCCCTGCCTGTTTGCATCTCACAAGTATCCTAACTTAATAAATCTGTTTCTTGTCTCTTGCTGATTTCTTTCGTGCAGAGACACAAAGTACCTGAACCTCAGTAAGTCTAGACACTGTGTGAGTGATTCTAATTTAAAAACTGTGGGTTCAAGTCCCCATCTGGGTTTAGGCTAGGTTCAAGTCCCTATGTGGTACTGGCTGGCTTCGAGTCCCAGAACGAGTTCAAGTCCCAATCTGGGTTTAGGATGGGTTTGAGTACCGGCACATGGATTCAAGTTCCAATCTGAGTTCTGGCTAGGTTTGTGTCATAAATGCTGTCAGTTCACTATTGTTACCACTTACTGACTTTGTGATATTAGGGTAATTTGATTATACAACCAAAACTGTAGTTTAATGAAAATTGCAATTTGCAAAATTTCATAAGAATCTTTATATCTGTTATGCCAAGTAATCCTCACAATTTTTTTTTTGAAGTTGGTAGTGTTAGATTAGAAAACCAAAGAAGAGGTGGGAGCCCTGTGTGCTCAGATTTCAAGCAAGCTTTATTGACCAAGAGATTGGCCAGGAGCTCTGAGACAGAATTCAGGCTTCCCATGCTTAGGGAATAGTTGGTTACATAGGAAAAATACTTCGTTACATAGTTAAATAGAACCTATTTTTAGCACAGGTTTGTTCTTGGGCTAAGTCAGTATTCAAGGGATAGGGGGAGGCAATCTCCAGGAAGTTGTAAAGAAAGATCCCATGACGAATGACTGTTTTAAGCTTAACTGGTCTCCAGATACTATAAAATTCTTAGAGGAAAACATAGGCTGAACACTTTCCGACAATAACCACAGTAATATTTCCTCAGATCCACCTCCTAGAGTAATGACAATAAAAAGAAAAATAAACAGTTGGGACCTAATTAAACTTAAAAGTTTCTGCACAGCAGAGGAAACCCTAAACAAAATGAAAAGACAACCCACAGAATGGGAGAAAATATTTGCAAATAAAGTGACTGGCAAGGGATTAATCTCCAAAATATATAAACACCTCCTGTAGCTCAATATCAAAAAAACAAACAACTCCATTAAAAAATGGGTGGAAGATCTAAACAGACAATTTTCCAAAGAAGACATACAGATGGCCAAAAAACACCTGAAAAGCTGTTCAACATCACTAATTATTAGAGAAATGCAAATCAAAACCACTGTGAGGTACCACTTTACACAGGCCAGAATGGCCATCATCAAAAAGTCTACAAACAATTAATTCTGTAAAGGGTGTGGAAAAAAGGGAAACTTACACTGTTGGTCCAAATGTAAACTGGTACAACCGCTATGGAAAACAGTACGCTATGGAAAACAGTACGAGGTTCCTCAAAAAACTAAAAATAGAATTACCATTTGATCAGCAATCCCACTCCTGGGAAATTCCAGAGAAAGCTTGATTAGAAAAGATACATGTACTCCAGTGTGTTCACTGCAGTACTATACACAATAGCCAAGACATGGAAGCAACCTAAATGTCCAACAGAAAAGTGGATAAAGAAGATGTGGTACGTATACACAGTGGAATATTGGCCATAAAAGAATGAAATAATGGCATTTGCAACAACATGGATGGACCTAGAGATTATCATGCTAAGAGAAGTTAGACAGTGAGACACAAATATCATATGCTATCACTTATATATGGAATCTAAAAAAGGATACAATGAACGTCCTTGCAGAACAGATACTGACTCACAAACTTTGAAACACTTATGTTTCCAAAGGAGACAGGTTGGTGGGGGAGGGATGGGCTGGGTGTTTGGGATGGAAATGCTGTAAAATCGGGCTGTGCTGACTGTTGTACAGCTATAAACATAAAATAAAATTCATTGAGTTAAAAGCAAAATAATAATAATAATAATAAAATAAACAAAAAGAAAATTTAATTGGTCTCCAAGGCAGCTCACTGTTGGGGTGGGGATCAGCCTTCCAAATTATAAATCTGATTAGACGGAGTTCCCTTCGTGGCTCAGTGGTTAACGGATTCAACCAGGAACCACGAGGTTGCAGGTTCGATCCCTGGCCTTGCTCAGTGGGTTAAGGATCCGGCGTTGTCGTGAGCTGTGGTGTAGGTCCCAGACATGGCTCGGATCTTGCTTTGCTGTGGCTGTGGTGAAGGCTGGCAGCTACAGCTCCTGTTAGACCCCTAGCTGGGGAACCTCCATATGCCGTGGGTGTGGCCCTAGGTAAAGGCAAAAAGACAAAAAAAAAAAAAATCTGATTAGAGTTTTGGTCGCACCTAGCAAATCATGTCTGATTGCCCACATTAGAGGTAGTCTTGAAATCTTCATTTTGCCATTGGGAAAACTGAGAAGCAGAGCAGAAGTGAACGTCCCTAGGTCCTCCTAGGTAATGGTGAAGTCAAGATTTTAACCTTGTTCCAGCAACTCAGTTTTTAGCCACTTAGATACACTGTTTCTCACCTTGGCCTGTGAACCCATTTCTTTCCTCTTTTAACTAAGGGTAAGAGACTCTACAAATATGATTATGATGATGATTAGCACATGGATTTAGACTCTACTGTGTCTTACCATACAGTGTGACCTGAGGCATCTTGGAGGGTAAGTGCTCTACAAAGGGAGGCACAATCTAGCTTCTCACCAATTCTGTAACTGCTCATTCTTGAATTAAAACCAGAATTGATTTCTTATTGTTGACAGTGCAGAGCGAGACCTTGGAAAGGAGAGGCTGTTTTGTATAGAACATTGCTATGGACACCAATGGCCTTTGTCTGGATTTGCTAGCAACCACAGTTGAGGACCAGCCATGCTGTTGAGAAATTAAACCACTGGAAAATGTACATCCTTCTACATTTCAAGTTATCTTTGTACTTAGAAAGCTATGTTTTAATTGAGAGACAGCTAGGATCCAAGGAGGTACGGCACTAGCTCAAGGTAACACAGAACATGGACACTTTGCTGGAACATCCTGACTGAGGCATTATAACTGAGCAGGGCCCCATGGAGCTTTCCTGGATAGGCCCTTCCTGGATAGTTCCTCTCTGAAGTATATGGCACACATTTCCTGAGCTGTTTTACTGATGTCAACTGGCCACCCCCGCCTAAGGAAGGTGTTAACTATTTGATGACTCTGAGTACAGAGCCCCCAGGCCTCCTGGAGCTTAAATACTGATAATGTTAAGTGATACTGTGACACAGCCCTGTTACCTCACCATCGGCCAGAGAATTGTGCACAAGCTGATCACAAACCCTGCAACAACGGCCCTCCACTCCACCTACTCCCCCCAACCTGGTTTTTAAACATGCTTTGCTGAAAACTCTTAAGGGATTTTGGGGGTATTTTGGGGCTTGAGCCACCTGGCTCCTTGCTGGGCCCCTCAGTAAACTTATCTCTGCTCCAAACTCTGATGTTTTGGTTTGTTTGGCACTATGCTAACTTGAGCTAACACCATCAATAAATAGTCTGAGCTTCAGAAGATAACTTAGTATATTAAAATTCAATAATAAGTGTATATGTTAACATGTATGCATATATAAACAAGATATATAAGTATATTGATAAACAGTATCATCAGTGTTCAAGTTGTATGAAAGTATTAAAAATACTCAATAGTTTCTGTATTTATTCATAAATTTCTTTGCAAACTCTTTGGGGATAACATGAGAACCAGTGAAGTTTATGAATTCTACAGCACTGGCATTTCTTAATTTTATAACCTTAGGTGAATTTCTTAATCTTCTAATCTTTACATTTTCCACTTGGAAGTGGCAATAAACAATGTCTACTTTGTAGAGTTGGTGTGAAAATAAATTGATTCAATATGTTCCATAAATGACTGAACATAGGTCAATTATTTAAATTAGTACATTGGCGGTGACTGCACAATAATGTATTTTATTAATTGAAGTATTTAAGTATACTTTTATCTTATTTTAATTGTTTTTTGTCTTTTTAGGGCCACACACACAGCACATGGAGTTTCCCTGGCCAGGGATCAAATCATAGCTAAGCTGCTGGCCTACTCCACAGCCACAGCGATGCCAGATCTGAGCCACATCTGCGACCTATACTACAGCTCATGGCAGCGCTGGATCCTTAACTCACTGAGCGAGGCCAGGGATGGAACCTGAGTCCTCATGGATGATAGATTCATTTCCACGGAGCCACAAGGGGAACTCCTAGGTATTCTTTTAAATTCACAAATGTTTGAAAAAGGAAAACAACTATAGGGTTACATCAACTGATTTCAACTAATTTGAATTAATAAAAGGAAAACTGAGGAAAACTTGACGGAAGAGTATTTTTGGTAAATGCACTTAGTACTTTTTTCTTTAATCCAAAGTATTAGACACTGTTGTGTCTAATACCAGTGCTACAACATGTGCTAATGAATAGGTAATATTTGGTAATAGGTGATATTTGTCAGTCACCAAGGAAATGTTAATAATAAGTTGCAGACCAGACACAATTTATTGAAATATTAGAAATAGTTACTAACTAGTCTTTATTTTAGTATTGGTTCAAAATGCTCATTAGAAAAATATACATAAGTAAAATCTCAATAAATCCTTTTAGTCCAGGTAAAAATTGTGACTTTTTTTAAAAGTAGAGAACATGAGTTCCCATCGTGGCTCAGCCATAATGAACTCAACTAGTATCCATGAGGATGCAGGTTGGATCTCTGGCCTTGCTCAGTGGGTTCAGGATCCTGCATTGCTCTAAGCTGTGGTGTAGGTTGCAGATGCAGCTCGGATCCCATGTTTCTGTGGCTGTGGCATAGGCTGGCAGCTGCAGCTGCAATTCCACCCCTAACATGAGAATTTCCATATGCCACAGGTGTGGTCTTGAAAAAAAAATACAAATTAAAAACGTAGAGAACAGATTAAATAATTTAAGAATATTCATAGTACCTTCTGTGAAGTTACTTTAAATTTTATAAAGATGTCACAATGCAAGTATCAGACTGTATTAGCACTATTTTTACCATATTTCAGAGAGTGCTATTTACTAGCTAGTAATGTTAGTTTTGCTCAAAGGCAGTCTATTATAGAGGGTAAGTGCATGGGCTCTGGAAACTTACCTCCATAATGGGAACTCTAAGCATAATTACACCTATCTCTTTGAATTCTGGCATATAGTAAATATTCCAAAATGATAGCTGCTATAAACCTGAAATCATCCTTGATGCTTTTCATTTTCTTCACACTCCAGAGTGATTCCATTAGCACATCTTGTCAACTACAGCCTCAAAATATATCACATTGCTGAATGCACCTCTCCACAGCCACTGCTAAAACATTATGTCTAATTCACCACTATTTTTCACCTCTACTGCTGCATTAACCTGCTAATTAGTCTCCCCACTGCTGCTCTTATCGGTAAAGCCGATTTCCACGCAGAAATGGTAATGATAGATATATAAATCAAATTATGTGACTTTCCTATTCAAACTAATTCCTCTCCCAAATTTATACAAAACAATAAAAAATTCACATACAATGACTGCATGTGAGCTTCCCCTTGCTCCAACTTTTCCAGGCTCATTTCCATCACACATTTTCAACAAGCTTTGACTGGAGGCTTTTCCTCTCACTTCCCTTTAGTTTCTCTTCAGGAAATATCTCCTAGGTCCTTCTTTGACTCCCTTTAATATGCTATCTTCTTACCTGTTCTTTTTTTTTTTTTTTCAGATAGTATTATTTGTGCCATAGTTTAGATTCTAAAACAGATCACGGCCATGGAGAACAGACTTGTGGTTGCCAGGAGGAAGGGAATGGGATGGACTAGGCGTTTGGGGTTAGTAGATGCAAACTGTTACATTTGGAATGGATCAGCAATGGGGTTCTAACGTACAGCACAGGGAACCCTGTCCAATCTCTGGGATGGAACATGATAGAAAATAGTATGAAAAAAAAAAGGAATGTACATATATGTGTGACTGGGTCACTTTGCTGTACAACAGAAATTGAAAAAGCACTGTATATCAACTATATTTTAATTAAAATAAATTAGTGATCAGAATTAACCTTTTAAAAAAGTAGTCACTACTGCTGTTTCACAATAGTATATAGGGGACCACTGAACAATGCAAGTTTGAACTGCAAAGATCCACTTACAGGTGGATCTTTTCCAATAAGCCGTACCACAGTACTTATTGAAGTACTCATTGAAGTACATAGGTGCAGAACTGGGGATACTGAGGACCAATTATAATGGTCCTCAGTAGTTTTGACTTGTCAGAGCAGTAAGTTTCACATTGCTCATGGGTCAACCGTATTTACCTCTTGTCCTTCCTCTTTACCAGAATATACAGTCGATGAAGTAAGAATATTTGCTTTAATAACCCATTCCTTACCTCTGCCTAGAGATACACCTGGAAAATAATGGACTGTTTACACGCATGAAATACATGAATGGACACTATCCTAGGTGCTTTGAATACATTATTTAATTTACTCTTCAAAACATTCCCCCAAAGAGGTAAGAGTCTTCCTATTTTTTCACATTAAAAAACTAAATTACGGAGTTCCCATCATGGCGCAGCAGAAACATATCCAACTAGGAACCATGAGGTTGAGGGTTCAATCCCTGGCTTTGCTCAGTGGGTTAAGGATCCGGCATTGCTGTGAGCTGTGGTGTAGGTTGCAGATGTGGCTTGGATTCCATGTGGCTGTTGCTGTGGCATAGGCTGGCAGCTGTAGCTCTGAATAGACCCCTAGCCTGGGAACCTCCATATTGCTGCAGGTGCAGCCCTAAAAATACAAAACAAACAAACAAAGAAACAAAAAACTGAATTAAGAAGGTGAAATTCATTTCCTGGAGGCAAAGTACACTTCACTATAAGTCAGGATATATCCAATAAAACCTTTATGATTTCAGAGTGCCCACTCTTTCCATCTTGCTGTGCTCTTTATTTCACCTTTCTGAATCAGAAGTCAGGCAAATTATGCTTTTATCTCTGCAGCATGCCATTACCATGACGCTGTAGGTCAGAGTAAGATCTCTATTAAGCTGTCTGTAATTTTGCAAGGATCTCATCTTCAGGCCATTAAAATCAAATCAAGATACTATTTGTTTTTGATAATACGCTTTCATCTATCTTATTAGCTCTACCAAAATACGCAATATGAATACTTCATTTAAAAAGTTGGGATGGGGGAGGGAGTGGGATGGACAGGGAGTTTGGGATTAGTAGATTCAAACTATTACATTTAGAATGGATAAGCAATGAGGCCCTACTGTACAGCACAGAGAACTATATCCAGTCTCTTGGGATGGACCATGATAGAAGACAAGAAAGGGAAATTATATATATATATACAGACATGAGATTGGGTCATTTTGCTATACAGCAGATATTGGCACAACACTGTAAATCAACTATACTTTAATAAAAAAATAAAATTAGAGCTTAAGGTAAAAAAAACTTGTGTGCAAATTTGAGTTTGAGAACTTCGTATTTCTTTGTAACCTTATGAACCTCAAGTCTGATTCAGTACCCCAGGGCTCTTCCTAAGATGGAATTGAGGGTTGGCTCTAGTACACTCTCTTGAAACCCTGGAACCTCGCCACACTTAGTATAAAGCTGCTTCTTCTTCTATTTTAGTCTTTGTAATTATATTTTATGTAACTTTCAATTGTTCTCAAATAAAATCATGACACAGTTTTATGACATTGATAACAACAGCTGATTAATTGGCACTAAAATTCAGTTTTAGAAACATCCAAATCTTCCTTTCTCCTTTACTGAATAAGCACCTTTGGTTGAAGAAGACATTTATGAAATTTAAGAATGGCATATGTAGATAAACACAGAATATTTTTCCCACAAGAGGAGTTGGGAAGCTAACTTAAATGCTTCACAAAACTAGTGGATCCAAATAAATTTTTTTCAATTATGTCCCATTGAAATATGATAAGCTGGCTAACTTCAAATGTTTTCATTGGGACTATAATTTTAAATACCTACTGTGTGTAGAATTGCTTTTCATGAATTCTTTTCCAAAAACTGTTTTGAGAGACTCAGGAAACAGAAACCCAATGTTACAGGGATATGCATCATCTATGTACACCGTGTCTCACAAAGAACAGACGATTTTTTAAATCACATTTTCATTTTTTTCCCCTGTGGTTATTATTTCTTGTGTCCTCGCTAAGAAATATTGACCTATTTTTTCTGGATGTTTAATAGTTTTAGCTTTGAAATTTAGATCTATGATTAAATGCAAGTTAATATTTTACATGTTGTGTGTGTTAAGAATCAAGGTTATTTTTTTCATATGGTTATCTAATGTTTTAAGCATCTTGTGAGAGAAAAAATATTTTCTCACTGAATTATCATGATTTGTTGTTTAAAATCAACTTGCCTAAGCAATCAAAATGTTCAGGATTATTACTGGTTTTTGTTCTGTTCCAATGGTCTATGTTTTTATCATTATTCCAATACTACTGTTATGAACATTATTGCTTTATAATAGTTTTTAAAATCAGTTAGCATAACCTTCTAACATACTTCTTCTTATTAAATATTATTTTGGCTATACTAGTTTTTTTGCTTCCCTGATAAAATTTTAAGTCAGTTTGCCAGCTGTCAACTTCTCAGAGCATACTCTACAACCTCACAAGTAAATCTGGGTCCTATATGTAGATTCTGGTTGAGAAATCATTAAATCTACAGTTTATTTTGGAGTGAACTGATATCATATAATTTTTTTGTCTTTTAAATCCAAGTACATATTTCTCCATTTACTTAGCTATTTGATACCATTTTAAATAATGTTTTTATTTATTTGCTGTTTGATCATTTCTAGGATTTAAAATTGTAGCTCATGGTTATTATTTATTTTTAAGACTGATTTTTTACTTTAGTTCAATCTTAATGTGTTTTCTTTATTTTTCTTCCTATAGTGAACTGGATAAAAAGCCAGATTTAATTATTTTATATATCATGAGAGACAGGTCTAGTTTTGTTATTTAACATTAAAAATGGTTATCTATTGATATATCCATTCTCAAGTTGAAATTTATTTTCATCCAAAATTTGCTGATCTATTTTTTCCCTATGAATTGGCATTAAATTTTATCAAATGCTGTTTTCATACTTATCAAAAGGGTTTTATGTTTTTCCTTTAGTCTGTTACTACGCTAAACCCTCATTAATCACTCATGGAATGTTAAAATAATTGCATTTCAGGAATAAATATTATCTGGTCATTCCATTGTATTCTTTTTTATATATTTCTAGACTCAATTCACTAAAAGTTTTAAAGAAATATTTGGCTTATATTTTTAGTATTCTTTTCTTCCAATGCCTTTGTTCAGCTTTTGTATTAAGGTAATGATAACCACATAAAATGAGGTGTCCCTAATTAGCACTAGTAAAATGTTAGCCATTTGAAAAAATAGCATTATATTATTCAGTAGAATTCAGGGCAGAAAATGTGAATCCTTTAATAATACTGAGGAAAATCTAATATACAGAAGTAGGTTAAATTATTAATGATAATTTTATGTTACTCTTTAAAATGAAGATGTTTGCTTAGCTTTGTGGTATTTATCTCTTGTATTGCATTTAATGGAACTGCGTGGGTAATGTGTAGAAAACATCTTTGTTAACAATGGAAAAGCAAACTTTTTTCTTTGAGGAGGCATCAATTGAACACTAGGCACACGGGGCTAGGCATGAAAATTTTTAAAAATATATAAGCAAGACTAGGTCTTTTCACTGAATCCAATAAGCTTCATCACAGCATGGGTAATTTTTTGTTTGTTTCACGTCTATGTCTTGGGTATCTAGAACACGATTCACTGTTTGTAACCTGGATGACAAAGTTAAGAGCTGTTGCATACACCATGTCCCATGAACTACGTAATCTTATCTGAGTCTCATAAAAACACAATAAGGTATACTTTATCATTTGTTTTTTACTGTTGGAAACTAAACTCAAAGCGATTAAGTGACTTGCCTCAAGTCAAGCACAAGGTAAAGACAGCAGAACCAGGAATTTAAGTCCTAAGCCTTCTATATTAGTCAGCTCCAGCTGTCATAATAAAACAATAAGACTGGGTGGCTTAAACCACAAATAAGTATTTTCTCACAGTTCTGGAGACTGAGAAGTTTCAGATCAAGATCCAGTACAGCTGGTTTCTGGTAAAGGCTCTCTTCCTGCCTTATACATTCTTGCTGTGGGCTCACATGGCCTTTCCTTGCTCTGTATGTGGAGAGAGACATTTCCCGCTGCCTTCGCCTTTTTCCTCCTTTTCATGAGGTTCCAAGTCATACTGGATTAGGACCCTACCCTTTTGAACTCGTTTAACTTTAGTTATTTCTTAAAAGTTCTATCTCCAAATACGGTCACATTATAGATTATACTTCAAGATGTTAATTTTTTGGGGGGACACAATTTAGTTCATAACACAACTGTATACTGTCTTCGAGTTTTTCTATTATACTAAAAAACACCAATGATCAGAGTTCCAAATTTGCAATACCTATAACACTAAGAATGAAACACTTTAATTTCCATTTCACCTTTTAATCAACTTACTTTATACTTTATCCTCTTTCAGTTATTCTCAAAAGAAGGATACTTCATTCAGAAAATTCCTTAGAAAACTCAGAGGATTTAGTTGCTCTCCCAACGTATTCAATTTGCAAATGGTTATTAAGCAAAGGAACTAATAATTTCTAATGTCTGTAATTTTACCCAATACTCGACTTGTCTGGAAATAGATAATAAAAATATGTTTATGATTTTTGTTTTGCTTTGTTTAAACCCTGTGAAGATTTGTATTGCTTTTGGTTAAGTGAGAATTTTAGATTATAATCCCTACCTACCAATTCTTAGCAGTTTGCTTCTGGGCAACTGAACTTAGGACAAAAGTCAAGGGCTATCCTCCATCGTGTTCACTGCTTATTCATTCTAAATGTAATAATATGGTGGAGGATAATATAAGAAAAAGAATGTATACATATGTATGAACGGCTCACTATGCTGTATAGCAGAAATTGACTTGAACTGTAAATCAACTATACTTAACAAAAAAATTTAAAAAAATCTACTTACTGAAAAAAAAAGGGAAGGGCTAATTATTTCATTGTGTCTTCCATTAGTTACTTCTCTTCTCAAAAGAAATAACTAAAGATTGACATTTATTACCACCAAGTGTTTAAAAAATATAACCTAAAATAATAAAGGCTTCCAGGCAACATGGCAGTTCCAAGGTCTAGGGGCACAGAGAGCTTTAGAGAAATACTCTGGCTAATATCTGCTACTCCACCCAAATCTTCCACATTACCAATTTTATTTTATTTTATTTTGTCTTTTTCAGCCACGTCTGTAGCATATGGAGGTTCCCAGGCTAGGGAGCCAATTGAAACTGTAGCTGCTGGCCTACGCCAGAGTCACAGCAACGTGGGATCTGAGCTGCATCTGTGACCTACACCACAGCTCTCGGCAAAGCCAGATCCTTAACCCACTGAGTGGGGACAGGGATAGAACCTGCGTCCTCATGGATGTTAATCAGGTTCGCTAACCCCTGGGCCATGACAGGAACTCCTACATTACCAACTTTATAATCTGTTCTAGACTTGGTTTCTTCATTTGTAAACTTTTTTTTCTTCAAGATAGTTATACAACAGTTTGTTTCTCTATCTAATGTGTATTGGTCACTTAACAGTAAATATGAAAAGTAGGTATCCTTCCCCCTACCTGTGCTCATAAGTATGGTGTATAAATCACAATGGTTTTGGAGTTCCCGTCGTGGCGCAGTGGTTAACGAATCCGACTAGGAATCATGAGGTTGCGGGTTCGATCCCTGGCCTTGCTCAGTGGGTTAAGGATCCAGTGTTGCCGTGAGCTGTGGTGTAGGTCGCAGACGCGGCTCGGATCCTGCGTTGCTGTGGCTGCGGCGCAGGCCAGTGGCCACAGCTCCGATTAGACCCCTAGCCTGGGAACCTCCACATGCCGCGAGCGCGGCCATAAAATGACAAAAGGCAAAAAAAAAAAAAAAAAAAATCACAATGGTTTTAGTATTCCACTGTCTTCAGTACCATGTCTTTACAATTCCAGAAGATTTTTGCTCAAGTAAATGTGTCTATGACTCATTACAGAAATCTTCCCCAAGTTGAAATGGGTCTTTAAAAAGATGCATCAATTTTTCAATAAAGTGCATCATACAATAGGATTTAACCAAAAACTCTTCTGAAACTGACCCTCAAAACCACCACTTTGATGCTTCCCCAATCCTAATCTGTTGAGATACAGATAAGATGCCCCTGATGGATCCATGATCTGTCTTTGTACTACCACCTAGACCTTGGTGTTCTACTAAACATAAGCAACTTCAGAGGGAGCATCAATTTCAGGCAGGCCCATCTGTGACCATAATGGATCAGAACACGATAGGAGCAACTTATAATGAGTCTGTAAAGAGACAAAACACAGGCATTTTCTAAGATAAAAGTACCATATATTTCCCACTTTCATCTAAAACGAATAGTTACTGTTCCTTTACCAATGACAATTTTATTTTTAAAAAGTTATTTTTAATTTTATGGCTGCACCTGTGGCATATGGAAGTCCCGGGGGAGGGACTGATTCCAAGCCACAGCTGAAATCTACCACCCCACAGCTGTGGCAACCCTGGATCCTTTAACCCACTGCTCCTGGTCAGGGTCGAATCCACACCTCTGCAGCAACCCAAGTCGCTGTAGTTGAAGTCTTAACCCATTGCGCCATGGCGGGCATTTCGACAGTTTTAATATCAATTTGTTTTCCCTCTACTTAGATAAGATTATTGAGATAATCATAATATAAACCCCACAGGAAGAAAGCCTGTAATCTAGTGCAAAGCCACTCTTTCTTGGATCCGCCTCTAAAATCCATAACACAAGTCCAGATCCTATAACAAATCATTTCTAACACCCTCTTACTGAGAGGCCCCTTGCCTCCCCATAGCATGGATTCTGTCTCTCTGAAATGAGTATTTAAACCAACTTGTGTAATTGCAAGTTTGTTTCTGCTATTCTTTGTCTAGGAGAACTTTTTTCTGTCACCATCGTTACCCAACCTTAACCGAGCTCCATTCCAACTCTACCCCTCACATTCCACCCTCCAGCTCACAAACCCATATATTTATTGAAAGGTTCATCTTAAACTAAACTTTCAATAAATGCAGATCTTTCCTTTCTTCCTCAGAGACACTACTTGCTGATCAGTGTTCTCCCTATAAACTAAGACCATCTGTGTCATATGCAAATGCGTAGCTGATATTTGACACCATTCTGAAATAGGCCATCTACTAGACCCATAAAAGAACTGACAAATAGAATTTAAGTAGACTAGAATGAAGCCTTTTTAACATTTTATCCTGAAAGTTTTGGCATATAATTATGTTTATTTAGGGCAATATACCATTATTTAACTTACTTACAATTTATACTGTTTATGAGGACACAACTCAGGTTTTTAGAATTGACTTTCTTCCTCTGAGTGATCTAAATTGTTCCTGTTATGCACATTTAAAAAATCTTACAATGGCTTTCTATTGCACTTAAAATGTAATTTCATTATTTACTTTGGCTTAAAGATCCTAAATGTCATGGCACCTGCTTATCTGTCAACTCTCGGCTCCTGACATCTCCTCCACTTGCTTCTGAGTTCAGCCCCATTGGCCTTCTATTTCCTTCTACTGTATATCAAAATCAGCCCTTACTTAGGCTCTGACACTCAATACTTCCGTAGCATGAAAATCCCTTCCCCAAACTTTACAAGGATTTTTATCTTTCAGGCATTATTTGGTGGACTTTTCTGGCTTCTGTATAGCAACATTATGCAAACATTACCTTAGGCATGTTTTTTTATTAGCATATCCTGGACTTATTTCAGATATTAAAAAATCTCGAACACTGTAATAGCAACTATAAAATTACATCACTAGGTTTTTCTATAGTCACAAATTAATGTAATATGACTTTGGATCAAATTTACCAAAACATGTACCCAAGAAACATAATCAAAGACCAAAAGAAAACTATTGATTTCCATTCGTGTCATCTGCTTTTAATCTTGATTCCTTTGTATGCTTTGTTAAATAAAAAGACTATTTTAAGAGAAACTGTAGTTCGTCAATATATTTTGATTTTCCTTTTCTAAAAATTTTTAATTCTGTAATCATCAAAAATATATCTGAGCCCATTTCTGACTGAAGTGAAGAAGTTAACAAATCAAATATGATGACATACCTGAAAAGTAGGTTTGGCCGGGTTTGTTTCTGTTTTCTGCTTTTTTTTTTTTGCTGTTAAAATACAGTCTTACGATACTAATATTTTAAAAATTTCTGAAATAATAATTGGATCTTCTGGATTTTATTAACTGACTTGTGTTTGTTTTATGGTTGTCCATGGGGTATAACATTAAAATAGAATGAAAATGATGATTAAAAACTGATGCCTATTCTTCCTTTTCACATAATCATTCTTAATAAAACAGCATGGGTTCTGGGTTTCATGAAGGGCATTGATTAGTACATTAGATGAAGAATATAAATTATCTCATCAAGAGAATAATCAAAATGATTTTCACTGAGCTGTTTATCCATTAGCATGCTTTGTCTGTTTTAAATATTGAACATTATTGAGTGTCACTTCATTGTGTACAATATAAAAAGCTATTAATGAAGGCCAATATTAGATGATAACTTTTTAAATTTTGGTTTAGAGCTAGGGCTTGCACAGTATAGGATATTAGATAACTACTTTGCTGAATCGACTAAAACAAAACTATTTTATAAAGAAAACAAACATGATGAAAACTACTTTTTGGAGAGCTGGAATTTTCAAGGTTCTTTAAACCATTGTTGACAAAATCTATTTCCAAGATAACTGCTGTGTCTTAATGCTCTTGAGTAAAGATAAAAGTATGATGAACATAAATTAAAAGTGAACATAGGGAGTTCCCTTCACAGATCCGTGGATAATGAACCCAACAAGGATCTATGAGGACATGGGCTTGATCCCTGGCCTTGCTCACTGGGTTAAGAATCCAGCATTGCCATGAGCTGTGGTGTAGGTCACAGATGTGGCTTGGATCCTGCATTGCTGTGGCTGTGGCATAGGGCCAGCAGCTGTAGCTCCGATTCAACCCCTAGCCTGAGAAATTCCACATGCCACAAGTGCAGCCCTGAAAAAAAAAAAAAGGAAGAAAGCAACATAAACTTCAATATCATAGTATCAATGACTAGATTGGCACACGTATAATTGTACAGCAGGATTACTTTATTTTCCTTAGTACTTTTCTTCACCATTTCAATATTTACATTAACACTACTTAGTTTGGTGGATTTCCAGGTAAAATATATCAATTAAGACACTACTGAATAAAAAAGCAAGAGATGAATAACTTTTTGATTTTCTGACTTGTCAAAAAGAAGGATTGAGGATACATAAGGAAGATTTAGACATTTGTTTGGGCATGGCCACAAACTTTTAGAGTGAATGTTGAAATGTCAATTCACTTCTCTTGTTTTTCTTGTTCTAATATGCAACACAAAGACATTGGGCTTGTACTAGTTATAATACTCCATAAATTATTCTTTAAAAGTAGTAAATAGCGGAAGTTCCCATCATGACTTAACAGAAACAAATCCGACTAGGAACCATGAGGTTGCAGGTTCGATCTCTGGCTTCGTTCAGTTCAGTAGGTTAAGGATCCGGCGTTGCCGTGAGCTGTGGTATAGGTTGCAGAGGCGGCTTAGATTCCGCGTTGCTGTGGCTGTGGCGAAGGCTGGCAGCTGTAGCTCCTGTTAGAACCCTAGCCTGGGAATCTCCACATGCTGCAGATGTGGCCCTAAAATGACAAAAGACAAAAAAAAAAAAAAAAAGTACTAAATAGCCATAATAATCTGGGTATTGGTTATCCGGCTATGCTTACATTTTAACATATATTTATTTGTACACCAAGGATTTGTGTTTCAACTAAAAACAATAATAATAGTTACAATGACTAACACACATAAGCCCATAATTAATTATGTAGACACTTTTAAACACAATATTATTGTAAGAATTTTGTTGGGAAGGTACTATATCTTCATTTTATGGATAAGAGCTGAAGCAAAGAAAGTTTACTTTGCTCAAGGTCACTCAGCTGGTAAGTTATAGGCTTGGTGTTTGGAATCAAGAGCTAATTCTGTTAACTGAAACACTATGTTGTTTATTCCTCTGATATGTTTGACTCTTTACTTATTGTGATACATTGGACTGTACCAGGTATAGAAGAGAAAAAAACAAGCCAGGTCACTTCTCTTGCTCAGCTTGCAACCTAACAGAGGACGAGAGATATAGACACTACTTGTGTGCAATAAATCCAGGTCTTCTCCCTTCCTGGACTGTGGAAGGCTGGACGGCCAGTTGATTTTGAAGTTAGGCCAAATATTTGACTGGTTCTGGCCAAAGAAACAGGAGCAAAAGGGACATGTCTCCCATGTATTCTTAGGCAGGAATAAGTTCTGAAACATTTTACAGGCTCTCACATTTCCTGCCAACATAACCTAAGGGAGTTTTTGTTACAGACTTTGCAGCCATAAGATGGCAGAGTCTGTACAACTTGGGGTCTGTAACTAGTCTTCTGGAATAGATTTCTATTTTTAATGCCCTCAAGCCCCAGTGAATATGCAATGTGAGTGAGAAAATAAACCTTGGTTGTACAGACACTGAGCTTTGATGATATTAATTATATTATACAGGTAATCCTAACAAAACAACAGTTATTGAACAAGGAATGGGTATTGATAATGAGGTTAAGAAACTAGAATTTGTTTTTCTGAAGAAGTTGCATATAAAATATGAAATGCGTCCTGAAATATAAACATGAGTTTGCTTGGCAATGGGATGAATAAGTACAAATTAGTGCTACAAGTAAAGGAAGAATAAATGAGTAAATCATGGACACTAGGGTTGGGTAAAATCAAAATAAGGTTGCTATTTTAAAATATCACTCTGCTAGCCATGTGTCAAATAGACTGGAGAAAGCAATATATTTCATTTACTGTATGCAATATATCAAGAGATTATATCATTGTTTAGATATGAAATGATGGAACTAGTGTAAACGTATTGGAAGTGAACATGGGGAAAAGTGGACAGATTTGATAAATATTTGGTAGATAAAAGAGAGGGCTACTGGCGGAATGGAGTAGAAATTTTGTTGAGGAAGACAGAGTGTCCAAAGATAATAATCAAATTTTTACCATGATCAACTGATTCTTTTAGTAAAACTGACTGAAAAAAATTGAAAAATGCACCAAAAAAGATTTGACAAGATGGGATAGAAAACTACATTCAAAAGTTGAGTCTGGGAGTTCCCATCGTGGCTCAGTGGAAACGAATCTGACTAGTATCCGTTAGGACTCAGGTTCGATCCCTGGCCTTGCTCAGTGGGTTAAGGACTGGCACTGCCATGAGCATCAGGGTAGGTTGCAGACGTAGCTCAGATCTGGTGCTGCTGTGGTTGTGGAACAGGCCAGTGGCTACACTTCCAATTACACCCCTATCCTAGGAACCTCCATATGCTGTGTGTGCGGCCCTAAAAAAGACCAAAAAAAAAAAAAAAAAAAAGCGTTCTGTTTCTGAGATGCCTCATAAGACCCAAGTGGAGATGTCAAGGATTTGTCTTATGTTTTTTTTTTTTTTTAAAACAGAGAGACTTGAATATTTCAGACTGCAGATGGAGATGAATCTTTTCCTGAATTTTTTTTTTTTTTTTTAAGAAACAGAAGAGATGTAGAAAATGAACAGGAAGGAATTTGGTCCTTGATATAGTGGAAATGAAAATGTGTCAATAAACCTCTGCTGCAACTCAAAACTTCTCAAACAGGTATTGAGAGACCTCTGGAAGATTCATTTATAATTAATATTTCAGAGAAATTCTGCCATTGAGTATCTTCTTTGAACATTACTCATTGTGGAAACCATTCTTTTCTGTCCAAAAACACACATCAATTCTTCCATCTTTCCAAAATCAAAACAGAAATAGCCTCCCCATTCTTTTCTAATTGACTTTGCATCCAGCTCAATCTCTATAGTTTCAAATATTTCAGCAGATTATAATCTCTCTATTCTAACCTCCAATAACAATATTTATATGCAGTTAACCATAAATGCCTGAGGTTGTTATCTAAGTGTTTTTATGTTTTTTTTTTTTCCAGTTTGATTGCAGGGCAGACTGTGTCTTATACATTGTATTTGATCTAATCTCAAAAGACAACATGTAAGTCACACACTAAATGATGCTGAAACTAAAAATACTCTCTTTAAAAGAAGTCAACAGTTTCGATTCAACCAACTGTGATGGAAACAACACATGTTTTTCCTCATGCTGTTTACCAGTTAAAGATATACATGTCCATTTAATATAAGAATGATTTAACAATACAACAGAGAGTCCTAATTGCTATGCCATATGTAAAAATTGCCATGGAAATATAGGGCAGGGTAACTGGTATTTATAAACAAAAATAAAATTTGTTGCCAGAAGACCAGATGCTTTTTGTCTAAAGATACTTCTTTATGAAGTGGGGCTTTTTTAATAAAAATATCTCAGGAATTCTTTTTTATTTTTCCATTAGATATGAATGATGATAATATCTGATGTATATTTCAGTCTGAAAATCAAGTAAAATAATATATACAGGACTATAAATATTTTTTATATAAACTGAAAACTGGTATACAAATGTGAGTTATTAGTGACTTTAGCTGGTATGCCAGAAGACATTTCACAAATACAAAGGGTGTTGAGGAGAATGTCCAAAATGAAGGTAGCTCCCGACTTCAAAATTATGTGATCTTGTTAAGAGGCAAGGAAGCAGAGAACTCAAATCGACTTTGAGAGGAGAAGTGTGTGATGTGGAGGTAGGCACTGGGAGGTGAGGAATATTTCACACTTCTTAAGTCTGTGTTATAATATTTTTTTTCTCTTTTTACAGCCACATCTGCAGTAAATGAAAGTTCCCCAGCTAAGGGTCAAGTCAGACCTGCAGTTGCCGGCCTATGCCACAACCACAGCAACGCCGGATTCAAGCCACATCTGCAATCTACAAGGTAGCTCGGCAACAACGAATCCTTAACCCACTGAGCAATGCCAGGGTTCAAACCCACATCCTCATGTATACTATGTAGAGTTCTTAACCTGTTAAGCCACATGAAAACTTCAGGACATATATTCTTTTTTTTTTTTTCCATGCTTATGCAACAACAAAATTTATTCAAAGACTCAGCATAGTGGGAGTTCCTATGGGGCTCAGCTGTAATGAACCCAACTAGTATCTATGAGGATGCAGGTTTGATCCCTGGCTCCACTCAGTGCATTAGGGATCCGGTGTTGCCATGAGCTGTGGTGTAGGTTGCAGATGCTGCTCAAGATCCAGCGTGGCTGTGGCTAGGGTGTAGGCCGGCTACATCTCAGATTTGACCCTTAGCCTGGGAACTTACATGTGCTATGGATGTGGCCCTAAAAAACAAAAATTAAGAAATCATTTCTAGAAGTTCCCATTGTGGCTCAGCAGGATAAGAACTGACGCTGTCCCTCTGAGGATTTAGGTTCCATCTCTGGCCTCACTCAGTGGGTTCAGAATCCATCATTGCCACTAGCTGCAGTGTAGGTCAGGACATATATTCTTAAACTAAGCCAATATTTTGAATAATAGGTATTATGTTAATATAAATGCAGAAAGCAGGTGAGACATCATCAATTTTAGAGATAATTTTGTGTTTTTTAAGGTCTGCTTCACCCCAAGGTCTGGGTTCAGGGCACTAATGTCTTCCACTGGTTCTGCTAACTGCAGAGTGGAGGTAAGAATTCACTTTGGGGAAAGAGTTTTAAAATATAACACACTTTGTCTATGTCACAAGGGGTTTCCAGCAAATGCTAACATCTGAAAGTATATTCATTTCAGCAGCTATGTGTTGTGTAAAATTCCAGCACACTCACATGGTGTGAGCATTCTCTTAAGATGTGTGCATTTTATTGATCCACAGTGAAAATTTCTTGGAAAAATATATGCCAACATTTTATTTTGCAGAGTCAAATGTAAGAGGATAGGATTTTATTAAGGTGACGTATATGTGATTTTGGTCATGAACTTTATAATATCAATTGAAAAAACAAAAACTGAAACAATTATTGATTGATTGATTGATTGATTGTCTTTTTGCCTTTTCCAGGGCTGCACTTGCGGCATATGGAGGTTCCCAAGCTAGGCGTCTAACAGGAGCTGTAGCCGCCAGCCCTTGCTGCAGCCACAGCAACGCGGGATCCAAGCCGCTTCTGCAACCTACACCACAGCTCACGGCAACGCCGGATCATTAACTCACTTAACGATGCCAGGGATCAAACCCACAACATCATGGTTCCTGGTCCGATTCGTTAACCACTGAGCCACAACGGGAACTCTGAAAGGGTAATTTAGATGAAATTGGAAAAAAGGCACAATCCAAAACCATGGTCCAGAAAGAGGAGTTCCCCAATGATGGGGAAATTGTTCTAGTTAACAGAAGTAGCCCAGAGGCAAAGCCAAGTGAACAGTAGAGTTTCTTTGATGAACAGAACAAATCGTTGCTAGTGTGTGTTGATCATATATCCATAAAGCAAAATGTTGCTTAAAATGGGTCCATACATGATGAAAATTCGAGACTAATGATGAGACAGATCATCTTGATGACTCGCTAATAACACTCTTTAACAAATAACAGACAAAGTAAAATAAAGCTTCTTAAGTACAAGTAATAACCAGAGAGACGCAATAATGTGCTTGTATCAACACTAATGAGGAAATAAAGGAGAAATAGACTCTTATGGAGAATCAAGAGGCAAATAAAGAATGTGCACTAATCACATTAGAGTAATTGTGCAGCAACCATTGTTGAAAATTATGGGCTTGTGGTTTCCAGTGAGTGTGGATAAATAAAAGAGAAAAATGAATTCAAGTATACTTGTTTATAAGATGAAGGAAAAGTGAGGTAGAAGACATAAGAAAATGAGGAGAAGAGAAAAATAAAGCCATAATGGACATGAAAGTAACACTGGAGGCAAAAGAAATGGAGAACATCTGTTAAGAGCCCTTGAGAGTGATCTTACAAAACAGAATGAAAAATTGAAAATAGTTTAAATATTTCTCAAATAATATATGTGAAATATATATGACAGCAATACACAGTACCATAATTGGTGTCATCTGGTAGAGAACAGAATGAATGAAATAGAAAAAATATATAAAATGGAAGAATTTCAAGATAAAATAAATTCCCTAGAATAAATGAAAACTGAATTCAGAAACAGAAAGTCTTCCCTATATTTCAGAGGAAAAAAAATTAACATAGACTGATAAAAAGCATTTAGCATTTTCACTATCATCTAGTTTTTATTTTACTTCCATTGCTATTTATTTGATAAGTTGTTAGAAGAATTTTAAAATTTAATGTGTTTACTAATCTAATTATTTTTTATTATTTTTAAAATTATTCCTGTTATTTTTAAAGGGTTAAAAAATGAGCTTTGTATAATTACAATTCTTTAAAGTAGATGCAGAATTTCTTTAGTTTAATAAATGGTCAATTAATATAACTGTTTCACAGATGCTGTAATGAAATATATGAATTCTGTTATATTGGATGTGTTGCTCTACAAAATTAACTCAGTTTATTAATGTTTATTTCTCAAATATCCCATAACAAAACATTTTTCGTCTGCTCTTTATCACCTAGTAAGTTGGGAACATTAAAATTACTTTTTGATTTTTTTTTATTGCTTAACACTGTCCATATTTGCTTTCTATATTTTAGGGCTATATTAGGAGGCCCATACATGTTTAGAATTCTACATCTTTTGTTAAATTGAAATATACTCATTATACATATGTTCTTTTGTACTGAATGACGCTAAAAAGCCTTTTACTTGAAAATGACATTAACACTAATCACAACAACAAGAAAAAAATTTCAGTACCTACTATTTGATATATACTGCTTTAGTTACTTTATATGTATCATCTTATTTATTTATTTATTTTATTAATATTACTATATTGGCTTTAAAAAAAATTTTTAGGACCATATCTGTGGCATATGGAAGTTCCCAGGCTAGGAGTTGAATTGGAGCTGCAGCTGCCAGCCTACACCACAGTCACAACAATGCCAGATCCAAGCTGTGCCTGTGACATACATCACAGCTCACAACAATGCCAGATCCTTAACCAACTGAGTGGGGCCAGGGATTGAACCCACATCCTTACGGTTACTAACTAGTCAGGTTTGTAACCCATTGAGCCACAGAGGGAACTCCCTGTATCATCTTATTTAAATGTTCCTAATAAACTGATGAATAGATATTATTATTATTGTCAAAATTCTTCAATATAGATGATAAAGATTAGTAAGTACCATTTCAACAAAATTTTCAGGATCAAATATTCTAATCCAGATGGTCTGGCTCCAGAGTTCATGCTCTTAACCAGTACTCTAGCTTCCTTTTGATTAGTGTTGCAAGAAATGTCTCTCTTCAGTCTTATACATTAATAGTCTCTTAAAAATAATATAGCTAGATTTATTATTACCCAAAGCAAATTTTATATTTTTTAGTTGGGAATTTATTAAATTTAAATTTATTGTCATATTTGGAATTGCAGTTATCCAACTATATTTTACATCTGTTCCGCTTTTTTTAAAATGCTTTTTCTATTTTCTTCTTAACTGAAGTTCATAATATGTAAAGTGCACCAGTGTTAAATGCATAGCCTATTGATTTCTTATGCATCTATACAATTGTGTAATCACCACCCAAATCAAGACATAGTATATTTACTTTATGTGATAGTTACTTTTTGGTGTTGACTGTATCACAGAGTGGCTAGATATTTTGTTAAACATTATTCTGGATGTGTCTGTAAAGGTGTTTCTGGATGAGACTGACATTTAAATATTTAGACTGAATAAATGAGACTTCCTCCCTAATGTAGGGGCCCCTCATCCAATCTGCTAAAGGCCTGAATAGAACAAAAAGGCAGCTCTTTCTCCCCTTCTTTGTTTGACTTTCTGGTCTTCTTCTGCCTTTGGACTCAGACTGGAACTCTACCATTGGGTCTCCTGTGTCTAAAACTTGCTGATTGAAGACCTTGGGAATCTCAGCTTCCCTAAACCTGTCAACAAAACCTTTGTAGCAAATGTCTCCCTCCCTCCCTCTCCCTCTCTTTCCCTGTGTGTGTGTGTGTGCGCGTATCCCATTGGTTCTGTTTCTTTAGAAGACAGTGACTGATGCACTTTGCCTCTTAGAGTTTTTATTTTCTATTTTCTCTTTAATTCCTTGAACTTTAGAGATTCTATTTTTGTTTTATTAATTATACATTAATTTTAATATAATACTTAATTTGAAACATCCAACTTTCCTATATTTCTATCGTTCATCAAAACATTACAAAGAATTTTAAAACATTTTAAATTCAGTCATCACTTTCCATCTCACATATGGTTACCTTCCATCATTTAAATTCTACTTCAGTGAGGTGTTTGTATTTATATTTGTCATCATCATCATCATTTTTGTTTCTCATAATGTAACAACTTTCTGAAATCTATACCCATAACTTTCTGCTACCAGAAAAGGAACTCTTAACCCATATGCTCCATTTTCTCTCTAAGTGTATAAAGGTAGGGTAGAGAATACAAATTATTATAAAGAGAATCACACTTTAAAGTGAGTTTTATTTTGTCTTTTTTTGCTTTATCTAGGGCCGCACCTGCGGTATATGGAGGTTCCCAGGCTAGGGGTCTAACAGGAGCTGTAGCTGCCAGCCTCCGTCACAGCCACAGCAACGCGGGATCCGAGCAGCGTCTGCGACCTACACCACAGCTCACGGCAACGCCGGATCTTTAACCCACGGAGCAAGGCTAGGGATCGAACCCGCAACCTCATGGTTCCTAGTCGGATTTGTTAACCACTGAGCCGTGACAGGAACTCCTTTTTTATTTTTTATTTTGTCTTTTTTTGTAAAGTGAGTTTTATAGTTTTATAACTGAAAGTCTTGTGGGTTCAAAAGAAGAAATAAAGTTGTGGATAACTGTGGAGGAAAGAATGTGTTGCAATGAAAGGGATTCATGATGAAGACCCCACATGTAATATAGGAGTGGGGTTGCATACTTAAAAAACTGAGACAAAGCCTTTGGGATCATCTTTGTCTTTTTTTTTTGTTTGTTTTTTTGTTTTTTTTTTTAGTAATTTATAGCAACAACTTAGAAGAGCTACTTAATATCTAACTTGGTGTGTACTCCAAGTAAACACTTTAATGCACCTTTTTATTTTCAGTTTTGCTACATAAATCATTGAAATTAATCATTTTGTTTGGCAGCACGAGGAATCCTAATTCATGTTAACATGGAAAATTATCCCCAAGGAGAAGACACGGACATGCTTATAAATGGCATGAGCATAGTTTCTGACAGGGTAACATAGTTTTACGTTTTTGCTATAATATTCCTTCATGGATTGTGAAAAGATATGTGTAGAAAGACAAATTCAAAATCAGAATATTCTTGATCAAAACCATGTGACTCAAGGTTAGTAAACAATTTACTTTCCTTTGAGAAATAACTGTGCTATGATTTTGGCATTAATGGGCATGTTATGTAATGAAAGCTAGGAGCCGAGTAACTGGAAAAACACAAAGAAAAGAAGCATTTTATATGACTGTGCAAACATATACAAAGTTTAGTTTTAAAAGCATAAATGGCTATAAATTAAATCTCTCCTTAGCTAATGATCTGAGGGCTTTCTCTATAGCCCTAAATAGTTTAATTATTTAAAAACCCTCCTAATTACCACTTTTGAAAAAGCAAAGAAAGTGTCTAGAAAAAAATGTACCTATAGCTTAATGTATGTGACTTAAAAATATTAATCTTAATTTTAAATTCTTAACTGTGAAAATGTTGAATTCCTATACCTCTATTCAGCACCTTGAACAACAACAACAAAAAAATCCCATACAATTATTTCCATTTGTTTGTTATCTTTAAAAATACTAGTAAAATAATAAATGATAATAAATATTTATAAAGCAATTAATTTTTGCCAGCCATAGTTCTAACTCATTTAACTCTCATGATGATCCAGTTTGGATGTACTCTATTGAGAAAAGAACTGAAGCATAGCTAATAAAACTAATAAACTGATAAGCCATTAATAAAGTTTTAAATGTACAGTGGGAATATATTTGTTTCCAGAAGTTTGTTATGAACATTAAGTTATTTAATTGATTAAAATTTGCTTACTACACTGTAAAGTACTAGCCACACATACGTGACCCATTGCTAGTAGTAGTAACTTTAAACGTATTAATAAACTATCTATATCAGTAGATTCTCAACAATTAACAGAAAATTATCTAATTTTGTACTCAATTTGTAGTGCTTTATTTTAACCAAAGAATAACTTCATTTTTACCATCCATACTCATTTCTTTTGCTATTTTATAGTGTACTTGTTATGGTCTTGACAAGGTCAGAAGCTGACTTTGAAGTTCATGTGTGAAATGTCTTTGACAAGAAAACAGCTTTGCAGTGTTCCTCAAGACAGATGAATTTAAGCCAAAGTCCTCTTTGGGGTCCAAAATAAAAAGACCTCATCAATTGAACTGCCCAGTTAAGGGGTTTATTATCCTCAAATAGCTGCTGTTGTTAAAGCTCCTATAACCTACCTGACCTTGCCCATTAATGACATTCAGACTTCTACACACTTGAAAAGCACCGTATCTCCAGGGAATAAATGTTCTTTAAGTATAGCCATAGTGCTCATACTTCTCAATCACAGAACTCCCAGGTGTATGTACATTTTGTTTTAATAGAGTCTCATCCAGGGTGCCACTTTACTGCAAATGGCTTGCTATTTAATCAAAGAAAGCAGAAACGGCTCTGTTCACAAAAACACTGCAATCACAATCAGATACTGAGAGGATGCCTTGAGAAAAGCAGGTGGGCCAGTAGCCAATTTTAAGTGGTGTATAACGAACAAATGTATCCTTTTTTCCAAAATATGTCATTTCTTAAGAAATTCTTATTTGTTCTTGGAAAGAAATTTGTTCAGCTTGAATTACTAATTCTTGAGCTTCCTGTACCTAAGATTTTTTAAGTCTGATTGTTTATAAGGATATGTAACATAGCTACTGCATAACCAATAGTAATGAGGGTGATTTATTTCAGAGAGAGTAGACTTATTTTTTATACCAGTGTGTGTCATTGAGAAAAGATGATTCTGTTTGTTACTCAACATGATGTACCCATTACTACTTAATCCTTAATTTGATCAAGGCTGATCAAGTTTTACAAATACTATATTGTGAATGATATTAACTCATCACATTTCTAAGTTGGCAGTGAAATTTTGGATGTGTCAGCACATTTAAGTGAATTTATAAAATTTGTAATTGACCCTTGAACAACATGGGGTATTAGAGGTGCCGACCCTCCACAGAGTCAAAAACCCACTTATAACTGGTGGCCAGCCCTTTATATAGGCAGTCGTTCCATATCTGCAATGAATCATCCACAAATTCTGTCAACTCCAGATCATGTCGTATTGCAGTCTTTAGTATTGGAAAAAGCCCACATGTAAGTGGATCTGTGCAATTCAAACCCATGTTATTCAAGGGTCAACTGTGATTATCTAAGCTGAGAATTAGTATCTTTCTTTGGACTGGAAATGATCCATTCTTTCATGTTGGTTTGATATTCTTTCAAAACTCATTATGCCAATTTTGATCTTCCATGAAGAAGATACTAAGGCAGACTTAGAAGTACAGGAGAGTTATCAGAGGTAACACCTATGAGAGACAGAGGAGGAAGCAGGAGTGGGCAAAGAAAGGTCTCAGGAAGCAATGCAGACCTGACAGCAGTGAAGGAAATCAGAGTGGAAGGAGGGCCCATTAGGACAATCATCACAGGGCTATGCAGCTCAGAAAGAGTTTCAGCCACCCCAATGGGAAGATCTAGCATAAACTTTGCCCAGAGAAGTCTCACTTTGGGGAGCAATGGCCAGAACCTGCCAACCCTCCACGCACTGTAGCATGCAGAATAAACACCCCCAACTATCCCTGCATTCCATTTCCCCAAACCTGTGGCCATTTCATGTTCCTTAGTAAAGAAAAATCAAGGTTTCAGATGGAATTAAACTCTTTTCTCATCAGTTAACTTTATGGAAGGTGAATAGTTTGAATGATCCAGGTGTTCACAATGTAATCACCATTGCCTCAAAAGTGGAGGCTCTGGATTAAAAAAAAGCTAAAAAGGAGAAGAAAAGCAGATAACCCTTGAATATTCAAAATGATCACAGATTGCAACACAGAAATAATGTAGGTTCTTATTCAGAATTAATTCCAGGGATTTTTAATATAATAATATTTTTAAATTCCAGGGATTTTCAATATAATAATATATTTTAAAATATATTAAATATAATAAGTATATTATTTAATTATAGTACATTATATTATTATTTAAATATAAATTTAAATATTTAAATATTTAATATTATTTATTTATATTTATTTATATATATTTATATTATTTCTATTTCTATTTCTATATTCTATATTTTAAATATTATATATTAACACCATATTAATTATATTATATTATAGATCAAATAGTATATAATTAAATATGTTAAATATATTTATATTTATATAAGTATAAATATAAATATAAATATATTTAAATATATTTATATTTATGTATTTATTAAATATGTATTATATTTATTTTATATTTATATATATTACATCTGTATTAGTTATATTTATTTTTATTTTATTATTTATGTTTATATATTTGTGTTTACATTTAAATACATTTAAATATATTTAAAATATTATTTAAATATTTAAATATAGTGAATAAATTTATTATATTAAATTATATTATTATTATATTAAATATATTAAATTATATTTGTTAATATAATTTTTAATATAATAATATATATATATCTCTACCAGAGTAGACTAGTATCTCAGCTGTAAATAATCAGGATAAATAATCAGAGTAGACTAGTGGCTAGTGGTAAATACTCAGAGTGAGCCAAATTTGAATTCAATTCCATGGTATACCAGCAGAGGAAATTTGGGTAATTTATTGAACCTCTCTGTGTTTCAGTTTTCTTAGGACAAAATAAAGGTCTTCATTTTGTCTATTCTACAAGGTTTCATTGCTGCTGTGATGGAACTTATCTTGTATGTATTTATGAGAGTTTTTTATTATATATTTGGGAACTTTGAAAGCTGGTCATTAAGCCATTGGTAGTTTGAAACTGGGCCACGGTGGAAGCATTTTAACCATGGGAAATGACAGACACTACAGCCATGGAAGGAGCGATCTACCAGTATGCAACTCGTTGTTGTGATGGTTATATGCCTTGTAAAGCATTTGGACACGTCTGGCACACAGTTAGAACTTGATAGATATAATGTTCAACACGCATTCTTAATTATTTTTCAAAAGACACAGAATAAAAACAAAAGCACATGAAGTTAATAAAAGATATGAATAGGATATCTAGACATAGGGCAGAATTAAAGCACTTTTGAGTAGTGAAAATTTTGGAGAGACTTAGGAACTGTATAATAAACATGATACGAACCGTCAGTGAGACAAATCAGTCAGACTGTGGTTTTGGGGAACGCTTCAATGGCATAGCGTGTTTGTTTTCATAAGCTGTACTTCTTAATGGTTTGTACTACTTAAGGTTGTCAAGCATACTGACTTTAAGTTGTAAATATTATTCCCTTCTAATCTGTACTATCTATACTGATAACACTTCTTGATTTTGAAAGTTTGTGTTCATTTTCATATTTTTCTTTTTAATCTAAAGAGGTATTTATCAATATTTTCGATTTTTTTCACAGTACCAAGTTTTGGGCTTTGTTAAATATCTCTATTTGTTTTCTACTTTGTTGATTTCTGTTTTTACCTTTTTCTTTCTTTTACTTACATTTTTTGTTTTACTCTTTATGAAATACTGAATTCTACAGTTCCCACTGTGGCACCGTGGGTTACGAATCCAACTGCAGCAGCTTGGGGTCACTGCAGAGGCCTGAGTTTTATTCCAGCCCAGCACAGTGGGTTAAAGGATCCTGTGTTGCCACAGGTGTGACATAGGTTGCAGCTGTGGCTTGGATTTAATACCTAGCCCGGGAACTTCCATATGTTGCAACTATGGCCATTAAAATAAATAAATAGGTAGATAAACAAAAAAAATTCAAAATGCAGATTTTTAGATTATAGATTTTAAAACTTTCTTTTCTAATATAACCATTTAAAGCTATACATTCCTTAAAATCATTGTTTGGCAATGTCCCAAAACTTTTAATATGTTATATATTCACTGTCATTCTATCTGAAACATTTTGTAATTTCTTATGTGATTGTTTTTTTCTGATATGTGGCTTATTAAGAGATGTGTTGCTTAACAAAAATAGGGAAAATTTTACCTATGTTGGTGATTTCAAAGTTAATCCTATTGAGATGAGAAGATATACTCTGTATAAATTCAAAGTGATATTATTTTAGTTAAATTACATAATTTTTTGACAGCATTGTAGTTGACTTGCTGTTTCCTCTTTAATCTGTGTTAATTTCTGCTTTTAACTGGCGTGTTTTTCCAATAATATTTACTATAATTATTTGTTATGATGAATTTAATGTGTTTACTTGGCTAACCTATGGTTCCCAGTTACTTAATCAAACACCATTCTATGTGTTGTGGTTAAGGAATTTTTTAGACATAGCTAAAATCAATCATCACAGTGCAATATATGACATTAACAAATTGAAGAATAAAAACCATGTGTTCCTCTCAATAGATGCAGAAAAAGTTTTTAACAAAATCCAATACCCATTTCTGATAAAAACCCTTCAGAAAGTGGGCATAAAGGGAACCTAACTCATAATAATAAAGGCCATATATGACAGACCCAGATCTAACATCATTCTCAATGGTGAAAAGCTGAAAGAATTCCCACTGAGATCAGGAACAAGACAAGGATGTCTGCTCTCACCACTACTATTCAACATAGTTATGGAACTCCTAGCCACAGCGATCAGAGAAGAAAATAAATAAATAAATAAATAAATAAATAAATAAATGGAATCCAATTTTGAAAGGAAGAAGTGAAACTATCACTATTTGCAGATGACATCATATTACACCTACAGAATCCTAAAGACACTAACAGAAAACCGTTAGAGCTCATCAGTGAATTTGGCAAAGTCACAGAATATAAAATTAACACACAGAAATCAGCTGCATTTCTATATACCAACAATGAAAGATCAGAAAGAGAAATTTGGGAGGCAATCCCACTTACCCTCACATCAAAAAGAATACAACACTTAGGAATAAACCTTCCTAAAGAGATAAAAGACCTGTATTCTGAAAACTGTAGGACGCTGATGAAAGAAATCAAAGATGACACAAACATATGGAAAGACACCATGCTCTTGGAATGGAAGAATCAATATTATCTAAATGACTATAGTACCTACAGCATTCTACAGATTCCATGCAATCCCTATCAAATTACAAGAATAATTTTCACAGAGCTAGAACAAAATATTTTAAATTTTATTTGGTAGCACAAAAGACCCAGAAGAGCCAAAGCCATCCTGATAAAGAAAAATGGAGCTGGAGGAATTTGGCTCCCTGACTTCAGACCATACTACAAAGCTATAGTCATCAAAACCATATGGTACTGGCACAAAGACCAAAATATAGATTAGTGGAACAAGATAGAGAGCCCAGAATTAAACCCATGCACCTAGAGTCAACTAATCTATGACAAAGGAGGCAAGAATACACAATGGAGAAAAGACAGTCCCACAATAAATGGTGCTGGGAAAATTAGACAGCTACATGTAAAAGAATGAAATTAGAACACTTCCTAACACCATACACAAAAATAATCTCAAAATGGATTAAAGACCTAGATATAAGACCAGATATTATAAAACTCTTGGAGGCAAACATAGGCTGAACACTCTCCGACATAAATCACAGCAATGTCTTCTCAGATCCACCTCCTAGAGTAATGACAATTAAAATAAAAATAAGCAAATGGGACTTAATTAAAAGTTTCTGCACAGCAAAGAAAACCATAAACAAAACAAAGAGACAGCCCATAGAATGGGAGAAAATATTTGCAAATGAAATGACTGACAAGGGATTAATCTCCAAAATATATAAACACCTTCTGCAGCTCACTACCAAAAAAATAAACAATCTCATCAAAAAATGGGCAGAAGATCTAAATAGATAACTCTCCAAAGATGACATACAGATGACCAAAAAGAAAAAAGGAAATACACACATGAAAAGATGTTCAACATTACTAATTATTAGAGAAATGCATATCAAAACTACTATGAGGTACAACCTTACACTGGCCAGAATGGTCATCATCAAAATGTCTACAAACGATAAATGCTGGAGAGGGTGTGGAGAAAAGGGAAGCCTATTACACTGCTGGTGGGAATGTAAATTGGTGCAACCACTGTGAAAAACAATATGGAGATTCCTCAGAAAACTAAAAATAGAATTACCATTTGATCCAGCAATCCTACTCCTAGGCATCTATCCAGAGAAAGCCATGACTCAAAAATATACATGTACTCCAATGTTCATTCCAGCATTCTATACAATAGCCAAGACATGGGAACAACCTAAATGTCCATTGACAGAGGAGTGGAAAAGAAGATGTGGTATATACACACAATGGAATATTACTCAGTCATGAAAATAAATGAAATAATGGCATTTGTAGCAACATGGATGGACTTAGAAATTATCATGCAAAGTGAAGTTAGTCTGATAGTGAGACACCAATGTCATATGCTATCACTTACATGTGGAATCTAAAAAAAGGACAATGAACTTCTTTGCAGAACAGATACTGACTCACGGACTTTGAAAAACTTATAGTTTCCAAAGGAGACAGATTGGGGGAGTGGGGGATGGGCTGGGGGTTTTGGCTGGAATACTGTAAAATTGCGTTGTGAAGATTGTTGTATAACTATAAATGTTATGAAATTCACTGAATTAAAAAATAACAATAAAATCAATAATCACTGGTCTTTAAAGAAAGTAGTATAAATAGCAGGTCTAGATTATCCAATTAATTGAAACTCTCAAGTACAAAAGCTTTAATGTCATCAGTGATATATTTTCCATACTCTCATGTATCTCCTGATACTCCAACTATAAATATCTGAGAACTTTTGATGTTATCTCACAGGTCCCTGAGGTTCAATTTTTAATATTTGTATCTTGATTTCTCTCTCCTTCAGAGAAAACAGCAAGGCATTTTCAGCAGAGGGAGCAGCATGTGATATATAAGACACAGAAACACAAGTGAGGATTGTGTTTACAGGGCAGAGAAAGTAAATAATCTCCTCTGCCAGGTACTTAGCCTATGTACCTAGTCCATGGTATTTTTGTTTTAGCAGTACAACAAAGATACACCACTTACGATGAAAATGATGCCATAAAAGGAAAGGGGATGTTAAGCAATTCATAGCAGTTTTTTTTTTCAGTCCTTCTTTCATCTGTACAGAAATTAGAAGGTGTCAGTAGTATGTGTGTGAGTCAAAATATAAAGTTTAAAAATCTGAGATAGTTTTGTGTAGAATTTCTAGTGTTGTGGCATAAATAAAATGCATATGCATGTATACACAGCAAAATACAAATGATGCAATTTTGTAATTCACCAGGAGTAAACCCTAAAGAGTAAACTATGGATTTTAGGTGATAATGATGAGTCAATGTAAGTTAATCAGTTGTAACACAGGTTCCACTCTGGTGCAGAGGTTTGTGCTGGGAACAGAGAATATATGGAAAAATAAGCAGTCGCTGCACCCTCTGCTCAATTTTGCTGTGAACCTAAAGCTGCTTTTTAAAAATGTAGTCTTATTTAAAACAGAAACAACCCCCCCCCCATAAACCTAAAGAAATAACAACCAAAACTTTCCTAAGGTAAAAGCTATCACTCGGATTTTTCTAGAACAGTGTCATTTGCCAAAAAGTGTCAAATGTGTATCTCTACAGCTTTCAATTATTTCCTTGGGAAATAAGTTCAATATTGACTAATACTATAAAATAAAACACATTTGTAAAGACTATCTCTGTGGATGATATGAAGTTGTTTCTTTTGCATGCTATTAGAAGTTCTAAATCTCCATTTATTCATTCTATGCTATACAAATCTGAGATGACAAATCTTTGATTACATGGTTCCACTTGTGATACCCACATTTCCATAGCAGACATCCCTCTTCCATCATGACACTCAGTTTCTCCAAGATCTCAGATTTCTTGTTAGTACCACAATCCAGGCAGGCAGTTCCTATAGTGTCTGCCTAATGAGTTGAAACCTGTTTGACATCTGTGCAAAAAAGTGATGGACCCTTTTAATATGATTTTAATTTCCTTAACCCACTGCTTAGGAAATGGAATTTAGGTTAGCTTTGCTGGCAAGTGCATCCAGGAGGAAGGAAAACTGACCTATGGTTTTAAAACAAAATCCCATAAAAGTCTAATTGTCTGGGTTAAACACAGATGAAGTCTTTCTTGATGAATACACGCCATCTCTTTAAAAAGTCAGCAACAATGCGTTCTAAATAATTGAGCTCTCAGTACTGACTGTCAATCTGAGACTTAGGGGTTTGCATTTTGCTCAGCAGAGGAGGAATACTTTTGTGTATCTCGATGAAGTTATGTATGATTCAAAGAGGAAAAGTGGTAGAATCTTGAAATATTTTTCATATTCTAAGCATTTTTGTGCATGGCTAATGAATATAACTATTAGAAATGGAGTCCTATAGGTAACAAGGTAATCTTTGATGATTACAGAACTTGGAAAACATCTCTCAGTAGCATCACCGTCATCTAACATTCATTTACTACCTATTATACCCCAGGTGTTTTGCTAAGTGTTCCACACTATATTTCATTTGATCCACATGATAAGCTAATATCCTGGGTTATTTTTAATCTCCTTTACAGATGAAACCGGTTTGCACACCATCACAGGATGTAAATGACGTTGTTTCTGAAATCAGGCAGTTAGCATCCAAAACCTAGGGACGTTTTAAGCATAACACCAAATTCTGCACACAAAAACTGAGAATACATAGTCCCTATTTCAGAAAACACATATAATATTTCTCCATCTCTTTAAAGTGTTCACAGTACATTCATGCTCTCTTTACATTTTACTTTCATAACAATCCCGAGAGAGCTACGATGGCAATCCTAACTGCAGAAGAAGCAGCTGAGATTCAAAGAGGCTAACTGATTTACAAAGGATTCTAAGCTAGGAAGTAGTGAAGTCTTTACCTGAAATCAGAACCTCTAACTATAAAGTCCAACTCCATAACATTTGTTTTGAGTTTAAATATCAGGTATAGTCAATGTTTACAACTCCAAATCATTGCTTAGGTTAGGAGCACAGATAGTAAACTACAATTGAAGATATTTACTCCAGAGTTTCATGAGAAGAACTTTAGTCACTGAACAACATTTATGGGTAGAAGGCACCATGTAAGCTATAGTTACTAGGTTTGAGCTAGCATCTTGATGCAGATTCAAGATCTAAGGCAAACGGAGGCATTCTGGGTAAGGAAAACTTCCTTCATGGAAAAACCACCAACCACTCTACCAAGTACCAATGAACAGCGTCAATTTTTAAAAGGAGCTTGTCTGATATGGCCTAACACCATTCCACTATCTCTCCTACTGACTTTGTATTGATGTCCCAATTCTACCCCTAGAAATTCTTCCTTTGAATTCTGGTACCCTCTACTTTTAAACACACACATTCCAGAGGATGCTATCCCTGTGCTGTCTTCCTCTCCTCAGTGCATACAAGGAGAGTGTGCCTGGCATCACGAATGCACTAGACCACTGGAGTGGATGGGATAAAGAGACTTTTAGAATCAGCATTAAAGAAAGGATATTAGGCCTCAAGTGCATGTTTTTCCCAACATGAAGTACTGTCCTGGGCAAGTTCTAAAGGTGGAAATAAGATAACCGGCCATAAATGTCCTTCATTAGAGGGTTAGACTGATGATATTTACACTACAGAGGCTCCTGCAAGTCAGGAAACTGATTCAAGGACACAGAGAAGCATGAGGGAGACCCTCTTCATAATACTGGAAGCAACGTGTTTATCTTGGTCATTGTCTTTCTTTGATCTGGTTTGCCTTCTTGAACTTCTCTAAGATATAAGTTCCTCAGCTGTTACTTGAGGCTGATTACTATTGTTCTCTCATAGAGTTGTAAAAGATTACATGCATGAACATAGGAACTGGTGAGTACTAAATATTTAATGAATGTTACTTACTAAACCCAAAGCCTTATCTCAGATTTTTAGGGGCAAAATCCTTTTTGTATGTAAAAGGAGCTCTTCACAGACTGATTAAATCCTCTGGAATAACTGGGCTTCAACTCCCTGTTCTGCAACATAATAGTTTTCAACTTTCTAATAAACCCAGATTTCACCAGTGGGAAAATATGAAGAAACATCAAATGTCCCTGCTTACTGAAGAGGCAATATCTACTTATTTTATCAGCTCCATTTATGGTGGCACTTTGTAGTCTATAGACATGGCTGTCATACATCCTTGATTTTCTAGATACTCTCAAATCAAGGAGCTTACTTTTTTTTTTTTCTAAGAGGGACATGTACTAATTCTACAAAGTGCACACCTTTCTAAGGTTATTTACAAAAATATACCATTAAAAGTTGTTTAACAATTTGCCAAATTAAGTTACTACTGGAATATACTGGTACAACCACATTACAGAGAATGATTTGGCTTTATCTAGAAAGATGAAGGCACACATGCTCTATGTTCAACATCCATCGTTATTTTGGTAAAAATTCCAGACTGCTTTCTAAGGAATATTTCACCACTTATAGTGGTCTAGACTTGGTCTAACAGAATCAAAGCTGTTTGTTCAGTTATAGACATGTGATTTAATTCGGGCCAACCAGAATTAAGTTTAAAAGTTCTGTTGAAAGTGTTGAAATGTGAAAGTTCTCATTTAGCTGTAAAAAGATCATAGAATGAAGGTGGTAGGAAAAGATGGCAGGATGAAAATCTAGAACTCACAGGAACAAACAAGGCTATTCTGTGGACATTTCATTCTTGAAAATAAAGCCAACAAAAAAGAGAACAGACTCAAGAGAAAGAGATTATATTCTGACTATGTTACTTGTGTCCTTTTAGCCAGAGGTTCTTGCAAACAAAGTAGCTCATGACTTCAGAGTTACATGGATGGATAATATTCTTTGTCTTTAAGTCAGTTTAAATTTGGATTCTGTATGCAACCAAGAGTTCTGATCAACAGAGGCCTAATAAACCCAATGTGCTGTTGCATTTAAACTCATCTGTTAAATTAAGCTGGATTTATAATCCTCTTAAAAGTTACTCATCAAATATTTATGAAATCTTCACCATGTCAGACATTCTAATAGGTATTATAGTTAAAAAGGTGAATAATACAGTTTTAGAGTAATGGAAGGTCATTGAATATGACCTGGATTACATTTAAAAGGGCATTCACATTGCACTTAAAAAAACAGACTATCTGAAGCTAGGAGGATTGACTTCTTGGGTACGGAACCCATGCAATTACACAAAGCTTCACATTCAAAAGGGTCCACAATTAGTTTAGTGCACTGTTTTTTTGTCTTGAAATTCTTGATGATTTTAATTTTAACTATGTTTTGTAACTGAAGTGTGATGGGACAATGGACCAAGAACATGAGCAGATGAGAGATACACAATGTACATGCCTGCTGTTCCTTGCGACCCCATTCATATATAGTGTCTGTGAGGCCCTGTGAATGGAAACAATATAGGAAAAACAAAAACAAAAGAAAAAAACTTTATATTTTAGTACATTTCTTTAAAAAAACTTGTTTTAAATAAAGAGACTTACATTTTCATTTTTGCACTGAGATTTGCAAGTGATGTAGATATACCTGGATTAAAAAGAGGATGTCAACTTAGAAGACTGAAATCACTATACTGTGATGGCATTATTAATCTTATTTCCATCTTGAGAGGCAATGTCAGCTAACGAAAAGGGAAGAATAACCTCAAAAGCTAGTGTAGCCGGAGTTTAAAAATACCTTAAGAGAGACATAGAACATGGATTCAAGAGACAGAGTCCAGGCTATAAATCTATAAATAGTTTTGTAACAGAGTGTGCATTTGAAATAAAAAGCTTCAATTAGTGAGGAAAAGACGAGAGAATTTATTGGGGTGGGGGGTGTTGCTAAACGTATGACATGCTGAAGTTCCCAGGCCAGGGACTGAACACGTGCCATAGCAGCAACCCAAGTTGCTGCAAAGGCAACACCAGATCCTTAACCCACTGAGCCACAAGTGAACTCCTAGATACAAATTCTTGAAATGATGATTTTTCTAGGTTTGTGCATGTTTAAGATACTAGAGGAAAAGAATAGAAACAGTTCAACCAGATGGTGAGACCATGTTAAATCTCTATTGACTGTTCTACAGAATTTGTATTAATAAATCACTAATATAATTACAATTAATACTTACATTCTAGACTAATAAATAATAACCACTACTAATTTTAGTAGCTTTTGTATATTTATTGCTGATGTTAATTGATTTATATCAGCTTATTGCTTTTTGTATCTTCACAACTCTACTATGCCTTTTACATGGGCATGTATTTTTGTCATATCTTTTTAGCCAAATTAACTAAAATTACCTTATTTATGATAGGTTTTAATTATTTATGAATGGTTGAACATGGTTTTCAGCAAATATGTTTAAATAAATAAACAAATCTCAGGACAGTTATTATGTATTCAAGTTAACTACAGTATACAGAAGGCTATAAAATATCAACAAATAAAATTTTTTAAATGATGTTGTGATTTAGCTAAACAACCCAGAAGAGATGTTGAATAGGCCGCTAGAAATATGAAGTTAGATCTAAATAAAGTTCCAGATGTAGATTTCTAAGTCACCTGCAGAGACATAATAATAAAGTAGTCAAAATGGACAGAACTGATTTCTGCGAGAAACTGTGAGCAAAGTCAAGAAAAGCAGAAAGGAGAGAACTTACATTAAATTTTAAAAAGCTCATTTAAGACTATACATTCAGATGCGGTGTTTGCAAAGTTCATAAAATATCTTCTCTGAGTCTGTTTTGAATAGTAATAATATTTTTATGAATCACTTGCATGTGAGATATAAAAGAAAATGATGACCCAGGACTGCAAGCTATATATCCATAACTTTTATTTATAGATGAGAGAATGGAGGTTCAGAGTGTTAAGTCAGTTTCCCAAGGTTCTAAGAGAGAAAAGCAGAACTTCAGTCCATGTTGGGCAGATTCTAAAAGAGCCAAAAGCTTTTGACTATAATCTTTTTCCATAACGTGATCACTTCTATGAGATGTATTCCATAAATACAGAATGCACCGTGCATTACAGTTGTCATGCATGTACTGAAGATCCTGATAAACTTTCAGTAAGAAAAGCTGCTTAATTTTGCCTTATGCGGTCTCCCCAAGTTCACTTGGGCGTAGGCATTGTTTCTTTCTGCAGACTAGCTGTTGTACTTCCATCACTAACTGTATCTATCTCCACTGCATCTTTAGGGAAAGGAATTTTCTATTCTGGCACAGGTATTTCACAAAAGGGTCACTGTGGCCAGCCTTCTTGAATAATAAGCATTCAGTTTTATAGAGACGGAGAAAAATGAGATCTCAAAAAATGCTGAGTCATTCTCATTTGAGAATCGACTTTTCTGAATAGGTCAAAATATGCTTAGCTGTGTCTTATATTATGGCTGGTATATAAAATAAAACAGCTCGAAGAACATGCCTCACCAATCCCTCCATTCTATGAACCATGTTTTCAACTTTTTAGGTAAGTTAAATTGGTAATTATGACAATTTTCACAGCCTTGGTGAGTTTCTTTCAGATAGGAATACCCATCTTTGACATCAAGTCATACTTTATTTTTTTTAAATGTCATCTTTCTGAAGTTTCTAAAATATCACAGTGGTGTCTATATTTTTAATAAATATTTTGTATTATATATATGAAGTACATATATACACACACATTTTTTTTCCTTTCTTTTTACAGCTTCACCTATGGCATATAGAAGTTCTCAAGCTAAGGGTTGAGTCATCGTGGGGTCAACACCATGGCCATTGCAACTCTGGATCTGAACCACATCTGTGACCTATACTGCAGCTTGCAGCAACTCTGGATCCTTAACCCACTGAGTGAGGCCAGGAACTGAAACTGCATCCTCACGGAGACTACATCAGGTCCTTAACCTGCTGAGCCATGATGGGAACTCCTATATATACACATGTATATCTACATATATTTTTTTTCATCAATTCCTATTTTGGCCCAAAGCTCTTTGAATGCATAAGAACTTGAGCTTTGAAAGCTTTGGTTGAGAGAGAATCTGCTCATTCTTCCAAGAGAGGATTCCAGCCTACTCTTCTCTTTGTTGCAGACGAGGAACATCAGAGGCAGAGAACTGAAGGCCTTGTTTGGAGTCTTGTCTGGTGTATTAACCACCTTCCTCTAGGTCTGCATACTGATAATAGAAACCCAGATACGTTTCCAGATTAAGCCTTCTTTCATTTATTTAATCTTCAACAAAACACCATGAAGTGGGTACTATTGTTAACCCGATTTTAAAGATGGGGAAACTGAGAAGAATATTAAGTTTGTTAAAATTACGTAGCTACTAACGTGGTGCTCCAATATTAAAATTGAGAGAAACAGGCCCCAGAATTCGTGTTTTTAGCCACTGTGTTGTACTACTGTGATTTTACTCATCACCATTTAGGTTTTGGGTCTTGGAACCAAGAAACCAATATAAAAATCTATCTGTGTTAAAATTGAGTAAGATTACCCATGGTCATTTCTGGCAGAATATGTTTGCTTGTTTGCCTTCAGTACTCTAAACATATAAACAGAATAAAGACATTTTACACAGAAATACTGTGGTAGTTTCTCATGTTGACACATGAGATTTGATAGTCTCAAAGTATCACTTTAGGCTCTCCCCAGCCATCAAATAAATATGATACGTACCACACTGATTTACTTTCTGAACTTTATGGAGTCAGCAACAGGATACAGATGTTTCCAAAAGATTTATAAGTTCATGGAATAAAGGACATTTTTAGTCCAAGATGCTCTTTAATTAAAAATCATATTTAACCAAATTTCTCTTCCTTCTCTCCTGGCCATCCTCTTAGCCCTTACAACACAAATGGAGAATGCCTTCAGGATTAATAACTTTGAGCCAGTCAAAACTTGATTTGCATCCCATGTTCATCACTTTGTAGTTATAGGCAGTTTGTTCATTCTTTATGAGTCTCTATTTTGTCACTAAAGAAATTCAAAGTTCTGAACTTACTTTACCAGCTATTTTGAGGATTAAGTGGAATGATGCAAGTAAAGTTTCTACCTGCCATAAAATCTGAATATAGGATTGAACTACCACAAAGTTTAATATATGCTAATTCCTTCTTCACATCATTTTGAATGATTCAGATTTGACTGAAGTTTGAGATAAACATGCATGTTTTTATGTTATCAATAATATTCATTTATACTTTCATAAATCCAGTCACAGTTACTTTTTTACTTGCTAATATCAATAGGATTTCATTTAAAAATAGTTTTTTGTCAAAGTTTCTCTCTATAAACAAAGCTGGCCACAATCATAATAAATAAATCTTAACCAAATTCTTATTTTAGAAAGGAGTTTTCTAAAGTATGTCCTCAATTATAAACAATTTTTCCTTTCAAAGTAGCATGAGTCATATCTACGTTTATGATAATGTATGTTTCTACAGGTAATGCTTATTCTGAGGGTAAAGCATAATATGAAAGTTTTTTTTTAAAGATACATTTGTTATCACTGTAAACAGAAAAATTAAGAAAGGAAAAAAGGCCAAAGGTTTAAATGAAAGTTTAGATTTCAGTTCCTATTTCTATGCTGCACTAAATAGCTAATACTTTAGCACACTGACTGTAGATGGTTTATCTTTACTTAACAAAAAATCTGCCAAGTTTGAGCCAAGGTGTGGATTATTAGTAGAGGTATTAGCAGAGGTAGTTTTAATTCTTTTTTTTTTTTGTCTTTTATTTGCCTTTTCCTAGGGCCGCACTCACAGCGTATGGAGGTTCCCAGGCTAGGGGTCTAACAGGAGTTGTAGCTGCCGGCCTACGCCACAGCCACAGCAGCGTGGGATCTGAGCCACGTCTGCGACCTACACCACAGCTCACGGCAACACTGGATCCTTAACCCACTGAGCAAGGCCAGGGATCGAACCCGCAACCTCATGGTTCCTAGTCGGATTCGTTAACCACTGAGTCACGACAGGAACTCTGGTAGTTTTAATTGTAAAATAAAATTTACCTTGTGAATTGTTATGGGAGGACAAGACCTGTCCTGTTTTATATGGACAGTTACACAGATTAGGCATAAACCTTATAAACTAAGGTTTTCAAGTTTAAGCATACTAATAGGCTTGCTTCTTCCTCCATAGGACCAGCCTCTCATAAAGTTAAGTGTTTTGTGTCTTAGTATGTTTTTGCACATTCACAAAGAAAATAGATTCAACCCAATTAAACTATTTTTTTGAAGTTTAAATTCCTAGAGGACTTTCTAAATCTTGAAGAAGTTGCTACCAAAAATGGAAAGGTCATTCATTTTGCCTGTATAACTTTTAGCGATTCATGAAGAGAAAAAGATAATATTTTAATGTACAACTAAAAAATACTTAACAGAATATTTACTTAGAATATTATATATGTTTATATTTGTATGGATGTATATATTTAGTGTGTTTACATGTAGATGCTAAACTAAATGGTTGTGACATAGAATCGTAGATTGTTAAGGCTTAAGAGAGTTTAAGAGATGTCCTCGTTCAATCACAGGGATCTTTCTAAAATATTCACACCTTCCACTGTCCTGAAAAAATATATTTATATTTCATATATATCTGTGAATCTGTAGCCAGTCTCTAAATGCCATTTTAATTCATATATTCATTAATTTGTTAACTTAAACAATATCTGTAAAATGCTTTTCATGTATTAGCCTTTTTCTGGACCCTATATTACTGAGCAAAACAAGATAATAATTTCTGTACTTGAAGAATTCATATTCTGTAGATGGTAGAACTCCCTAAACAATAATGGTCAAATATGCAAATTAGATTGAGTGCTGGAAAGTTATAAGGAAAAAATAAGTAGGACAGAGAGTGGAAGATTAAAAGTGCAGATGTCAATTTGTGTAAGTAAAATTATTTTAGATATTCATATATGCACAAAGAGATTGTGCAACTGTATGTGATGGTAAATTGCTACAAATGGGAAAAAAAATCCAAAACATTTTTACATAAGAAGAATCACCCTCTATTGATTACTTATAGATCTCATCTTAATTGGTTTTCATGGAGAGTTTGACCTCTCTGGCTTGGAAGCTTAAGAGTCCCAAATTTAATTAATATGGAACCACAAGTTGGTGACTCCTGTTATGCTTGTTAGGAGTTGTGTCATGGGATCAGAAGAACAAGTAGAAATAACCTCTGTCCTCAATCATAAAGTCTCCCGAATTTGACCCTGAGACCTGAGTGCAATACGCAGTTCTCTAATATTTCAAACACCAAGCAAGTTACTTCTTTATTTGCTTTTCTCACTGCCTGTACACTCTTACCCTAGGTATCTCTCAAAACCAAAGTTTTATAACTAAAGTTACATTCCAAATATCACCTTCTCAAAGGGAAATTTCAACCATTGTATTAATATGACCTAAGGCACTTTGGGTCATATTATCTCCTTTACTTCCCTTTTTAGTGCTGAATCCGTCTCATTCACAGGTACAACCCCAAGTGTAGCAGAGGGCCTGACAGAAAGTAAATGCTCAATAAACATTTGTTGAGTAACTATTGATCTCCTCTAATTGTTCATGGTTAAAATTTCAGGATAAACTAATTTTTCCTTCTATGACCACACCTACAGCATATGGAAGTTCCCAGGCTAGGGGTCCAATTGAAGCTGCAGCTGCAGGCCTACATCATGGCCACAGCAACAGTGGATCTGAGCCACATCTGTAACCTACGCCACAGCCTGTGGCAAGGCCAGGTCCTTAACCCACTGAGCAAGGCCAGCGATCTAACCCACATCCTTACAGAGACTATGTCAGGTTCTTAACCCACTGAGCCACAGTGGGAACGCCTATGCTAGCTTTTAAATATTAGTTGAATTCAGTTCAAGATTAAATGGAATTAATAAGTTAACTCTTGGTACAAGCAAAAAGTGGTGTATTTTAGTGGTTATGAGAATGGATTCAGAAGTCCAAGTTCTGGCTTTGTCACTAATGAAACATACATGTTTGCAGAACTGGATAAGTCCTTCCTGCCTCCATTTCTTTATTTGTATAATGGGAATGATTTTTAACATTCACCTTAAATTTTACAGAGTGACTGTAATTTTTATCTTTGTAACCACACCTCTGAATACTATAAAAAGGACACAAGACAAATACAATGCAATCGGTCAAATTTTCAACCAAACCACCCTTGTCTTCTATGATAGTACTGTTTCCACAGACACATTAAGATCGGTGCTTACAGGAAAAAAAAAAAAAGGAAGAAAGATTGCATACAGATAGGTCATACCAAAGCTGCAAATTATATGGCTATGGATATGTGTGTTCACTGGAAATTACCTAGAGTTCTGCAGGGCACTTTGATCTAGTATTCCTGAGTTCTACACCATGTCCCTAGACATCAAATGTCAAAACTGAGGTTTATCACAATATGAGCCTTCAATGTATTTTCTCTCATTTAATCCAACTTTAAGAAAAAAATTTTTTTTGCTGCCTGGATAAGTATTGTGAGTTATATTTTCTATACATGTTATGTGATAGTAGCTTAATGATTCTCTTGGCCTAGTCATTCCACAGAAGTTATATTAAAATATAAGTTCTTCCTCTTCTTCTTTTTTTTTTTTGGCTTTTTAGGGTTGTACCCAAGGCATATGGCCAGGGGTCAAACTGGAGCTACAGCTGCCAGCCTACACCACAGCCACGGCAGCACAGGATCAGAGCCGCATCTACGATCTACACCACAGCTCACAGCAATGCCATATTCTTAATCCTGTGAGCAAGGCCAGGGATCGAACCTGCATCCTCATGGATCCTAGGCCGGTTTGTCAACCTCTGAGCCATGAAGGGAACTCCCAAAATAAAAGTTCTTTATAAAACTAAATGAACTTTATGAATATATTTTCATTATACCTGAATATATATTTTCATTATACTTGTGCAGAATTCCTTGGAACTAAAATGTGTTCATTAAATCTTCCTACAAAAGCAGAGATTGGGCTCAAAGCTATTATGAAAAATATGAAAGATTCAGAAGAAAATGCATCAGGCAGGGAGCTCCCATCATGGCGCAGCAGAAACAAATACAACTAGGAACCATGAGGTTGCCTGTTTGATCTGGTGTTGCCATGAGTTGTGGTGTAGGTCACAGATGTGTCTAGGATCCTGCATTGCTGTGACTGTGGCTGGCACCTGGACCCCTATTCTGGGAACTTCCATATGCCATGAGTGCGGCCCTAAAAAGCAAAAAAAAGAAAGAAAAGAAAAAAGGAGAGAGAGAGAAAGAAAGAAGGAAAAGAAAAGAAAATGCATCAGATAAATTGGGTATGTTCTTCTTAGATCTGAGAAATTTCAATGTCCATTGGGTAAAATGGCCTTGGGAGTTGATACACTTTTTAAATGTAACATTATATGAGTAGAGAATTATTTACATAGGACAACCTGTGTTGAGATTTCCAGTTCACCTATTGCAGGTTGATTTGTGTCCCCCCCAAAATTCATAGATGAATTCTTAACATCCAAAATGTAACCTTATTTGAAACTGTACTATTGCAGATATGATCAATTAAAATGAGGCCATCAGAGTAGGCCCTAATCTAATATGACTGGTGCCCTTTTGAAAAGGGGAAATTTGGACATGGACACACAGACACTACAGGGAAAACACCATGTAAAAATGAAGGCAGATTCAGGTAATGCTTCTACAAGCCAAGGAGTATCAAAGATTGCCAACCAACCCCTGTCAAAAGCTAGGGGAGGGGGCAGAATAAACTGTGTCTCACAGTCTCAGAAGAAACCAACTCTGCTGACACCTTGATTTTTGATGTCTTGCTTCCAGAGCTGTGAGAGAAGTTTCTCTGTTATAGCAACCCTAGCAAATAAATACAGTATCCTAATAAAATACGTACAAAATATAGGCTTCTCAAACTTTTCCTCGTTTTAGACAGAAAAGCAGTCTATAAGCATAGGTCCTAGAAAGACTCCTTCACAGAACACTTTGTCCTTATCATGCCTGATTTCTCATGTCACTAATTAATTCTGGTCTACAAAGCACTGCCCTAGAATTTTTACTTTTCTATTTCCATCGAATCCCGTTGACATTTACTAGCAACTACACACATTCCTGATCTGGGTGCATTCTCCATTTATACTTAAGCATATTTCCTTTCTTTAAACATTTGTTGTTTATTTAGCAAAACAGTTGTAGGACAATACTTGATGTATTCAAGGTAATAAGTGCCATAGAATAGCAGTTAATGGCTAGTATTTGCAGAACTCTTGCCAGACATTCTTCTAACACTTTGCAGAGGTTATTTCAATTAATTCTCCTAAGACTTGCATGACATAGATATGGTTAAAAAAATCTCATATTACAAATGAGGAATGTCATACCCATTGACTTAATGAATATGCTAAAATCAAGAGTTAATATTTTTGGGGCCCTAGGCAAGTTACCCCAAAATATGCCTCAATAACATATTTATTATTATTATTATTACTATTATTTTGTCTTTTAGGGCTGTACCCACGGCATATGGATGTTCCCAGGCTAGGGTTGGAATCGGAGCTGTTGCTGCTGGCCTATGCCAGAGCCACAGCAATGCCAGATCTGAGCTTCATCTGTGACCTACACCACAGCTCATGGCAACGTCAGATCCATAACCCACTGAGCGAGGCCAAGGATTGAACTCGCAACCTCATGGTTCCCAGTTGGATTCATTTTTGCTGCTCCACGAACGGGAACTCCAGCATTAATTATTTTGAATTAAAGTTACTTAAGAAACATCCAATGCAAGTGGAACACTTTGACCCTGATCTCTCTCTTCCTTGAAAGCTAAATAAATCTCCTGCATGAAAATGTGCTCTCCCTGTACCTGTTCTGCGGAGTAGAACACTCATCACTAGGGTCAGGGTATTCAGGGTTGAGAAGCCTATGTAAACAAACCTCATTACTTCTACACTAATTTACTAGTAGAATGCAAACTTTGCTTTAATGCCATTCTAATTAAGTACCAAAAACCTAAGTTTCATTGTCTGGTCACTACCTCACAAATCTATCATTGCTTTGTCTAAAAAGTATAAAAGCTGCCTGCTTTGACCACTGCCTGCTCCCATCTCTACAACACCTCCATATATACAAATTAACATTTATTTATTTCATATTAATCTGCTAATCCTATTTATCAATTGTATTACTGGTCCAGACACATGAACTCAAGAAAGGTAGAGGGGCAATTTTCTCCTTCCTTGACAATAAAATCATATAACAGAAAAACGAAAGGCTGAATTATGCATTCAAAAGAAATGCAAAGTAGAGAGGTTTCAAGGAAAACAACAAAAAGTATGTGGCATTTGAACTGGATTTTAAGATACATAGGGGTTTCCAGAAGGATAGTTAGAGGAATATTTCTTTCAAAGGGAAGAGATCAAACAAAATCATCAAGAGAGGTACCAGAGTTGCACTTGACTTTGAGGGCAGAAAAGGTAAGACAGCACATGGTAACCTCTGTGTGTACTGCTTTTCCCCAGAGTATGGTAGGAGATAACTCGATTCAAAACCCTTAAACCTACACTGTACCCCCTGCTCCATGAATAAAGTAACAATTAATTATGCCAGCATTTCAGACAACTGGCTGACCCCCAATCTAAGTGTCTAATCCTATCTTATGCTACTCTGACCCTTTATACCCTGAATTATTTGCTGTTCCTCTTGCCAGCTCTGTGCCATACAACCTCTGTCACATCACTCACACTATCCCTCGGCACACCCCACTGCCAGGCAGCAATCTTCATTTCTAAAATGCATCCAGTTGATTCTAACGCAAATGGAGCACTGACCATATTTTGAGGAACAAATTATGAGGCAGTGTCTGGCTCACATTAACTAATAAAACTCTCAACTAGAAAAGTGGAATATTTATCTAGTTATATATTGCATATATATATATATATATATTTAATTTTAAAAGTTTTTTTTAATCTCTCATCTAACTTTAGGAAAAAAAGAAAACTTTTTGATTTTTCTTAACAATATCTGCCTAGTTTATATGTATCTTGCTAGTGTAAAGTTATGGTTATTTGTTAGATCTGTCAAGAATTACAAGAATATTACAAAAATAGCTGGGTAATAATAAATCTAGACAGTAATTGCGAAAGTAAAGTTTAAGTTAGTGACCCAAACAAATGTAAACTCTAATTTTTAAAGACAAAAATTGGCTTTGTCTTGAAAACTCAATTTAAAGTGACTCCTTGAGATGTTTAACTCGTAAAGAACTTAGCATACGTTGTCTAATAGAAAGCTACCAGGAATATCCATGGGTGCACAATATTTTCAGCTAATACATTCCCAAATCAGATCTCCACAGAGATTAGTTTCGTTTGCTTACTTGTTCTGCTTCCTTAAAAATTTTAAAACACTAATGTCGAGTCTCAAAGAGTCTGAGTGATCAATCTTATCAGAGTAATCTATAATTTTTAAAACCTTTTAAGATGAGTCTATAATCAGCCAGATTGGGGAAATGGCCACCACTGAAAGGGTGTTTCTTAAATCAATAGACTCAAAATATAACTAATGACCCCATATACTAAAATGCATACAAAAAACACAGATTGCTAAGGTCTTTCCTGACACTACTCCAGAAGGACCTCAAGATATGGAAGCCCAGGACTACAGATTTAAATAAATTTTTCTGGTGATTCTGATGAATACCAAATTTGAGAATTGCAGCACTGCTTAGAGCAGAAATTGTGTTATTTAACAATTAGTTCAGCGTTATTGGTGGTGTGTCTGTGTGTATGTCTGAGTGCTTTTATGGAGGAGCTTAATTTATCTCAGTGATTAGAGGTGATGATATTATCCAGTGAAGGCAGACAACCAAAAAAAAGTACAACATTATGATGGGAACTATCAGAGGCAGAGCACTGAATTAAAGAGCACATGGACTTTCCATTTTTAGTTATGTTGCTAACTAGCTGTTATGCCTCTGGTCATTTAACCTAATCCTTGGATGAATTTATTATATGAATAGCTTTCCAGACAGGCATTTTTTCCTGCAGCAGAACCTGTGTTTGTTTGTTTGTTTGTTTGTTTTGTTTTTGTTTTTTAAGTAGAACAGATAGAAGTTTCTCTAATTGAAATGGGGCCAGAATTCTCTAGGGCAAACTTGGGGCTCCTTAATACATGTTTAGAGGTCCAAGGAAAACAATTTAAAGAGCAATGATCTAGATGATCTTAAAATTTTTTCCAAGTCCTGTATTTTGTATTTATAAAATTCTAAAGAGAGAGTGGAGCCGAATTGTCTTCTCTTTTTAGGTCAGAATTAATAATCCCCTGGAAACACAGACTAAACGTCTAAATTGAATTCCCTTTCAATGAGAAAACTGTGTCCTGGACGTTCCCTAACGGTTAAACTAAAAGACACTAAGAGAAATCTTATTTTAAATAACTGAGTTAGTGCCATTCAAAGAAAATTCCTAAAATATTCTTAGGTTACATTGTATAGCTTTTCTTCTGCATAGCAAATAGTATATGTCCTTGAATATTTTTGACACATCTATTTAAAGATGCAAAATGAGGAGCCTTGCTATTTGTGCAGTGTATGAAGAGGTTCTGTTTTCATAAAACCAGATTCATCCTTGTTTTGATTCAGCCTCAGTCTACTGTTGGCCTGAAAGAAACAGACTGCCAGATACTACTCCAGCAAAGACGAGTTTATCTGGGATCTGCAAAGAACTGCATTTCTATGTCCCCAGTAAAGGGGAGCCACATGCAAGTCTCTGCACAGCAAGGGAAGGAGAACACTTTTATAGAGGGGAAAATGCAGTTGCAAGGACTGTAGTAAACAAGGAGTCCACGGTTTTTCATTGGCTGAGTCCTCGCCTGGAATGAATAGTCCTTCTTTAGGCTCTGCTAACTGTCAGGGTGTGAGAACTCCCCCTTGTGGTATCCCAACTGTATTGATGCTTCTGTTTATTAATATTTTACACTATAGTAGCCAATGCTGTGGTGGGCCAGCTCTTGTGGTTCATATTAAGACCGCAAAACTCCCTTCAGTGATAACCATCAGGACACTATGGAAAAAATAAAGAACTAAAAATTACGTGGCACACTTGGGACCACATAGAGAAGTCAAAAAGAGGCAGAAAGAGAGTACCTGGAGTTCTGCTTTTATTGGGGTCAAGGGTGGACACCTAGGACTCTTGGGCTCACTCATTATTGGTGAATTTAAAACAAAGAGCGGTATTTAAACCTGGGAAGAGAAAAGAAAATGAATGGCCTAAAGAAGCAGTTTATCAAAATAAACCACTTCAGATCTCTAAAAGGAAGGAGCCTCAGGGCGGGGAGGAAGCCTAGCTATTCAGCTAGTCCTAAGACTGTTTATTTTTAGATAGTCCTCTAGAAGTGAATGCTTCTTTGAAATGGATGTCTCAGCAATCAAAGTTTAAACTCAAACATTTGCATTACAAAGAAGACAACAACTGTCTCTGCTTACACTTTAGTCCTAAAATCTGATATCTCCTTTGTTAACCCAGAGGTTCCAATTGATTCTAGAATATCAGGGATTTGAATTTTGAGGGTCCATTTATATATGCAGCATTTTTTCAATAAATATGTGCTACAGTACTGTGTGAATGCTGTTGGTTGAATCCATGGATGTGGAACCATGGATATGGAGTGCTTACTATTAACATATGCAAGGATTTTAGACTGTAGAGTCCCTGAGTTGTTTAAGGGTCAATTGTACTTGTCTTTGAGCTTCTTATTCAAACTAATGCTGGAGGACAAAATATTCACTGCATTATAAAAAGAGTTATTCTAGGACTTCACGTTAACCAGATAAATGGGTTGAAATATATCTTTTATCCTAATGTTTTTAACCACTCTGTTGATCCCTTAATATTTATTATAAAAACTTTCAAACTTAATGGAAAATTGGAAAGAACACCCCATACAACCTACAATATATACTTTGCCACTGTGAAATAAAATTCATAATTAATGGAAAGACGAGAAAAAATGAGAACACAAAAATTTTCCTCTGCTCTTTGGCCTCCCCTTTCTCCCCCACTGTGCACTGTGTATCTGCATTGTGCATAAGCCAGACCTTCCCCATGGGCTGAAACAGCTGCTCAGCCATAAAGAGCAAGCATCAGCAAAACCACTCCTTAAAGATAACATTCCTTGCTGATCTTTTAAGGGGTCATGAGACACTTACCTCTGAACTGTAAATCCTGCAAATATTAAGGGACTTGGATGCTCAAGCCCCTTATAGAAAATGGCATTGTACTTACCTATAACTTAGGCACATCCTCCCATATATTTTAAATAATCTCTAAATTATAATATCTAATACAATGTAAAGATATATATAAATAGCTGCAAATACAATGTAAATGCCAGGCAAGCACCTGCCAGTGTGAGGCAAATTCAACGTTTACCTTTGAGAACTTTCCGAATGTTTTTTCCTGATGTTTTCAAAATATTTTAAAATGCTTTTGATTCTTGATTGAATCTGCAAATGTAGAACCTACTGATGTGAAGGGCTGACTCTACTTGCAAACCATCTTTAAAAAGTCAGCAGGATAAAATGCAAAGAGCCTGGCTTTTCTGGTCATCAGTTGTGTGACCTTGGGTAAAACATTTCATTCTCTGAGCTTTGGTTTGTTCATATATCAAATAGAGATAATATCTAACTTGCTGTCTTGCAGGACTGTATGTTTTGGGCTTAATGGCATATATGTGTGTGTGTATACACACACACACACACACACACAGACACACACACACACAACTGTGTTCCTAGAGACAATTACACTGTTATAAGAGTATATTGAATACACACCATTATGTATTTCAGGAACCACTATACTCTTACATTCTAGGAACCTTTATAATACTATTCAATAAACCTTAGCTGTTACTATTAAAAATAACAGAAACAACAAATCAAAACCAAAAATATCTTGCATGAGATATTGTGTTTGTTGTTTACTGTTTTCAAATGTAAGTTGACCTACGGATAATTAAAGCTTCCTAAGGCCAGCTTTTCATAGGAATCTTCCTCAGTTTGAATTTTAAGAAATGAGGCACTGCCACTACATCTTTCAGTAAAGTCGAAAAGGAAAGCAAATAGCCTCGTTTTAGAGTCAGAAACACCTTGTTTCAAATTCCAGCTCAATGTGACTCTACTTTAGCCCCTTGCTGGGGGAACTTGGATTGATCACTGGTGGCCTTGAGGTGGCCGTAATGGTGAGAGCACAGAATCCTAACCACCAGACCGCCAAGGTTAAAGTGGTAAGTAAAAGACGAGTAACCTTTACCAAGGGCAAGTGGACAGGAGTAGGGCCCTGGCTTCATGCTTTGAAGAATGAATTCAGCAGAGTTAGAATGCACTGAAACAAGTAAAGTGTTTATTAGGAGAAAAAAGTACCTGTGGACAGAAACACAGCAGGCTCAAAGAGAGAGATGTGGCTTGGCTTTGGGGGGGAGATTAAATCACCTATATGAGGGCATTTCTTCTGAGATTCCTCTTGGCCAACCATCTTGCTTTGTCTGGCCTTGAGTCCACATTTGGTCTAACTCAGGGCTCTCCCCTATGTGTGGGCATCTTCTAGCCATGATGGATTCTAGGGGAAGGGCTGCTGGCAAGCTGACATCACCTAGTAAGGTCTGGCAGCCCCTCCCTTCTCTGACCTCTGAGGAAACTTCTGTGCATGTATAGTTTGGGGAGGACTTGACCTCAAGAATTAGAAGTATGTGGTTTATCTTTTACCTGAGCAGGACTTGGCCCCTCCTTCTTCCTGCCATTATCCTCAAGTATCAGTCCATGGGAGGACGATTCCACCTGTTCAGCATGGGGTCCGTCTATCTCCTACCTCAGGAAAAATTATTATGTAATACTGATTTCAATTTCTTCCCTTTAAAAAACAGATTCCAGCTGCTCAGCCTGGGGTCCATCTATCTCCTGCCTCAGGATGAATTATTATGTAATATTGATTTCAATTTCTTCCCTTTAAAAAGTAAAAGTCAAGTAAACTTTATAGAGGTGTTGTGTTTTTTCTTTTTCTCTTTCTTTTTTGCAAGGAATGACTACAATTCAATTAAATATTTTCATGCACAAGGAGTGAAGGACACAGAATAGGTATTTTGTAATGTTGGATCGCTCTTAGTCCTTTCCTGAAATTTAAGATGTTTACCTAAGATTCTGGATCTTTTCTTCACTCATCAGTGAATCCTCTCCATCATATTTGAACTGCATTGGTTTACTGGGCTCTTAGTCCTTCACAAATGCTTTTTTTTTTTGAGTCTCAAAATAGTTTCTATTCTATTTTCCATTTTACCATGTTATCCAAGGATTAAGCATCAAGTACTCACAGATAAATGATAAACAAAAGAGTCTAATAAAACACACACACACACACACACACACACACACACACACACACACATAATCCAGGAGAGACAACTGGCCGTAAGTAGGAAATTGTGCTCTCAAGATATTTTCCCTGGGAGAATGTTGGGACAAAAGTGTATAAAGATACACCAAAGGATCGCTTGAGGTAGCAGAGGGAAAAGTGAGAAAATTCCTATATTTAACCAGTGTCTACCTAAACAAAAGTTTTGACATACTACTGCTTACTGTTGAAATTAGATTTCTGTTCTTTATTTTTAAAGAAATATGATAACATTAGGGGGAGTTACAATGACTACACCCAATAAATGTTTCATATCCTCTTACCTGACTGCAATGCTTTTAGAGCAGTTAGAAAACACATTGAGAAAAAAAAAAAAAAAAGATTGCTTGTGAAATTACCTGATATACTAACAGCAGAATAAAGAATATTGGGAAAACATATAAATAACCTCTTAAGGTTATAGTTTTCACAACACTCATGCTGAAATATAAGGATTTCTTAACATAAACTTTCCATAAATATAAGATCTAGGTGTAACAGTAAACGCATGATCAATTTTTTTTTCTTTTTAGGGTCCCACGCTGCATTTGGTGATTCTCAGGATAGGGGTTGAATCAGAGCTGTAGCTGTCAGCTTACACCACAGCCACAGAAACACCAGATCCAAGCCACACCTGTGACCTATACTGCAGCTCACAGCAACGCCAAATCCTTAACCCACTGAGCAGGTCCAAGGACTGAACTTGCATCTTCATGGATACTAGTTGGGTTTGTTACTGCTGATTGACAGCAGGAACCCCACATGATCTAATTATTAATGGTAACATTTTGAAGAGGTTTGAGGTAATATCAAGCATTTTTAGTATGTTATTTCTGCCCTTTCTCATTAGTACTCTAAAAGAGAAAGATTTTTGAAGGTATTGATAATATAAGAATATTACAGATTTGTCCCATTGCACATCGTTTCTCATTTATTTCTTCATTTGCCTTCATCTTAACTTTTATTGTGAAAGTCACCTTTTTAAAACATACCATAATAATAATGAGTAATGTAGTCCTCAAAAAAATCACATTTGATATCAAGATAAACATTTCATTGTCATAATACAAGCTCCATTTGAGCAGGAATATCTAATCTGTTTTGTTTAAAAGTGTAGTTTGTGTCCAGAAGAATACAGTGTAGAGCAGGTGGTCAATAAATAATGTGTATGGCGTTCCTATTGTGGCTCAGTGGTAAAAACCCGACTAGTATCCATCAGGTTGCAGGTTTGACCCCTGGCCTCACTCAGTGGGTTAAGGATCTGGCATTGCCATGAGCTGTGGTGTAGGTCACAGATGTGACTCCATTCTGACATTGCTGTGGCTGCGGTGTAGGCTGGCAGTTGCAGTTCCCACTCTTTCCCTAGCCTAGGAACCTCCATATCCTGCAGGTGTGACCCTAAATTAAAATAAATAAATAGGGACATAAATAATGTGTAAATACATCAACAAGTGCTTGGAAAGTAATAAATCCCCAAATATATGAAACAGAGTTCCAGGGGAGGAAATATCTGAAATAGAGTTCTGGGGAAGGAGAGAGAGAAAAGGAGAATGTTCAAAAGGGATGACAACTTAGTCTGAGCAACTTTGAAAATATTTCATTTCTAAAATTGAGGGACATGACAAAGTTAGACTCAGGAAATCCTTCTGGAAAATTCAAAGAGAGGTTTTGCGAGTCCCAGAGTAAACATGTGGTTCTAAGACTGCATGAGGTCAAGAATATCATCCAGGAGATGAGAAGAAGAAAATGTCTTTGAAACATCTCTCTCATGCCCCGGGCAGATTCTGGTAAAGACGAGCTCATAGTAACAGGCTGACTTTTCCCTTCCTTGTGAAGCAGCCAAAGTATACTACTTTGTTATAATTGTTTAAAGCTTTGGTTGGCAGTTGTTTCCTTTATCACTGACAACTTCTGAAATGTAAATCTTCTGCCCTTGGCTTTTTCTTTCTTATAAGTTAGCATGTGTGACTATAGGAGAAAATTCACCCGAAATGAATGTATTCCCCTCACTTGTGCCCTGAGAAAGTGCTTTATGGTTCAGAATGGTGGATTCATGACAATGCTCCAGTTTGGGGCCATATCATTGGTCATATTGAGAGCTCCTAAGATGAAAGGAAACTTTTGCCCCAAGCACAGAACATTGGGCTTTTTAGTGATGTTTTTCCTGCATGGCTATAGCAGCCAACTAAAGATGGCTTTCATGATTGTGACTGGTGATATTGCTGGTATAGGTGATATGTGGATTTTACACTGCTTCCCACACTGCACCTGCAGCATGTGGAAGTTCCCAGGCTAGGGGTCGAATCTGAGCTGTAGCCCCCAGCCTATGCCACAGCCACAGCAATGTGAGATCCAAACCTCATTTGTGACCCATGCAGCAGCTTGCAGCAAATGCCGGATCCTTAACCCACTGAATGAGGCCAGGGATTGAACCTGCATCCTCATGGACACTGTGTCAGGGTCTTAACCCACTGAGCCACAGCAAGAACTCCTGACTGTACTTTTACATGCAGATTTGCAACTCTGCAGGAATGGGCCCCCTAACCACCAACACCTCTCTTACTGTTCAAAGATCACCTATAACAGGTGGTCAATTTTCTTGTTATTTATTTAATGTTAGTAATATAATGGGCCAGGCTAGGTGTCCATGATAAGAAAGGGATTAGACTGCCTCTGTGGTCAGGGAGCTCTCAGGTTAATGGAGGAAGTAGATGTGTGTGTGTGTGTGTGTGTGTGGGTGGGTGGGTGGGTGTGATTACTACACAGGTTGGTAAAAACTATCAATGCTGCCAAACAGCTCAGTCCCGGGGCAGCACAAGAGAAGGCTATTTAATTCAATTTCGTGTAGCTGGAAAAAATCAAGAAAGGTTTCCTAGAGATGGCACTAGAGTAACTTGCCAAAATAAACCTAAGATTTTAGCCAACTGGAAAGGAAGAAATAGATATTCTAGGAAGAGACAGTACAAACAAGCATAAAAAAAGAATGCCCCAATTGGTACATAACCAAGTTCAATACAGAAAGAAGAAACTTCCCTCTCAATTTTCTTTTCTTTTCTTTTTCTTTCCCTCACTCTTTCTCTTTTCCCCCTCTTTGCTCATCAGCAGTATCAATGCTACCACAGATACATACTTTCTCCAAAAAAAGAAAAATATCATTACTATAAGAACAATAATCACAAGTATTCTTCAAAATGGTATACAAGTCAGATTCCTAGACTGTATGAAAACAGAAGTCCTTCATATCATACCTGGCATACTTACATCTTTTGGCTTGTCATTATTGTTTCATCTTTCATCAGTGGAGCCTTTATCAGGAAATTTTCTTTTTGCCAAGGCAGTATGTAGTTAAACTTTCAGCTGAGGGCATTGGTTTGAAAATGTGAGCAAGATTTTTCATACAATGATTCACTAACAAATTTCATGATCATTTCACTTCCTCAAGTAACAGTGATGGTTAAGCTACATTCCTGTTCAGTGCAGGGTGAATTCTTCTAATTTTGTATCTTGGAAATGGTACTAAAACCTACTTTATTGATTCCATTTAGGCATTATTTATTTATTATTAAAGTGTACGATATTTTTTAAAATATTGTAAATCTCCCAATATTTCAAAGTTGAGTATCAATAGTATGCAAATTTTGTTATTTTAATGATGATGACTGGCTTGTGACATTGTAAGATTTCTCATATATGGCTGTGTGTGCGTGCACATGTTATTTTTCTCAGTGTGGGGGAATAAAATCAATATATGAGTTCATGTATTTCCATTTTTCATTTGTGCCCATCTATTTCCTAAAACTTTCTTGTTTAACTTTCTTTTTACCTGTTTTTTTTGATCCCTATTTTCAGACCCCCCCCAACTGTAATTCCAAATAAACCCATCTTTCCTGAGAAATACCTGGCAGCCTATTTTTTTTTAGGTCAACAATATAAATATAATGAGTCCAAAATTACTGGACACTTTCGCCACCTCTACTATTTCAGCCCATGTCAAGTCTTCACCTTTAACCTGGATTACTGTACTAGCTTTCTGACTAATTCATCCTCTTCTACCCACCCACTTAATATATACTTAACAAAAGATCCCAAGGGAATTTGTTTAAATGTAATTGCGATCATACCACTCCTCTGCTCAAAATCCTCGAATGGCTTCTCTTCTTTCTCAAAGTTAAGAACAAAGTGCTCAGAGTGGCTTAAAAGACACCTTACATGAACTGCCTTCCAGTCACCTCTTAGACTTATTTTTCTATTAGTCCTCCTCATGCTCTACCCCCGCTGCATTTCTTTTCTATGATTTTTGTAACATCTTAGGCCACCTCTGACTCAGGACCTTTGCACTTGAGATCCCCTCTGCCTGGAGTGCTTTCATTCACCATCTATATGACTTACTTTCTTAAATTCTTTAGGTCCCTATTCAAAAGTCATGAGTTCTTGAATGATCATCTTTTGTTCCAGCTAATCCCTGCTTGCAGATTTTTTTCTATCAAAAAGCAATATTCATGAAAATATTGCATGAAAAATTAATAAATGTAAAACTCTCTCTATATATGATATACATATATATACATGCATACATAATATTTCTATGCAGCATGAAATAAACATTTGATAACTTTCACAGTTTATATAACAAATTATAATTTTATATTTTATATATCTATATATAATAGAACCAAAGGAAATACTTATGAAACCGTCTACAATAGAGGTCTGGCTTAATAAAATGATTTAATGGCATAGGTAATATACAGAATTACAAAGGATTCATTTGAAGATTATATGGCAATGTCACATCCGAAACACACTTAAATGAAAAAAATTCAGCAAATTTTCTCTATTTTTATCTATGAATCACTGAAGAGCTATGTCCATTCATTATGTCCCTGTCCATTAGTCATTATTTAAATTTATACACGGATTACTCATAATAATTGCTGTCATATCACTGAAATGAATTATGTGAAACTGAGACAGTCTTTAAGAAAACATGTAATCTTTGCTTGAAAATGTATCAGGAGAATCATATTCAGACCTTAAATATTTTGATCCTTCCCCAATTAATATCTCTAAATTCTTTTCATAGACACTGTATTTTCCAAGGTACAAACAAGAAATAAAAACATCTCCAAGTATTTAAAGCTGGAGGGAATTTAGTTTAGAAAATTAGTTATGGAAGAGCTGACAAGCCAAACAAGGGATGGAGAGACAAACTAGTGATTATTAAGGGTAGGAAGGCTATCTCATCCCTGAAGGAGGAGGTAATGATACTGGAGCCAGGGCTGTGGTTTCCACTTTGAACCTGGGTCTCTGATGTGGCTCTTTATTGTTTTTGAATGGTGGTGTGGTTAGAATTGGAGCAAAAGATAAAAAGAGAACAGTGATGAAGTAGCAGGTAAACAAATAGAAAAACTGGCTGAAAGAAAGCTACTTGCTCTTGGGAAGAAGAGGATAAATGACTAAATGGTAATAAATATTCTGTAGTTAAGGATAGAGCAGACAGTAAACACACCTCATTTGTTTAATTACTCATTCAATCAACAAACATTCATTGAGAACTTCTATCAGTATGAGCGATGTGCTAAGAAAGAAAAAAAAAACAATAGAATCTAACCTCTGTGGGCCACTATTACCTAGAGCCCTATAGAAGAGACTGGAATTACAACATCAATTTCAATACACATTAAAAAATTAGAGAGATATGCTCTGTGGGCTATTGGAGCTCAGAAAAACAAGGATTAAACCAGTATGAGAATCACACAAAGAAGTTACCCTTGATTTTGATTTAAAATATTAATGGGATGTATCGAGTTAAAAATGAATGCTGAGGGGTCTGCACAGCCATAGAGGTTTAGGAAAGTGCATTTTGACTGTTGGTTTGTAAGATTTTAGGGAAGTTGAAAGGACTAAGACAAAAGCATTCTTGCAGCACTGAGTCATGCTAGAGCGGTCAGTAGAGCCCTGGGCTGAAGCGCATTAATGATTTGCTCAGTCAAGCCCTGCCATGAGCAGCTAACTTTCTCATTTAGACTCACTCCATGGATTTGTAGAGCATGTCCTGTGGACAGTGGAGATGACCCTTAACACTTGAAAACTATTTAGTGTTACACATCCCCAAAGAACTAGTGCCAATGGCCATCTTGTTACAGGCTCCAATGGTCAGCTTCATAACTATTTACTGCTCATGTTACTCTGGCATCTATGTAAAATTTTACTGAGTTAAAGGTTTTATACATTCTTTGACACCTCTAATATTCACAGCTGTGATCGTCTTCCTTCCTTTTGGTTGGGCAAATTCTCTAACCACTTTGACCAAAAAAAAAACGCTGAGGAAGTAAGACTGTGTGAGTTTTGTGACCAGACGTTAAAAGACTGGTCTTAAAAAAAAGGTGGTCTTAAAAAGAAAAGGGGTTTTAAGTTATATTTTGCAAAATGCACCAAGCAGGCACTAATATATTCTCAGAAGAACGAAACAAAGCAATACTCTCTTATGGTGTCATCAAACTAATATGTTAGCATGAAAAGCAATGAGAATCCATAGTAATCAACAATGAAAAAGCAGACACTTGAACATGTATGTATGATAAATGATCCTCAAAGATAAGGTTACAGTTGACACAAACATGAATTTTATTTCACATCCCTGAGCTCTATACAATCATGAATTTAACACTCTCAGGAAAAATAAGACAGAAAGCACTGTGGAAAGATCACCCAATTTTCCATGATGCAGTTCTTAGGGTAGCTACTATTTCAGTTTATTTCCTAATATACTCTATAAATGTAACTAGTGTGTCTTTGTGGGAAGCACTGTGTTTTTAGATGAATTTTCTTCCCTGTCGACTTCATGATCTGCCAGTGATGTCATCAATCAAAACAGAGGTTAGGTATCAGTGGAACAGACTTTTTATTTTCTTTTAACATTCTTCCAATAGCCAACTACCAACAAAATGGTGGTTCAGCACTATAAAGAAAAAAAGTCCCCTATGTGTATTTAGTGATAATGCGAGCCATCAATCAGGAATAAATTAGCTTGCCCTGTATATTTATCAAAATGTTCAAAGAGCCTTCACACATATAACTTTGATCTTTGCAATGGTCCCATAACATATTATGAGAATGTTAAACCATCTACAGTTTATGGATGGGAACCTAAAGCTCAAGAAAATTAAATTCTTACCCAAAGACGAAGTCCACTGAGTGGCAGAACCAACTTTAATCGTTGAGAATTACTATTGTTTAGTGGTTAAAAACATAGGCTTCGGAGTGTGATCAACCTGGATTCAACTTCTGACTCCATCAGTTCCTAGTCTTATGCCTTGAATTAAATTGCTCTATAGTTTCATACATATTCTACCTTCAGGATAAGAACACCCATCAAAATAAACAGTTTAAAGAAAAAATGAGACAATGCCCCTATAACCGATGTGACATTGTTTAATAAATGCTGTAGATAATGATGCTGATGTGGAGTTCCCATCGCGGCTCAGTGGTTAACGAATCCGACTAGGAACCATGAGGTTGCAGGTTCGATCCCTGGCCTTGCTCAGTGGGTTAAGGATCCGGCGTTGCCGTGAGCTGTGGTGTAGGTTGCAGATGCGGCTTGGATCCTGCATTGCTGTGACTGTGGCGTAGGCTGGTGGCTACAGCTCCGATTAGACCCCTAGCCTGGGAACCTCCATATGCTGTGAGTACAGCCCTAAAAAAGGAAAAAAGACAAAAAAAAATGATGATGATAATATGGATAATGATAATTCACTTAGCTCTGTTTCATTTAAAAATAATATGCATCTATTTAATAACCATCAAAAATTAACGTAAATGTGATCAAGTGATGTTATGTGTCGGTTGTAAATTGCAGTAGACTGCAAAAGCGAAAAAAGAGAACAGAGATAGAAATGTAGTATTGTTTCTATTGTACACAAGAGAAAAACTGCAAAGAAATTATGATAGATAAGATTACATGCATCATCCTGTAATTCACTCAGATTGTGAGGCAGTTACTACTATCTTCATTTGGAAAAAAAGGAAAAAGAAAGGTTTATAGGATAGGTAAATTATTCAAAGTCTTAGAAGGGATAACTGGTGAAAAAGAAAATGAACTAATGAGGAAAAAAATATATATATACTTATGGAAAAACAAACTAAGTCATAATTTTTTAAAAACCATATAACATGCCTATTTTTGCATGGGCCTTTCCCAATGTGCAGTGTGCACCTGTATTATACATTAACCAGAACTCCTAAAAGCAGGAGGATATAACCAAACTTTGACAAAAGCAGTCCCTTTCTTCGGATGCCAACACTGTGATTTTAAGATTAATGTTTCTTTGTTTTTAATCCTTTATAGGGGGTTGCATTTACAAAGGCTCACTCTGTACATACGTGACTGACAAAAACATCACTGGTGAACTGTATGTACAATGCTAATCAATCAATGTGATACATAAACTCTTTGTCTCAGGAATGTATAAAACTGCATCTCTAACCCCTGATGAGTAGAACTGTTCTCAGAGCTTCTGAGAGTCTGTTTCCTGGGTTATAATTCTCAGTTTGGCTCAAACAAATTTCTCTTTTCTTTCAAAAACAAATGAACAAACTAAAACTAATTCTTGAAATCAGGAGGGAAGAACTGAAACATGAACAATGCATTTTATCATTACATTGTTAAATATTCAGGTGATATTTTAGAGAATCTGCCTGAATTAAATTTTAAATCTCAGCTTTAAATTTTTCAATGAAGTAGATTTAATGTACTGTCTAAATATGCAAACCGTAAAGACTAGAGACTAATTTTCAGAGGAGACATTTTTAGACAGTTTACTAATATTAGATGTACAGGGAACATTTGTATCTTTCCAATACCATATTATGTTGGTACTCTCAATTTCATCTCAGTTCTGATAGTTGCTCTTATGATGCAAAAGAAACAAAAGTTGTTACTGAGTAACAAAATAATGGAAAATCCTAAAGCATTTTAATATTTAAGATAAAACAAAGAAGCAAGCACATGTATCTAATGTCAACGATAATTTACTTGCAGTATTTATTTTGTTCTCGTGACAAGCCAAAGAATTAACTGAAATTATTAGGCCCACTTTAAAATTATGAATCTAAGGAGGAAAGTATATGTGTCAAATCCACAATGTAATGTTGCAAGTAAATTGTGGTTCTGGGATTCAAGTCTATCTTAAAGCACATAGATGCTATTATTATCCCCATTTTACAGCTTAATTCATAACCATTAGGGTCTGTCACTTCTAACCTACCAGTTCTGAAAACTTACTTGATCCATATCAAAGCTTAAAAATCTACCAGGTTTCACACACATACTTTCTTGTCTTTATCTTGCTATAGCAGAGAAAGTTTTCCAACTTTTCTGTAAATCCAGTTCTTCCACTTGTGCTTAAGGGCCCACATCCATCTCATTCTTTCCTATTTTCAGAACCTCAACCAAATATTGTCTATAACTTAAGGTCTTAAATAGTTTTCAACATCATTTTCATGACTAATAGAGGAATAACAAATGAAGATTTAAATGTCCCTAATCAAAAATCATGAAACACTTATTCTTTCTGTAGCAACGTGAGACGTTTAATTTTGAACATCTAAACTGTGATTTCACCCTTTGAGCTGGGTGTGATTAATTCATGTTGCAAAGACGGTTACAACCACAAATAAGCATATGGCTTTGAAAATTGGAACTGTCTGGCACTATTCAATTTAGGCAGGAAATATCAGTTCTGTGTTAGGGCTTGTGATGAACAAGCAGGAATAGGAGTTATCCCAGAGTCGATCAGAAGTCAGTATGAGATCCACTGTAGTCCCAAAACATAAATAATTGATTTCTTATGCAACCTGTGTCTGTGAGGAGGAAGACATAAAATAGCCGTGAGCAATTCAGTGTCAGAGCAGGATAGCCTGTCTGTCCTCCCCCTCTCCATGGCAGGGGAGACCTTGCTTGAAACAGAAATGTTTATTTTTTAATGACCAAAGGTAAAGACGTTTCTATACTCTGCTTTATCACTGTAATTATGCATTTTTTGGAAAAGTTTGTGTCAGATACTTTTGGAAGAATGAAACTCTTTACAAAAATGAGAAAAAGGAAAAAATAAAGTGAGAGAAAGGCAGAGATATATAAAGACTGATCTGACGGTTTTCAGATCTGAAAAGAATTCCACATTCTTTGAATTTTTCTCAACCTAATCTAAAAAATAATATGTGAACAACTGTGTATGTGCTGACACATGTTCTGTTCATCATGGTTTATGAAGGTGACATATGTGAGAGTAAATAGTCCATAGGAAAATAGTTAATCAGAATGCATTCACACTATGGAATATTATTCGGCCATCAAAATAAATAGCTAGATGTGACAGATTGCATTAGTATTTGTAATCTTACCTGCCTGTTCTAAAATACTTGCTTGGCTTAGGGAAGACTTGGCTGTAAGTCTTGTCTTACCACTGAAACATGAGCCATGGGGAAAAGAGTAGCTTCCAAGATGAAGATTTAAGTCATGTTCCCAAAAAGGGAATGACTGACCAAAGTGGGACAGCTTCATCAGACTGAGTCCCAAGGGAACAACTCAAGGAGATGAGTGACAGCTCTCCCTTCATAGATGAGTAACAAATAAATCAGTGTGATTGTGGTAAATCAACCGGATTCTGAGGTTATAGAGACATTTGTTATTAGCACAGTACGATGTATCCTAAATGGACTATAATGTAGATTTGGGTCTACAGACAAGGTGGTCCACATGGTTGGGTCCTGGTGGAGAAACCAAATTTATAAATGCTGGTTAGGTCTTGCAGTTCCTTTGGAATATTAGACCTTTTTTTCCACTAACAGGTTCATCATATGTCATACTGCGTTGTATTGTGACTTAACTCTCTCTAGTTTAGAGACCGAGTAAAACAGGAGGGGAAGAGGGGCAGGTCCTAAGGGAAGCAGGTGTTGTCTTACGGAAAAGAGGCCTCTATGTTTCCCCCCTCCTGGAAGGGAACAACGCTATCATTTAAGAGAGGGGTGAGCCACGTACTCGGAGCCAAGGTTCAGAGTATTCAAGAAGGTAAAAATCTTCACAGGTACCCACTCAGATGTCTCCATCATACTGGTTAGGGTTTTCCCAACCTGAGCCTTGGTCTTGTTAAAACAGATGTGTCTTAGTTTAGCCTTTAGCTGTCCTTAACTCTCTAACCATTGAGGCCTGGGCTGGGTCTTTGACTTCTCCTATCTTCCTGCAATGGATGATAAGAACTCACCAAAGAGGGCCTCCAGATTTAATAGTTTGATTTTGTCTGGTACTCACCCTGAGTTGTTATCTTTTTGTGTATGTAAATAGCACTTTGCAATAGCCACTGAATCTCATTGATCTTAGAGCTTCAAATCTTTCACATCTTGAATATCCATCTAGCGCACTAGCTAGGCTATTTGCTTCTTATAAACTAGCACATCGTACAGCAGTGATATTTTGCAAGTAACTGGACTACTATCTTGTGTCCCAGGGATATGAGATGTCTTATAAAGATAATGAAAATATTTTAAGTAAGATTGTTCTGATGGTTGTACAACTCTGTGAATATACTAATAACATTGAATTATATGGTATGGTATGTAAATTAATCTTAATATAGCTGCTATAAAAAAACCTTAGAAAACTTTACAAAAATGATGGTGATATACATTTAATGATATTATATTAACCATTAATTGCTATTATTATCTCCCAAGTATTTTTTGATATTTCCAAGGAAATATGCATTTTGTGTGAAGGTCCAATGTGTTTTATTTTAAATAGTGACATATTGCCTTTTATTACAATTTACTGTACCATTTATATCTATTTTCCAATAAACAGTGAGGACTTTTGTGTCGAGTATCTTACTATATGCCTTTATATCTGCTTCATACAGATACTCAATGAATGCTTGAAAAATGAACAACTGTATGGCAATGCACTTATAAATACAGACTTTTTTTATTTATGACTTTCCTGGAGACATTTTAGGTGCTATTAGAGGCCAGAATAGATAAGGACAAAGGTACCCTTGAGCTTGAAGTGCTTCAAGTATCATCATAAATAGATTCAGCTTCTACCATGCTGTAGGCAGGCACATTGTGTAGACACACAATGTTGTCTGAAAAATTGAAATATTAATTCACATGCATAAAGCTCACATTGATGTAAATGATTTTTAAATGAGAAAATTCCTATAGCATGTTTCCTACAATCAGCCATTTGTTCCCCTTACAACATGCCTGATCACTCTTCATGCAATTACTGTAATATTATTATTCATTTTTTTAAAGATCAAGAAAAGGAAAGACAAGCTGGTGACATATTCACGATTTAAAGTTGTGAAAAACAGCATGCAGACAAAAACAAGCAAGCATACTTAGGATGATGGCTGTAGCAGAAAAGTATGTTGCTAGTTAAGAGTATCTTGATTTTAGTGTCAAACTGCCTTCAACATTTCTTATTCAAATTCTTGGACTAATTTTGTGCACTGGAAAATGCTAAGCAATTTATCTGAAAACTGTCAGCCCTACTCAGGCTCCAGAATTATTTAAACCTCAAGCTGAAGTCCAACCAGTGGTAAAGACAACACAACTCAGTTTTTTCTATTCTCCATGTTAACAAGACCCAAATTGCTCTGCAATAAACAACATATAATAGTCCTAGGAAAGGGAGTGATATTAATCATAACCATCTGTTTTGTAATGAAGAACCAGACTTTTGATCTATATAAATGTGGCCTGCCCATGGAACCAGCCTATGAAATAGCCCTATCTCTCTGAAGATTAAACAAAAAGTAAAACTTCCTTTACCAAACCTATTCATCCCTTGGGCTAACATTAATCATGGGAGTTCCTTGCTACTATAAATTTTCTTCCCATTCCAAGAGCCTTAAAATCACATATGTGTAAAAACAATTAATTTAGTTCTCACTCCATAGCAGGTTAAACCTCAAGAAATTATTGGGCTGGTAATTTATTTTCAGGTAGCTTAAATGAAATTCCGTCCTTATTTTCTGAGAGCAGTATTTCACTGCAGTGTTCCAGCCAAACAAAAACTCCATTAAGAAGAATGAATATATATTTTTTACTAGCCTAAAATTCTGTACTGCACTGTAGAATATGATAGCACAGAGGTAATAATAAAAAATGCATAATTTGAGAATTATCCATTTAAAAATGGGTGAATGCATAGCTTATACATTCCACTAGTACATACTTTCTGGTTTGATTATAGTAGGTATTAAACTACAATTTTATTAAGTATTTTCTTTGTGAAGAACATTACATCTGGTGTTGAGAAAAAATATATATTTTTATTTAATGAAACATACATTTTCTTTAAGACTATCAATGTCTTTAAAGATCCTAAAACTAAATGAACAAAGCACAACACCAAGCTGAAAACAAATATAAGAATTTGGAATTGAGAATTCAATGATGGGAAACTATTCAGTAAAAAAGTTTCTAGAGAAGGGGAATTTGTGTCTGGAGCTCAAAAGTCACATTCAACTTGGAAAAGTTATGGGGTGGAAAATAGATATTCTAGGTTGGTCCATAGTGAAATATGTGAATAAATGCTGAGAGAAATGAGTAACCTATTGAGAATTATACTGATAATTATAAATAATATTTATAATTATACTGATAATTATAAATAATATTTATTGACAATTTACTTTTTTTTCCAAAACACTTGCTAGGTGCATTACTTCTTATCTCAATATCTTCATCAACTCTATGAGACAGTTACTATTATTATTCCCATTTCTATTACTAGGGCCTTAGGCCACAGTGGTCACCTTAAATAGCTAGTAAACTATGGAGCCAGGTTTCAGATGAGGTGAATTTAACTACAGAGCTCACTTTCTTTTCCACAGTGTGCTCTATATTATTCCAACCACATGCAGGTAAGATTTGCAGGTAATATATATAATTTCTGAGAATGTCTTTAAAGTAATTATTTAATCCTACCCAAATCATTCATAAAACTAATGCATGTTCTATCCTTGTATTATAATTCTTAGTATTCTTATTTTAGCATCCTGATATTAAGACAAAAAGATGCTTGAGGACCCGAATTATGTTGGCTCAGGACATTATCACGCACAGAAAGACCAGTTAAAGAAACAGTTGTTGGATTTAATTCACTCCTGTTGATGTCAGTTAAAGAGAATGCATCTAATGGGAATATAACTCACAGGGAAAAGTCAGTGTTTCTGAAGAGGATGCCCTAGGAACTGATACTTGATCTGATACTTGATATGATAAATAGAAGTCACTAGAGTGACTCATGACTAGAGTCACCAGTGTCCCTTCAGAGGGACACAATATGATAAAAATATAATTTTATCTATAAAATATATGTTATATAATTTATAAGTGTATCATATATACTTATTTATATTACAAAATCATACATAGATGTATAGTTGGGAGTGATAAAAAGATATTATCACTTATTATAGATATGTAGACATATCTACAGTTTAATCAAAATAGCAAAATGATCTTCTCTACAATGCCTAAAGAAGTCAATTTGAGAAGCTTGGAACTGAGTGGAGACTAACTCCTGATCCATATAACTTAGATTTATTCTTTCACCAAGACTATCTCTGACAGGATACAGGCAAAAAAAAAAAAAAAAAAGATCATTATTTGATAGACAGGACGTTTTCAAAGTTTTTGGAAAAATATCTGAAAGTTTACAGAGGAATAAGACTACTGATAGGCATATGCATACCATAAATAAAGGACATTTAAAAGTTAATAGTGGATTCCATAAGTTTAGAGATAATATACTCCTGATTGTATAACACATAGCCACAGCAAAACAAAACAAAGAGAAAAAAAAGCATATATGAAGAAAACCAAAAAGGAGTTCCAAGCTCAAAAACAAGATTAGCTTAACAGATACACACTTCTCTATATAAATGAATAACTAGGACCTACGGTATAGTACAGGGACTATATTACATATTTTTTAATAACCTATAATGGAAAAGAATCTGAAAAATAATGTGTGTGTATATATATAACCGAATCATTGTGCTGTACACATGAAAAACTTTAAACTATACTTCAGTGAAAAAAAAAGGAAACCAATTCTACTGACACTTTGATCTCTTAACTTCTAACCTTCAGAATAGTGGCAAAATAAATTTCTCTTGTTTAAAAAAAATACAAGAAAGAAAACAAGATTAGCATGGTCTTGGGTCAGAAGCAGGATGAGCAGAAGTTTTTCTGAATTTTATAAAATGAAGGAGCAGCCTGCATTCCTGCTTTTTTAACCATAGGGATAAAAATTTACCAAACAAGATGGTACTAGAGCCAAACTCATAGGCTGAAGTGAGGACCAGGTCAGGATTTCTTTACTTATAAAAGGAGCTCCCCACTCCCCCCACACATGCACAAAATAAGTGTACCTAGGAACACCTCATACTTGTGATAAATATGCAACATGTACTTGTGCTTGAAATGAGCTACTAGCTAGTTGGTGAATGGACCTTTGATGTCTACAATATTTCTCTGTAGGAAGGTCCCCAAAACCCATGTAAGATCTGATTCCTAACTGGGGAAACTGAATCAGGTACAGGTAATAAACAGCTGTAATCGAGCAGAGTAGAAAAGAGAAGCAAAGTTAAATGTTCAAATAGAAAACTAAAATTTCCCCCCAAAATAAGTTTCCAAACCCATATTCTAAGACACATAAGAAATTGATTTCTAAGAAAGTACATAAAGTCTAAATCAGACCACAGGGACGCTGCAAGAAAAATCAGGCTTATGAAACAGGGCAACAAGATATCAACATGATATTTAGGAAACTCAAAAATGCCAATTAAATAATAACATTTAAAATAAAAGGTTGATAAACATGAAATATTTTCAGAGTGAAAAAAACATTAAAAGTAGGTCCTATAAAAATAGCTCCAAAACTTGAAGAAAGTATGGTTATTGAAATAATATAAAATAAAATTAGAAATGAGATGAATTTTTGCATAGCTATGTGATTAAAAAGATAAATCGCATCATGGAGAAATATAACAAAGAATTCATTAAGAACAACCTACAAAAAAAACAAACGTGTGTATATAGTCTCTTGATAACCATCTTCAAAGAACTTCTCTACTAATGTCATATTTATGGTATCATACAAAAAGCACTTTTATCTTAAAAGCTTCCCAAACGATGCCATATGCAAAACCATTATCAAGTCTAATATCTTGGATTAAAACAATAAAGAAAGTATTGAGAATTTTCATATTCTCCCAGAACCTGCTTTCAAGCAATCCTGGGGAAATAAAAAGTAAATCACAAGTATGACAGAAAGCATTTTACTTCTGGAAGTTTTAACACGTTTTATCAGCTAATTTGAACTGTAATATTATATTTTAATTAGAAATAAGACATGTTAAACTTCAAAAGAAACTTAGTTAAAAGCATTTTTTAAAAAGAAAGTTTTTAGCATGGTGAAAATGTGTGATTGTGATTATTAATTTGATCATATCTAACTAATCAATTAATAGGATACATACCTTTGGTGGTAAGTGTGTGAGTGAATAAAAGGTAAAAACAATCACAGATGTCTCTCTCTCTCTACTACTCAGTCACATTCATAAGTATTTGGAGATAGATCCTTACACATAAAAGTGCATATATACATATATACAAATATCCTACTGAATCTAATTCAGGGATCTTATTCCAAAGAAACTTTACTTTCTGTAAATCTTACTTTCAATTTCCATTTAAAAGTCTGTGTAAGAACAACTTAAGACCACTCCGTGGTCATTTCCTACCTGTTCGGTGGCCTGAGCAGTGGGAGCTGCAGCCCGGTCCCCAGTGGTGGGCTGAGCGGCCGTAGTCTTCAGTAGGGAATTGCTGGATGGGTCCAGAGGGCACATGCAGACCTGTCTGCACCCTCAGTTTCAGTAGCAATAAATCTGGGAGCTGGAACACTCCAGTCACCCAGAAATTAATTCCTCCTGGGTCACAGTCTTCCCAGCAGAGCATCTCTGCAGAAGTAGAGATCAGGCTGACCTTTTCCTCCTCCCCCCAGTGTTCACTGAGATGAAGCCACACATGCGCAGAGCTTCCTGCCCTCCCGCATCCACCACAGCAGACCTATCACGTGAGCTCCCTTGCTGTTGCTGGGGGATAGCTATGTCCACACAGTACAGCAGCGAGTCTGAACGACACCATGATGGTAGGCAGGTTCACATGAGATACCTCTGAAATCAGTCCTGGATCAGGAACAAGAGACGTCTTAGATCCCAGAAGGTTGCTTGGATCTCATTAGGGAGGGTTCCAGGAGTGAAGCGGCCAGCGATAGGAGTGGCTCCAGTGGCAGCAGCAAACCTCAGCACAGTCTGCTGGCCAGTATTCTTGGAGGATAGGACACTGATTTGGCCTGTTTTCAGAGGCAACAGTGGCAAGAGCTGCCAGCAGAGGCTTCCCCTGGTCCTCTTTAGGTGTATAAGGTTAGTGCCATCACTCTTCCGTTTGCAGAAGCACTGTTCTGTTTGGTAGTCAAGAGCGATGCTGTCTAGGGTTCCTGCCACAAGGAAGGTGCAGACACCCTTCTCTTTCATTTGCAGGACATCAAGGGATTTGGACATTGTGAAAATTTTCCTTTAACTTACGAGATGATCTCAGAACATCTGCGTAGAATCCTCTCTGTGTAGTACAGAAAAGCAGGGATGACATTTTTAATAACTCAAGAAAAATATTATATTAGCAAAAAATAAGTAATTGTTCACAGCAGAAATATTGGCAAGTTTCGATTAATGCAAAAATAGTAAACCAGGTGTGAATGTAAGTTAACTCTTAGGTTAACTCTGATGATGTTGGCATATCATGTTTATAGACTAGCAGTCGTTGACTGTAACGTTATTATTTAAACAGATTGCATTAATGTGGCTTAAGCAGCTAGCAGATTTTTCCTGTGGATGTGGAAGTATGTAGCATACTTTTATGTTCTGATCCTAAGAAAAATAAAGTGAAATGTCAATAACATTTTAAAAATAATTTGCTTTTCTCATAATCAAGAGGAAAGAGATGTTTTTCTTCACAGTGGTCATTCATTATACATTAAATAAAAACACAGTAAAACACTGTGGAATGTCTACATATCAAGTTACCCATTGCCTAAATGATGCACCTTCTATATATACCAAATTTCAATGGCTTCTAACAAGTAACATCTTCGTATGCTTATAAGTTTATTTATTTGCTGAAGGGTCTTTTCATCTGTACTATACTCAGTTGACCTCAGCAGGTTCCCTCAGGAACATGTGGTCAGTTGGTGAGCTGGGGAGGGACTATATGTTTTTGAATGCTGTTAGTTGGGATAAACTGCTTCTCTTCTATATGATCTCATTGTCCAGCATTTCGGTATGCTAGCTGGTACATATTAGCATATAAATTGATGATGGAGCTGGAAGGAGGTATGGAGTCCATGATTAAGAGAAGAAATGTGTAAGATTCTTCAGTCCTACCTAGGCTTAGAACTAGCACACAGCTATTCCTGGTCAAATCAAGTGGCAGGGCCAACTCAGATTTGAAGTGTGGAGAAACCGACTCTTCTTAAAAGGCTTTTTTTTTTTTTTTTTGTCTTTTCTAGGGCAGTACTCAAGGCATATGGCAGTCCCCAGGCTAGGGGTCTAATCGGAGCTGTAGCCGCTGGCCTACGCCACAGCCACAGCAACATGGGATCTGAGCCGCATCTGCAATCTACACCACAGCTCATGGCAACGCCGGATCCTTAACCCACTGAGCGAGGCCAGGGATCGAACCCACAACCTCATGGTTCCTAGTCGGATCCGTTAACCACTGAGCCATGACAGGAACTCCTTAAAAGGATTTGTGAAGCCTATAGATACACATGGGAAGAACTGGGAGCGTATTTGTATTTAATCTACTACAATCTGGCCCAAAGGAATAAATAAATAAATAAATAAATAAATAGAATAATTTTATTCTCTATATGTAAATACTATGCATAGATTGATTGACAGAACCTCTATAAAGGGCAATATTGGATACATAAATTAATTTAGATCCAGAGTACTGATCTTTCTAAATAAACATGATGATGCAATTTCCTTTACATAATTTCACAGATTTGCCCCCGTCTAGTACAGAGCTCACCCACCAGGCTACCTCCCCAGTTTACCACTCATCTTTCTCACCAGCCCCTCCAATATGTCAACTGAAAGGAAAATGGACAATACAGAGGCAAAAAGGCAGTTTATTTGGGGTCTCTGAAATACAATTTGGGGATTGGAGAGTTTGGAGAACCTCAAAATAGTCTCTCACCAGATATGAGGACTACAGGGAGAAGTTCATACAGGCTTACGTGAGTTGTTTACCAAGAATTTGGATTGGAGAATAAATTTGCTCTACACATAAGGCTGCACTATGGAGCACATCTCAATTATTCAGTGATTTGATTTTAGAGTGTTCTAAATAAACATGATGCAGTGAAGACAGAGGTCCTCAGGTCCTGTCTCAGGCATTCCTGACAGAGTTCCTTTCACACATATATCCACAATAAGCTTATTATGGGGCTTTTGTGCATTCTTTTTTTCTCCATTTCTCATCTAACATATATCTTCACACATGGAAATTTTCAGCTAAACATACGCTGGTGTGATGTGGAATCCTATTCTATACCTATCTCTTTCAGAGCTGGGGCTCTTTCTGTCAACCTCTCTACTAGATCATTCCTCATGTAGGAGGAATTTTCACCTTTACCTCTGGGGCCCTGGTGCTTGGAACATAGACGGGGTTACTATACATTCAATGAAGGAAGGCATATTTCTTTCAAAAAATAATTTTCTGTAGTGAATGGCATCCCACATATTTAGATTCATTTTTTTAATCCACTTGGGCAGAGCACCATATTAAATATAGGACAGGATAATGACAGAAAAAGCAGATTTTATGGCCAAGAAGCTTGCTCTTTTAGGGAGAAAAAAGTAGATCTAGAGAGAAATACTATGAGGTACTATATTTTCCACAGTGGATTCAAGTTTGGAAGTCAATCAAGCATGTTTAATATCCAGAATGTTTTCTCCAGTAGAATAAAATAACAGATTTGGAATATAATCATTTTGAAACATATAATTTAAATGGAAAACAATGAGAAATAATTGAACTTTTTTTGAAAACTTAGTAATAGACAATATTAAATTTTAAGCACTTGCAGTATGGCAAACATTTAGCTACATTTTGCAGATATATGCATATCAGGATAAGTTTTATAAGCCAGTATGGAAAACTCCTAAACTGATTGTTTTAATTCTATATGGGAACAAATGAGACCTAAATAAACTTCAAAGCTTCTACACAGCAAAAGAAACCACTGATAAAATGAAAAGATACCCTACTCAATGGGAGAAAAGATTTGCAAATGATATGACTGATGAGGGGTCAATTTCCAAAATATCTAAACAGATGATACAATTCAATATAAGTAAAACAACCCCATTAAAAATGGGCAAAAGACCCGAGTAGGAGTAGACATTTTTGTAAAGAAGACATGTTGATGACCAATAGGCATATGAAAAGATGTTCATTGATAATCATCTGAGAAATGCAAATAAAGACCACAATAGGATATTTTCTCACACCTGTCCAAATGGTTATCATCAGAGACCAGAAATAGGAAATGTTGACAAGGATATAGAGAAAAGGTAACACTTGTACACTGTTGGTGGGAATGTAAATTGGTACAGCCACTATGGAAAACAGTATGGAAGCTCCCCAGAAAACTAAAAAATGGAACTACCATATGATCCAGCAATCCCACTCCTGGATAAATATCTGAAGAAAATGAAAACACTAATCCAAAAATATATACCCATCGCAGCATTATTTAAAATAGCTAATATATGGAAGCAACCTAAGTGTCCATCAATTGGTGAATGGATTAAGACGATGTATATATAACACATCTTCTTTGTACAATGGGATATCACTTAACCATTAAAAAGAATGAAATCCTGCCACTTGCAAGAAGGGGGATGAACCAGAGAGTATTAGGTCTAGTGAAATAAATAAAATAATCACAGATACTCTATTATGTCACTTACTATGCGGAATCTAAAACATAAACAGATGTATAAAAACACAGAAACAGATCCACAAATGTGGAGAACAAACTAGTTGTTACCACTGGGGACAGGGAAGGAAGGAGGGGCAACGTAAAGGTATGGGATCAAGAGATACAAACTACTATGTATACAATAAGTAGGTAACAAGGATGTGTTGTACATCACAGAAAAATATGATCATTATTTTGTAATAACTTTAAATGAAGTACAATCTATAAAAACACTGAATTCCCATGTTGTAAAAAAAATACTACATGATGAGTAACAGAGCAGAGAAAATTTCTTTTAGAAGATTTTAGAGTGTTAGGAAAATGTTCTGAGAGAAAGTGTCACCTCAGTTAACTCTTTAAAAAACAAGTAGGTTTATCATAAGATAGTGAGGGATTCTATAGGCCAAGTGTGAAAGGCATTTCAAATGACAACGTGTGTGGTTTAGAGCAAATATTTTGTAACTGGCTACAATTACTTTCACCTGTCAGTAGTGAAAACAGATTATACACTGAAAAATTCATCTAGAAACTATCATTTTTAACATTGGTGGTACCATCCACAAGAGATATTGTGGAAATTGTGGGGGGGAGTGCAACATTATAGTTTATTATTAGAAAGTAATGATGACATGAGTCTTTTTAGTGCGCCCACGATCACACTAAACTACGAGGTGTTGTCCTACATTCAACATGATTTTAATATCCTTACCAGATCATCATGTAGACAAAACACACACACACACACACACACACACACACACCTGATTACCAGAGATGAACCATAACTATATAGTTATTTCTATAGAACAACAATTTTTTTCATGTGTCTAATACATAGTAAATTTCAGGAGTTGTTTAATTTATAATAAATAAATGCATTCAGCCATAAAACTAATTAAGGAAATAATATTTTTCTCATTCAGAACAACAAAAAACTACATGTAGAATGATTTGCACAGAATATCTGCCAAATGCTGGCAGAAGACCTTAAAACTCCAAAAAAGGCCAGAAACACTCCACATAACTGAGCAGAACAAAAAGAAAGAAAAAAAGTGAGTGAGAGAGAAAAGGAATCAGAACGGGACTTTCACTCCTGAGAGGGGGCTGTTAAAGAGGAAAGGAACCCACACCCTGGGAAGCCATGGGGAGATCAGCCAAGATGGAGGGACCTCAAAAGTACAGCAGCTAAGGAGGGCAAAGCAGAGTGAAAGATGCACAGATCATTTGCAGCACCTCCCTGGACACCACAGACTGAGATGCATGGGTGGGGGCTGGGTTCTGAGATCCAGACTCCAGAAGTCAGTTCCAGGGAGAATACTAGGGTTGACTGTGTGAAGACAGCCAGAGGGGCTATGGAGCAGTGTACCATGGGCTGGGGAGCAGAAGGTCACAGCCAAGGGAACCTGGAACTCCTTCTGTGCCCATGGAAGCAAGGAATCATTGTTGGGGAAGGAAAGAGGAGGAGGGGCAAACCGCCATAGGAATCTATTTCCCTGCACATGTGCAGACTCTCAGAGAGCAGGGCACCTCTGGTGCAGGTACCACTTATTTGGGCTACAGGGCTAAAGAGATTGGGCACCCCTGTGTGGGCTACAGGTAGCCAAGCACCTCTTGTGTGGGCTAAGGGCAGTGGAGGGCTAATCATGATGCAGCACCTCTTCCACGATCTATAGATGGCAGGGACAAACCACAGCAGTCATCTCAGAAACCAAAGGGGGGTATGCCCCGCCACCACTAGGGTCTGTGAACAGGCTCTGTCTGTGGCTCCAGTCACCTCAGAAACCAGCAAAGAAGAGGGCACTTCAATCCACTGTAGCTGTCATTCCCCTGGGAACACATCTGCCTTGTTGCTGCCACTGCAAAATGTTACGGGCACCGGCACTGCCTACACATACCTGATCACTGTCACTTCCCAGGGCCCTGCAACTAGGAGTAGCCTGCATCACCTTCCTGCAGGAGTAGACTGCATCACTTTCCTGCACCTTCCTTCAGGTCCTTGCTACTGTCAAGAAACACACACAGCACCCTATCAAAGGGTTCAGAGCCTGCTCACACTGAAAAAAAAAAAAAAGAGCAAATATCCAAACTCCCATGCCAAAAATAAATAGTAAATCCCCCACAAAATACAAAGAGGTGCTCTTGCATAGAAATAGCCCTCTAAGACTACAGCAGGTGGTTTTCCTAAAATCACAGAACAAGAAAACTATAAGAAAAATGAAGAAGCTCAGGAACCATTCCCAGTTAAAAGAACAGGAGAATTCACCTGAAGCAGCAAACCACGAAACAGGCTTCTGCAGTCTAATAGACACTGAGTTCAAAAAGGAGACAGTAAAAATATTGAAGGAATTAAGAGGGAATATGAAGGAATTACAGAGTGGATATGAGCAGCAATGAAGATTACTTTAGAAAGGAGCTAGAAAATATAAGGAGGAGCCAAGAAAAATTAGAAAATTCATTTGCAGAGATGCAAACTGAGTTAAAGGCACTGAAGAGCAGAATGAATAAGGCAGAGGAATGAATTAGTGACTTGAAAGATAAAATAATGGAAATCACACAGTCAGGACAGCAGACAGAAAACCAAATGAAAAAACACGAAAGCAATATAAGAGATCTACGGGACTATATAAATTGGGCCAATCTATATATAATGGGGATCCCAGAAGGAGAAGAAAAGCAAAAGGGGATTGAAAATATATTTGAAGAAATTATGTCTGAAAATTTCCAAATCTAAAAGAAACAGATATCAAGATACAGGAAGCACAGAGGGCCCCAAACAAGTAGAACCCAAACAGGTCCACCCCAAGATATATTATAATGAAAATGGCAAAAAATTAAAGAGAGGATTTTTCTGAAGGCAGCAAGGGAAAAACAAAGTAATAAATATAAGTGAACCCCTATAAGGCTATCAGCTGATTTTTCTACAGAAACACAACAGGCCAGAAGAGAGTGGCAAGATATATTCAAAGTTCTAAAATGGAAGAATTTGCAGCCTTAAATACTCTACCCAGCAAGAATATCATTTAAAACAGAAGGATAAACAGATAATTTCTCCAACAAACAAAAACTAAAAGAGTACAGCAATACTAAACCCATACCAAAAGAAATACTCAAAGGTCTTCTCTAAATAAAAAAATAAGTAAGAAGAAAAGGGATAGAGGAAATCACAGCTTGAAAGCAATCACTTAAATAAGCCAGTATACAGACCAAAAAAGGAAAAAACAAAACAAAACAAAAAACACCTATTGTAAAAGTGATGATAAACTCAAGGAACAGCCAAGGGACAAACATGAAGACGTTAAAAAAGGACTTCAAAATCATAAAATATGGGGAAGGAAAATAAGAATATCTGGAGTCTTTTTTTTTTTTTTTTAAGAATGTGTTTGAGCCTATATAACTATCAGTCTAAAGCAAACAGATATAGGAAGGGATTAACATACCTGAAAAACAGGGCAATCACAAATCAAAACCAAACAATACATTCACACACACACAAAAAAAGGAAACAAGCATGAAATAAAAGGAAATAATTCAACCATAAAAAGACAGGAACAGAGGAGAAACATAGAATCAACTGGAAAACAAGGTTTAAAACAGCAATAAATACAGACTTATCAATAATTACCTTAAATGTCAATGTACTGAGTGCTCCAATCAAAAGACACAGAGTGGCAAATTGGGTAAAAAAGCAAGTGCCTACAATATGCTGCCTACAAGAGACTCAACTTAGGGCAAAGGACGTATATAAATTGAAAGTGAGGGGATGGAAAAAAGACATTTCATGCCAATGGACAAGACAGGAAAGCAGGAGTTGCAATACTCATATCAGACAAAATAGACTTTAAAATGAAGACCATAAAGAAATAGTATTTAATGACAAAAGGATCCATTCAAGAAGAGGATATTATAATCATCAATATATATGTCGCTAATATAGGAGCACCCAGATACATACAACAAATACTAACAGACATAAGAGAAGTTGATGGGAATACAATAAAAGTAGGAGACATTAACACCCCACTCACATCAATGGACAGATCCTCTAGAGAGAAAATCGATAAGGCAACAGAGATCCTAAATGACACAATAGAAAAGTTAGACTTCATTGACATTTTTAGGACACTACATCCAAAAAAATCAGAATATACATTCTTTTCAAGGGCTCATGGGATATTCACAAGGATTGACTACACACTGGGCACAAAATTAACCTCAGCAAATTTAAAAGCATAGAATTTATTTCAAGTATCTTCTCTGACCACAAAGGTATGAAACTAGAAATTAATCACAGGAAAATAAATGAGAGGAAAAAAAAAACTGATTACATGGAGACTAAACAATATGCTACTAAAAAACCAACAGGTTAATAAGGAAATCAAAAAAGAAATTAAAAAATACCTTGAGACAAATGGTAATGAAAATACAACCATTCAAAATCTTTGTTTTGCCCCAAAAGAAGAGCTATGCAGGCCTTCTTCAGAGAAGAAAAATCTTAAATAAACAACTTAACATACCACCTAAAAGAATTAGAAAAAGAACAAACAAAACCTAAAGCCAGCAGAAGGAAGGAAATCATAAAGATCAGAGAGAAAATAAATAAAATATAGACTCAAAAAACCAATAGAAAAAATCAATAAAATCAAGATCTTGTTCTTAGGAAGGGTAAATAAAATTGACAAACCTCTTGCCAGACTCACCAAGGACAGAAAGAACTCAAACAAAATAAGAAATTAAAAAGGAGAAATCTCAACAGATTTTGCAGAAATACAAAAACAAGAGAGAATACTACAAACAATTACATGCCAATAAATTTGACAACCTTGAAGAAATGGACAACTTTCTAGAGACATACGGCCTCACCAAAACTGAATCAAGAAGAAATAGATCAACTGAACAAACCTATCACTAGAAATGAAATTGAATATGTAATAATAAAAAAAAAAAACTCCCTACATAAAAGGTCCAAGACCAAAAGTCTTCACAGGCAAATTCTACCAAGCATACAAATAAGAACTTATACCCATACGTATTAAAATTTTCAAAAAAGTTGAAGAAGAAGGAACACTCCAAAAGACATTCTATGAAGCCACCATCACCTCAATCCCAAAACCAGACAAGGTACTACCAAAAAAGAAAATCAGAAGTCAATATATTTAATTAATATATACACAAAAATTCTCAAAAAAATTTTAGCCAACTGAATCCAACAACAAATAAAAAAATCCTACACCACAACCAAGTGGGATTCAACCCAGATTCACAAGGAGGGTTCAACATACACAAATCAATCAACAGCATATACCACATTAACAAAAGTCAAAAAACCACATGATCATCTCAATAGATGCAGAAAAAGCATTTGACAAAGTCCAGCATTCATTCGTGATAAAAACTCTTACTAAAGTGTGTATAGAGAGAACATACCTTAACATAATCAAAGACATTTATGACAAACCCACAGCCAAGATAATACTCAACGGAGAGAAGCTGAAAGCCTTCCTGCTAAAATCTGGAACAAGACAAGGATGCCCATTCTCACCGCTGTTATTCAACATAGTATTGGAAGTCCTAGCCACAGCAATGAGACAAACAAAAGAAATAAAAGATATCCAAACTGGAAGAGAAGAGGTAATGCTGTCACTCTATGCAGATTACATGATACTATATATAGAAAACCCTAAGGACCCCACACCAAAAATACTCAAACTGAGAAATGAATTCAAGAGAGTAGCAGGATACAAGATTAATGTTCAGAAATTGGTTGCATTTCTGCATAATAATAAAGAAATGATAATAAAGGAATACAAGAATATGGTATCTTTCAAAATCACACCCCCCAAAATTAAATACCTGGGAATAAACCTGACCAAGGAGGTAAAAGACTTACATGCTGAGAACTATAAAACCTTGATCAAGGAAATTAAAGAGGATTCAAAGGAAGGGAAAGAAATCCCATGATCCTGGGTTGGAAAAATTAATATTGTAAAAATGGCCATGCTACCCAAAGCATCTACAGATTCAATGCAATCCCTATCAAATTACCCATGACATTTTTCACAGAACTGGAGCAAACAATCCAAAAATTTATATGGAACCATTAAAAGACCCAGAATTGCCAAAGCAATCCTGAAGAACAAAAACCAAGCAGGAGACATAGCTCTCCCAGATTCCAGGCAGTATTACAAAGCCACAGTAATCAAGACAGTGTGGTGCTGGCACCAAAACAGACATTCAGACCAATGGAACAGAATAGAGAACCCAGAAATAAATCCAGACACCAATTAATCTTCAACAAAGGAGGAAAGAACATAAAATAGGAAAAAGACAGTCTTTTCAGCAACTGTTGATGGGAAAAGGCACATGTAAATCAATAAAACTGGAACACACCCTCACACTAAGCACAAAAATAAACTCAAATGGCTTAAAGACTTAAACATAAACCAAGACACACCATCAAACTCTTAGAAGAGAACATAGGCAAAACATTCTCTGACATCAACCTTACAAATGTTTTCTCAGTTCAGTCTCCCAAGTCAACAGAAATAAAAGCAAAAATAAACCAATGGGACCTAATCAAACTGACAAGCTTTTGCACAGCAAAGGAAACCATAAAAAAAACCCCAAAAGACAACCTTACATTTTACTCATTAGTAATCATAGCTTTTGGAATTTAACTGAAATTTAACATGGATGGACCATCTTAAATGAAAGTTATGTGTCCATAAGCTGCATCTATACAAAGTTCTGATTTAGGGGAAATGATGTTGAAAGTAGAAACAACAGAGTCATTCCCCTGAAATCTCTGCAATGAAATCCTAAGTATTTTGCAACCTAGAAAACATATTTCCAAATGGGCTGCCAGACGCTCTTGGTGAGAAGCATATTTCTTAGAAGAGACTCCTATTTGCCGATTTTAGACATCAAGCAACATATTCAATTGTCAAAATGCATCCCTTCCTCATTTTCCTCCCTGCTGTTTTGATAATAAGAAAACTGAAACCAATGAAATAGATGATCTTAGTTGTCTAATTCTGGAAATCAGAAGCAGGAGATGTCAGCGATATTTCAATAATAACTGCACATTTATGATGATACAAAGTTCAAATAAATATTTCATTCTAAATATTCTTCTGCATTTCTACCTCCACTGTTCTGTTATCACCCCCTCAAAATCATTGTAGGAGCCTACCCATGGGTCCCCTACTTCAGTTCTCTCCATCTTGTCTCCTATGATGCAGCTTGAATAGTTGTCTGTCCAAAATGAAAATGTGCTTATGTTCTCTTTTTTTTTTTTTTTTTTGTCTTTATCTAGAGCCGCACCCGCAGCATGTGGAGGTTCCCAGGCTAGGGGTCTAACAGGAGCTGTAGCTGCCCGCCTTCACCACAGCCACAGCAACACGGGATCCGAGCCACGTCTGCAACCTACACAACAGCTCACGGCAACGCCGGATCCTTAACCCACCAAGCAAGGCCAGGGATCGAACCCGCAACCTCATGCTTCTTAGTCGGATTCGTTAACCACTGAGCCACAAAGGGAATTCCTATGTTCTCTTTTGAATCCCTCTTAACTCTCCAAGACTTATAGGTTTAAGTCGTCTCTTTACAGGTATACAAAACTTTCCAAAAACCTTCCCCTGACTTATCTTTCCAGACTTTGCAGTACATATTAGTCCATAAAAGTCTTTTATGTGTATTTCTCCATTTCTTATTTTTGCATCCTAAATCTATTTTTGCATATAAGAAATGGGTTTGCAAGACAGATTCCAGACTAGCTATAATGCAACCTACAGACTAGTTTTCATAAAATCCTGAAAGTGGGACAGAGAGATGGGTCCAGAAATGCTTCTGGAATGCAGTCTTTAGGCTATAAAGCAGCTCTGCTTATCATATGGAGATTAGGAGAGGAAGAATGTTTATTACACGGGGGGAGTTCGAAAATGAGGAATAAAGATAAATCACCAAGTAATAAAGAGAAATCACCAAGAAACAGATGACTTTAACTTTGCTTCACAGATAAAAACGGATCAATGGATTTTAAACTTGCAACCCATCATTCACAAAAATCTCCTTCTCCCTTAATGAGAAGGAATTAAGAGAGACTTCAGAAATATATCTTCAGTATTATTTCCTTCTGGAAAATGAAGGAGTCTCTTCTGAAACTGTAAGGAGAATGAAGTATAAAGAAATCACATTTTCCTTTTTATTAATAAATGTAAATTTGTTATAAAACATAGTTTCTCCTTTCCTTAACAGACGTGGTGTTTTTAACAACTACAATTATACACACTTTGAATATGTTAGTTTATATTGATTTGTTACCTATCTTCGTGCAATGCAATGTGAGATTTATATTGTATGATAAGTCTGGTTTAAAATATTAAGATATTATTTATATTGTATGATAAGTCTAGTTTAAAATATATTTATCTGTGTTCTCTTGAGGCATGCCATGAAAATGTAATATTGAATTAAAATTACACTGCAGGATTTCTCTGAAGCCTGTGGTTCTCAGTGCTGGGCTATGTGCCAGAATCCTTGTAGAGATATCAAAATATTTGATACTCAGCCTAAATTGTTGGATATTCTGATACAGAAGGGTTGAGTAGGAGCCTGAGTATCTACACATTTTCCTCAAATTACACATGTAATTGTTTTTTTTTCTGTGTGGCTACATTGCTGTGAAATTCATGATTTACATAGCAATGAAGAGAGGAACATCAAAAAATTATTTGCAAGCCATTTGCAAATTCATTAACTAAAAGAAATTAAGCTTCATCACCTTTGTTGTTTGAGATGAACTTAATGCAATTTTTTTTTAACCCTTAAATATCTAATAGAGCTTGATGTCTAACTTACAATTAGTTTTAATAATGTCTGGTGACTGGATAGATGCTGAGTTAGATGGATACATAGATGGATAGAGGATGGATGATAGATGGATTGGTTAATGCATAGATATGCAGTTATCTACAGAATTAAGGAAGGAATGGATGAATGACTGCATGAATAAAGGATGATCAAAGGAAGAGGAACAGTAAACTCTCTACAATCTCCTTGCCATGCTCTAATCTACTAACCTGCCCATATTTAACAAAAGAAAATGGAATTTTTTCATGTCCAGTAAAGCAATTTCAGTCTGAGGAAGTTTGTTAATTATTTTTTGGTGTGAATTCCAGATCATGACCCAGGAACAAATGAAATGCTATGGGGATTGCAGCAGATAAAACGTGAGCAGCTGTAAGACTGGTAAACATTGTGACCCTTTTTGACAGCTCCAGTTTCAAGAATGTAACCTCTCTAACTATAACAAAAGACCAGTGACAGATGAAGCAGGCCAGTGGAAACCAAGCAGTCTTTTCAGAAGTCTACAGGGAGGCATCAAGGTTAGGATACAGGGTTATAAGTATAAAGAAAAATTTTTACTGAAGCCAAAATCACAGGTCTGAACTCAAGAAGATTATTCCAAGTATAAAACAACAGCTCACTGTGTGTCAGCTTTTAGTCCTATAGGAACACACTGGTTGTGATCAGGCTTGGCAAAGAGTGGGGTAAACCAGAGAAAACTGAGAATTATACGTGGTTTAAGTTTTACCTACAGAAACACATCCATGGGCTATTCAGCTGGAAGGCTTTGTCCAAATACAGAGAAATATTATGTTCAGATGCTACGATGCAAAGATATTTACTATTAAATTCATTATGAAGCGTTCAAAAAGTAAACTAGTCAAGTGACTGCAAACCTGTCCAAGCCACTGCAGTGACAATGCCTGAGAGTTAACCTGCTGAGCCACACAGGAACTACTATTTACTTTTGAAGAAACAGCTTTGTTGAAGTATGACTTACAAATAAAAACGTATGGATTTTAAGAGCACAGCTTTATGAAATTTGACAAATGTCTAAATCCATATAAACATCAATACAAATATTTAAAAACATTTCCAAAACCCCAGAGACTTTTCTGTGATTCCGTACCCCCAGGTTAGTTTTGCCTGTTCTACAGTATTCATATGCATGGATTCATTCAGTGTACATTCTTTTGGTTTAACTTGTTACATCTCGCACAATATTTCTGTGATCCATGCATTTTGTTGTTTCAGTAGGTCATTGGTATAATGATTGAGTAGTATTCTACTGCATGAGCATGTCATTCATTTTCTCACATGCTTTTAACTCTTTGCTTAATTCAAAGTCTTTATATTGGTAAGATGTTTTATGTTTATCAAGTGTGTTACAGTTACAGAATCTAACTTGATTCTCAAATATCAGTATTACCCATCAAGTACATAGAATGCCATCATCATTCCCATTTTATAAGTGGGGGTAGATAAAAATACCAAGAACTAATGTCATTTTCTGGCATATATGCTTGGCAACAGAGCCATAACCAGAATTCAGGCCTCTATACTCTTGGAAATCTGTTTCTAGAATAACAGCACAATTTTTTATTTTGCAATTTCCTTGTACACTCAGGAAGTATGATATATTAAATAAGTATCTCACCCCATTTATTTATTAGAATATCTATTTTAATTAATCTTTTAAAGTATGTACATCAAGATTCAGCAGTCTTATGCCAGATTCCATACCTCCTCCCTCCCTCCCTAAATTATACACTAAAGAAATTCAGATTTGGCTGCATGGGCGTGAATCATCATCTGAATAACTGATTCTTTTTTTTGCCAGATCCTTAACCCACTGTGCTGGGCCAGGGATCAAACCTGTGTCCCAGGACTCCAGAGACACCACTGGTCCTGTTGCAACACAGTGGGAACTCCTGAATAAATAATTCTTTATTGCCATTGATTCCATGAAACGTATCTTAATTTCAGTATTTAAGCTGGCTATGTTTGAAAACACAAGCAATATATATTTAAAATGAACATTCTTGCAGTATAATAAAAAAGAGTGAAAAAGAAAAAAAGTATTTTGGAAGTTATCTGTTCTGCAATTAAAAAGTGACTCCAAGAGGTGAGGATAGTTTTGGGAAACAAGATAACTGGATTTCAAAAAAACTGGTAATGGTCAAGTTATGAAAATGAATTTCTATATTTTATTTTATTTTATTTTTAATAGTAGTATTAATTTTCATTATAATCACACTGTTTATGATTTTTATAAATATTAATGCAATATTTTAAAACCTTACAGTTACCTTGGCATGCTGTATTGTAACAATCGTATATTCATTCAATTAAATATTTATAGAGGTCTTTTCATGGTCCAGGCACTGTACTAGATGTCAATGAAAGAGACATGATCCCTCTTTGACCTAGCTTATATCCAAGTGGGTATAGATAGGCAATGATTAGCAATCAAAGAATAACATCTCAAAAATGTATTTATATGGTATATTAGAAAGGCAAATATAGCTTTTTTAAAAAGTTGATTATAAGAAGTGTAGTTAGACAGTTTGGAAAGGAGGGGAAGGGAAGGTTGTAGTATTAAACAGAGAGGAAAAAGTGGGCGTCCTTGAGAAGGTAACAGTCAAAAACTTAAGGACATGAATAAGAAAAGGGAAATGAGGATGGACTTTGGAGTCATTAAGGCATGGGTTATGACTGTGTTTAGTAACATTTGCTGTTTAGCTTCCTTACCCTCCAGGAACCTCACGCAGAAAGTAAAAATTGAAATGCTTGCATTTAGTGATTTTTAAAGGTAACAGTATTTTAAATTGCTTGAAATATGCCGTACATAGTAAACACTTTGCATGTGTTTCTTAAAACATAGTTCGAAAGAAATGTTTCATTATTTAAGACATCAGATACTAGCATAGGTTCTCAAGTTCTCTGACCTTTCTCTGCCAGGTAGCCCAATTTCTGAGACTCCAGGTAACTTATAGAATTTTTGCACGCGAGAACCTGTATATATTGGCTCCATTTATAAATTTCAATGGAACAATAATTCACATTGAGAAACACAGCAGAAAAACATATTAAAATCCGTAAAGTTATTGAAAATGAACTCACATAACAATACTTTTAGAATAATGGAGATATGTGGTAATTTAATTGTCTACTGACTTTGAGACAATTCTTTTGGTTAAAGCAAACATTTTACCAGGATTTGGGGGACAAAGTTCTGGTGCATTTGTATACTTTGTCAGTGACATACTCAAAAACTGTCTCCACTCAGCCTTCAAATGGCAGAAGGATTTGCTTAAGTAGAGAGGACCATCACATTCAATCGTATTCAACTAGACAAAAGTACCCATTGGAAATATATATCACCCCGACTAAGTAATTCTGACACCTATAAAATTTTTATGTATTTTATCCCTAGCTTCTCAGTATGATTGTTCATAATATTAATAAACCATCATCCCTGTACCTGGTACAAAGAAGTGTAGCCATTTTCTGTCAATTACATGATGAACCATAATAACTGACTCCAGGAAGAGCATTTTCTGGTTTTATTAAGGAGTGAATTCAAGCTATCCCACATACTCAGCTGGTAGCTTGTCCCTACATATAAAGACTAAAGCTCTTAAAACACAAACTGGAAAACAATAATACTAGATGCTTTGGAAGAGAACAAAGAATCTTTTTTTTCCTAATAAAGAATGTAGTAGAGTATTAAGTATCAGCATCAGCATCATTTCTTTATTCAATAGTCATTCCAGATATTATAGTTTAAACGGTTATTAGTTTTGATTGTGATGGAACATATTATCTAGTGAGAGAGATGGGTGATAAGCAATAACACAGGTAGAGACAAATGGAAACTATAAGGATGGCTGAAATACAACTGTAACTGTATGTGCCAGAACAGCATTGAGAATGGATAAAATAATAGCATGCTTCTGTAACACGTGCTAAACCATCATTACCTAGGTTACTCTGGCCCATTCCTTTGTATCTTTTCTAAAACCAAATGTATAATCACTCTCTCAATGGGGCAACCCAGGACTCAAGCATAAACGAGCATTAGTACTATTAACCATATAAATTGTGAATTGTAAAATTTCCTATATTATATATTATATAAAATCATTGTATATTATAATGATACACCTAGTTAACATGCTTGGAAGAAAACATACTAAACTTAACTATATGCCAAAATTATATAGGGGTGATCAGAAAGGGGTATCTTTGAGAAAATGGAATTACTGCTGAAATCTGAAGAGAGTGAACTAAACATTAAATATTCCTAATTATAGAGTCTTTAATGTAGAAGAAATATGGCCATGCAGAGGTACTGAGATGTGAAAGAGCTTGGCACAATCCACAAAAGAAGACTGGAGTGGCTTTATTATAAATGGCTATTACATGGGGACAAGGCACATAGAAAAATGTCAATGTGGTTATAATCTTGACATATTCCAAATGTAACTTGGTTGGTCTGAAAATGCAATATACTGGATAAAAGCCATTTATCAGATATATGCTTTGCATTGGTTTTCTTCTTTGGCTTACCATTTTGTTCTTTTATTAGTCCTTTGTGAAGAAATTAACTTTGATGAAGTATAAACTATGAATGCGTTCTTTTTGGATGGTGCTTCTGGTGTCATATTTAAGTAACCTTTTTTTTTTTTTTTTTTAACATAAGGTCAAAAGGTTTCCTGCTATAATCTCTTCAAGAAGTACCATAGTTTTAGGTTTACCATTTAGTCCTATGACCCAGTCTGAGTAAATTTTTGTATATAATGCAAGGTATGGACTATGGCTCATATTTTTTCATATGGACATCCAATTGTTCCAGCACAACTTATTGATGCATTTGTTCTTCATGCATATTTTATTTGCTTTATTTAAAAAATCAAAAAGAATTCAACTGATCAAAGAATGCATAAGTACATCTCTGGGCTCTATTCTATTTCCTGGATCTATTTAGATAGGTAAATTTGAGTTTTAAGAAGCCCACAAAATTGGAACATCTTTCAGACATTAAAATGAATTGGTATCTGGCCAAGAGAAGACAGGTGAAAAATGCCTGAAGAAATTATAGGTATATCCAAAACAAAAGTCATTGAGGGCTTCTTGTGTTTATCTATAGAGAAGATGTAGAGCCACAAAGGAATGTAGAAGATAGCAAGAAAACATTCACATGGGCATAATAAATAAATGAAGGATAAAGTTTTCCCCGGGGTTCTTAAAGAAAATTTTTGTAAACAGGAGATTCTCAAAGTTGTGTCAAATACTACACCAAGGTAAAGCAAGTCAGGCCTGGAACACTTCATTGATTTCTCAGCCCTTGAAAACACCTCCGTCAAAGAAAGATGAAATAGAAAAAAAGTTTAAAAATGAATTACCATAAATATTCTAATTCTAAAACTGCAGAACTCACAAGGAAATTGAGCCCATGGGAAGGTAGTTTTACAAGCCATAGGAGTATAAGGTAGATGTCAATAACCCAATGACAAACTCTGCTTATTTTAAAATATATTGGGGACACTTATTCCCTTTTAAGCCATGAAGATGCAATGTTCCATAACAGAAACCTCCAGAATAATATTTAATCAAATATCTGGGTACTGTAGCCTACCCAAGTTGACACATAAAATTAACCATCACAGTGGTTCATTAAACAAAAATGTTAATATTAACCTTTGCCACTATAAAGCTGTAAAATAGACCAGTTGATAAACAATTAAGTTTGAAACCGGACTGAGGATTCTGTCAACAGTTGGTCTACTTCTGACTTTCAGATAGTTTTCCTGACATGATATAGGAAATATTACCTTCATGAAGTTAGCATATTCCATGGCAGACAGCAGTAAGACTCTCTTATAGAAGTTTATTCTGAACACAGAGTGTGCAGAAAGTTTCTGAAACCCATCTTTTATGATGTCAATACTCACTTGTTATGTTTTATAAATAGTGTTCATCATGAATAGCACCATCAGCCATTTTATGACTCATAATTTTTGGATCTGTGGTGAAGAATCAAAGTTCTCATTAGAACAATAAACAACTATATAGACAAGGGCAAAAAAGTGTTGTTGCAATGTCCTAATATGATTCTTAAGACATAAAATGAGATAATAAAGAACAAAAAAAATCCAGATGTCTGGACTTAAAGATGATTTGCCCTCTAGTAACTTTCTTATACAAATGGTAAATGTCGTATGAATATGAACTGCAAATTATTTCTCCCTGTCGACATACTCTATTTTCTTTTATTATCAAGATTCTACAAACTTAATCCAAATGTGATTTTTTTTTCTAAGAATGTATTTTTTTCTGTGTCAGACTGGCTAGACTTTAGGACCCAGTTATTCAACCAAACAATAATCTATGTGTTGTGAAGATATTTTGCAAACATAGTTAACATAAACAGTAATGTGACTCCAAGTAAAGGAGATTAACCTTAACAACAGTGATAGAACAGATCCTATCAATCAAAAGGCTTTATGAGCAAGACGAGGACGCTTTTCCCTGGAGAAGAAAGAAAATTGTGCCTAATTTCTTGCCCAAGTGTTTTCAGCCTGCAGGCCTGACCTACAGAGTTCAAACATTTCATCCCCATGGAAACATTTTATTTATTAAGAGCTTGTTGCCCAATAAATGAAAGGCATAAAAGTATCCTGAAAAAGCTACTTCATGTAAAAGTACAGTTTAAAGAAGTGGCTTTCTTTTGAGAGTTTTACTTCTTCAGCTTTCTTCCATGTACTTTATGCCAAATGATGAAGAGGCAGTATTCACGTCTGTTGATTCATATTCATACCTTCTCTGAATTATCCAAGCCCATAAAGAAAACACATCAACAAGATTTGATAACCATATAAAACAATATTTTCATATTTAAATAACTCACAAAAGGACTGAATGAATTCCTTCAGGTTCTCAAAATTATATTTCTGGATAAGAGAAAAACATGGAAAAAACTTTGGGTGAAAAGGTCTAAATGACTAAGATTTATGAAGTATCAACTCCAAACTTTATGAACATCATTTTATATACACACACACAACACACATATATAATTACATATCTGTAAATATGTGTATATACACACATGGATATATATATGTGTATATATATATATGCATACACACACACTCACACACTAATTTGAAGAGAGAACAGATTTTTTTTTTTCAAAATTAATTTTAATTTATTTATTTTTTTTCTCTTAATGGATTTTATTTCAATTATAGGTGTGTATAAATCATCACACGTCAATTTTACAGATTTTGTATCCCAAACCCCCAGTGCATCCCCCCACCCCCCAAGATTCTCTTATTTGAAAAACCAAGGTTTTCCAAAGTCTGTGAGTCATTGTCTGTTCTGTAAGAAGGTTCATTGTGTCTTTTAGTTTCCACATGTAAGCGGTATCATTGGGTGTTGCTGTCTAATTGCCTGACTGGTTTCACTTTGCATGATAATTTCTAAGTCCATTCATGTTGCTATAAATGTTGGTAATTCGTTCCTTTTAATGGCTGAGTAACATTCCATTGTGTGTATGTACCATATCTTCCCTATCCACTCTTCTGTCGATGGGCATTTAGGTTGTTTCCATGACCTGGC
>PVHT021183666.1:22756112-22792309 GCA_004024745.2 Catagonus wagneri | reverse complement strand
GTATGGGGTTGCTTCTATCGCGTAATCGCCCCTCCTACCTCTTGATGTGGTCTCCGCTGTGTCTTCTGGAGCAGAGTATCTTTTTTGGAAGTTTACAGTCCATTTGGTTGAAGGTTGCTCGGCATTTGGCTGTATTTTTGCTGTTATTTGGGAGAGAAGTTGAGCTCCAGTCCTTCTATTCTGCCATCTTAATCCAATCACCGAGAATAGATTTTGGAAAGAAGGAATTATATGGAATAGCATTTACCAGCTCTTTCTACTGAATAATTTCTTTAATAAATAGTTAAAAGTCAACTGAGCATTAATCAAAAGTTCATTAATAAATAGAATTCCATACTATCATCCCATGGGCAATCTTTAAGTATGTATCAAGTTTTAAATGTTAGTAAATAACCAGTAATGATTGCAGAAAGTTGAAACAGCCCATTGTATAGGTAAATTCAAATCTGAGAATATTTTATTTTACCACATGAGCTGGAAATATTTGTGACTTTGAAATTAACTCACTCATAGGCTCTCACAGTTAGAAAGGATGCTAAAAGTAAACCTAACCCAAAGTGTTTTACACATGAATTCACTGAAGTCACTCAATGATTGGTTTAGACGTTGTGACAACTTAGCTCTGACTCTGAGGAAGTTAATCACCACTGAAATGACTTTTTGAGAAACTGAGTATTGACCAAAGACATTACACTTATTATTTTCCTTCTTATACTGATCCTTTTGAGAATCTCTTGAAAGCTACAGATTTTCTCCAGAGAAAAATGCACCTACACGTCATATAATATCCACCCTAAGTCTACCCATAGATAGACAGAGTCAAAAGAAAAAGGGGGCATAAGAGTTGTGTGCAATGTCTCAAAGTAATCACCCATAAGGTATATCAAATTAGTCAACCACAAAGGAAATACCACAGAAAATTTGAAAACTCTCACAGGAAGATGAGATTGACTGATTTAAGAAATCATAGGCTACCGTGTGTGTAAGGCAGTCTTATCCAGAATCCATCACTGAAAACAGAAGAGGAGCAGACTCTTCCATTCCCCCAGAATACATATCGATCAATCAATCAGTCAATCAACAAACCAAGAGGAAAACACCTATATTCTCATAGGAAATTCTACAAAAATATCATAAGAAAGCACACATTATTTTAGATATTTGTATGTAAAAATGTCACATAAATACAAACCCTACTTTAATAAAAATGACCTCTTTTATGAAAATGTATATTATGTGTAATTCTTACATTTGAGAAAAATTCAATTTGTCTGTACTTTCTCCCAAAGGAGGCTTATATAACTTTAATCTATTAAAATGAAATTCATTTTTAGTAGCACATTAACCAGATGTTATGCTAAGCTATTTCTGCATAATTTAGAAACTAAATTGTCTCCTTACACATATGTTACTGATTCAAGGCCAATTCTCTCAATGTTAATCAGAAGATATTATCATTGATAGGAGCAGATGTTGCAACAAAAACCCTGAGGGTCAAAGTTAATCTTGATTTTAACATTTTAGCATGTGTGCGTGTATGCGTGTGAGACAGTGTTTAGGGACTGGTGACTTTCCACCTCCTTAAAAAGACGGCAAAGTTGCAAGCAGAGATAACGTGTACTTGTGTGCTAAATATACCAAAAATTAACCATCCAGTATAGATCAGTGCTACCAAACAGAATACATTGCTTAATAAATACTTATAAAGGAGCTAAATTGTTTATAATAGCCCTTCAATCTTAGAATGCTTTCCTAATCATTGTTAATTAATCCATTAGTTCCTTAATTCATTAGCCTCCTTAGATGAATAATTTTATTAAGGTAGTCTGAATGGTCCTCTATATTAAAAAAAAAACTCATTCCTTTTAAATTTCTTGAGCATGTGCCCTTAAATATGCTTATACTTTATTAATTATTCATTATAAACATGAAATCCTATAGTGGTCTGGAGCCAGCCTGTTTAGATTTGAATTGCAGCTCTGCCACTTCCTAACTTTGTGACCTTTGGTAACTTATTATACCAACCAGTACCACTGTTAGCCTTATCCTAAGAGATGTGTAATAACGGTACCTATTTCATACAGTTGTTGTAAGGACCGAATTGTTTAATATATGTTAAGCTTACAACAATGCTTGTATATCAATAATGTCACTCAATAACTGAGGGATTTTATTGTTATTGCTATTATTGTTGCTATACAACTGCATTATGAACAATTCCTCAAATAGAAAAGAATAAAGGGGAGTTCCCATCACGGCTCAGTGGTTAATGAACCTGACTAGGAACCATGAGGTTGTGGGTTCAATCCCTGGCCTTGCTCAATGGTTTAAGGACCTGATGTTGCCGTGAGCTGTGGTGAAGTTTGCAGACACGGCTCGGATCCCACGCTGCTGTGGCTGCGGTATAGGCCGGTGGTTACAGCTCCGATTAGACCCCTAGCCTGGGAACCTCAATATGCCATGAGTGCATATGAAAAAAGACAGAAAGATGAAAGAAAGAAAGAAAGAAGGAAAGGAAGGAAGAAAGGAAGAAAGGAAGAAAGGAAGGGAAGAAAAGAACAAAGGGAATACTCATATATACATACATTAATGCACACTATTTATATACGTATATATATATATACACACACACATATGTGTGTGTGGGGGTTGGATATATATGTGTGTTGGTATACATATATGTGTGCATAGTGACAGAAAGAGAGAAGTGATGTAAGAGGAGAAGAAAGAGGATGAAAAGGTCTAATATTTTCTTTCCACAACCTATCTTATATACCTCTAGGGTGACTGCAACCCAGTTTGAACACCACTACTCAGTTCTTATCATCATGTTGAAACACATTCATGCATTTTTTTGGTCCCAAGGTAACTGACAAATTGCCTACTTTTAATTTCAGTCAAGATAACAACCTTTTGTGAATGAAGGTTTCTTCTAAAACGTTCTGAACTTTCACAACTGCCAATTACAAACCTTTTGCACATCCTCTCCTCACTCCTTTGCCTCTCAAGTTGTTTTAGTTTTGCTGCTATAATGAAAGTGATAAATCGAAAGAGATAGATGTGTTGTTAAAAGTCCCCAAATCTTTGGAAAATCCCATATTTCTTTATTATGACTTTGGAAAGACCAGTATACTTGTAGTGAGGAGGGATTCCCTGGATCCATTTGAAGAGTCAGATCTACTTGATCTTCTGCAGCAGTACAAGGCTCAGTTACCTCTCCAAGCAGAAGAAAGTGCTATCAACTGTTCATGTGGGCATGAATATCCTGACACTTAGCTTTTATGGCTTCATTTTTCTCCACTATGTTTGTCATTGGATAAATTGTCTGAGAATTTAGGCAATGGTAAGAACTCCAGGCCTGCCTCCACATCCCCTCAGTTTAGCCCAATATTATGCAATTGAAATTTAAAAAAAATCATTACATTTTGGATTTATACAAAAATATCTATTATGTGTCAGATACCATCAGGTATTAGGAAAACAATGATAAGGGAAATGGTCTAGTCTTTCATATGAAAAAGTGTGGAACAGACTCTCCCTTGCTTGTATTTCAGCCCATTCTCCAGTGGGAGTGAGAATGAGTGATAGCAGATATAACGAGAAAAAAGAAAATATTCTGACTGTTCATCTTACTTTGTGTGCCTTGGGATGAAAATCATTGAAATTGCAGCTTTATCCTACATTTGAATTTGGATTATATTATCTTGGTTCCTGTAATAATTGATTTTTCTGAGTTGAATTATGACCTTGGTTTCTAAACCTTTTATTTTGGAGCTTATGGCTTGGAATAGCTTTGCTCCTTCCACGTCCCTGGTATCTTTTCTATTCCTTAATAATAAGAATTGTAAAGCAGGTTGTGTTTTACTTTACACTTGGCTTCAAGGAAGGTTGGAAATAAACTTACAACTCAGCTGCAGGCAACTACCTTGAACATTATGACCTTATTATCAGCTGCTCTCCACTTTCATCCTTATCACCATACCCCATGTCACACCTTCCATTACAATTTATACTTTCTCTGGACCTATTATTATGCTTTTATATTTGCAGTTAAGATTTTATTTGTATTTGAAATTTTATATATAAAAGAAGGTTGGTTGTATTATAATCTATAAACATTACAGAAGTTCATACTAGGATTTTGCATTTTTAAAGTTAATTTACTTCATTTAAAACAAGTTTAAAAATTTGATAAAGCCTCTTGACTCTCATGAGTCCTCTGATGGTTTAACATTCTGAAATCATGTTTTCTTAATATCTGTTTTATGACTTTAATGCAAGAATTAATGCAAGTATACCACTCTTTTAGGAATATCATTGAATCTATTACAGTGTGGGACATTATCTACAATTTCAGTAATAGCCTTGACTGACTCTTTCCATAATATTCTAACTCCCAAGGTCCTGAAACTAGTTTATACCAGTCTCACCAAGGCTCTGAACAACTTAAATAATGGAAACCTGGGAGCTGATGGCTCTGTAGCTTTACAAGACGTATTTTGCTACTCCTATTTAAATCTATTATCTCCACCAGGTCACAAGCTTTCTAGATTGATTACTTCAACTTTTTTTATGATAGGTCAATTAAAAAAAACCCAGAAACCATATTCACTTTCGCTTATTATTTTACTGACATATTCTTCATATATTCACCATGTACTAGATAATATTCTAAGTGCTTCACAAATGTTTGCTAAGTTAGTTCTCATAACAACCACATAAGGAGGTTTCTTTCATTATCTGCAGTTTACAGAAGTGTAATTTGAGGCATAGAGAGGCTACTAAATTGCCCCACTTACATAACCGGTAAGTGGTAACAGTATTTGTATGCCAGTTCTCCTGGTCCAAGGTTCATCTCCAACTCAGCTTGGCTGCTTCTCCAGAAGTAATGAGCACCACAGAAATTAACATGTTCATAGACAGGATAAACGTGAAGTTTGATTCTGTGTAAGTAGTTTTGTACAGTCATTGTGGATAACACGAGGACTGGATCTCATCTGTACAGTGGAACAGGTAATATTCAGAGTTCTCATGTACCCTATTACTATTAACATTTTATATTACTATGATGGATTTTTCATAATTAATGAATCAATAACCAGAATATAATATAGAATTAAGATAGAGTTAATAATATATAATTATTACTATAGAATTAATAACCAGAATATAATATAGTATTATTAAGGTTCATACTGTACTCATTCTTATTTTCCACCTTATATCTGGAGCCCATCCAAAATTTCTTATGTTTAGTCATTATGTCCCTTTAGGCTTCTTTTGTCAGTGACAGTTTCTCCGATTTTCCTAGTTTTGACCACCGGAGCCATTGTGAGGAGTACCGATTAGGTATTTTCCAAAATGACCTTAAAATGGAATTTGTCTGATGTTTTGCTCATGATGTGACTGAGGTTGTCTATGTTTGGGGGAAAGACTACAGAGGTAAGATATAATGTGCATCTCATAATATCAATGGTACATGCTATAACATGATTTACCACTGTTAATACTGAATTTAATCACATTGCTGAGACAGTGTTTGTCAGATTTATCCACTGTAAAGTGACACTGTTTTTCCCCATTTATGTTACTTTTAGGAAAGAAGTCAATATGTGCAACTGACACTTAAAAAGTGAAGAGTTATATTTTATCTCCTTGAAGGCAGAAAATCTACATATATAATCTGGAATCCTCTTGCAAAAGATTTGTATCCATCCTTCCCCCATTAATCATTTATTTATATCGACTATAGATAAATTACAGTTAAGGATATTTATACTTTAGATTATAATGCAAAATTATTTGTTTTATTTTGTTGTCCAAATTGTTTCAGTTTCGGCAGTTGAGAGCTCTTTTAGTTTCAGTTGATTCCTATATATTTTTGACACACACCATTATTGTGAGGGCTTTGTTTTGTTTTTTTAAGCACATTCCTACTTTTTTTTTTGCACTATAGGACTCTCTTGTATATTTCCTGCTCCATTTCTAGAATCAGACTTCTCTCCAAAGAGCTTTTATACTCTTACTGAGAGACGACATTAGAAAACAATTTTTAGCCACTAGGTGTATTTATTGCCCTTGCAATGGCATTGCTTCTAGTCCCCCTGAACTGAAAATGCATAATAACATTCACAAAAGGCATATTTTTAATCAGGTGTGGATTTTTGACATCATGTATATCATGTATATAAACCATATCATGTATATAAACCATAACTAAAGGCTGCTTTGCCTTAATCTCTGATAGGAAAAGTGATAATTCAAAAACAAATCATTTGTAGACAAGGGAAGAAAGATAAAACAGGAGCATAAATTAAGAAGAAAAATAGCTTCTCTTATCACCTATTTCTCCCAGACTTCTCAGTAGCTTCTCACACTATGGACATGATTTCCTCATGGAAGTTCTTTTGCTGGTTATCAACTGGGACATCTCACTTCTCATATTGTTATGTGTCTGTCCACCTACTCAATGGCTCCTCACTTTTACACAGCTTGTGAATTTCAGAGTATTGTCTGTTCTGATTTTCTTTATCTCTTCTTTTTGGTGACAACATTCATACACAGTTTTTGCAATGCTTCTCATAACCTATGTATTTAATTATTAATTATTTTTTGCATTAGTCCATTTTTTTTCTTGAATCCCAGGAATTCTTTTTGTCAGAAAACTGGTTAGCTGCACCTGAAAAAAAACACCTCCCCCTTAAATTTCAAGCCCAAACTTGTTGTCTCAATTACATTATTTTTTATTATAGTCATTATTTTCCTGGCCTGCCTCAGTCACACTCATGCCCCCTCATTTACATCAACACTGTAAGGCTTCAATTTACCTTCAGTGAGATTGAACTCAAAGCCCCTGGCCAGTTCTTGTGAATTGGCAGACCCTTATCATCACCCCATCAGTCTCACTGTAATGCTCCTTCCCCCACCTGGAGCAACTAGGTCTGCTCCTTTCTACTCCCTACCAGGAAAGGTATGTGGTCCACTCCTCACCCTGCTTCTATGAGGGCAATATACGCCCCCAAATACCAGCGAGTGTATTACAAAATACCTTTTCCTCAACCAATCAGCTAGTCAGCAGGTGTACTGGAGACCAACAGATCAATTATGCCCCGTGAGATGAGGCAGAGACTTGAGACCAGTCAACACTCAGCCTTCACACATGCGCAACGGGCCTGGGCAGGAAAAATCCAGTCTTTGCTCCATTCTGAGGCATGGGCATATAAGGGGAAACTCAACTGAAAGTGGGGCCAGTCCCTTACTTGGAGGGTGGCCTGCTTTCTCTCTGAGTGTGTACTTGTGCTTTAATAAACTTGCTTTGCCAGACTTGCTTATGCTTTCTAAGGCGTCCGACACAGATGTTACATTTTCGATTTAATGAACTTGCTTACAGTTTTTAATGCATCTGCCGCTTCGATTCTTTGCTGCACACACAAGAACCAGGAAGACAATGTAGCTGTAACACTACAGCAATCATTGAGCCCTGCAAGTTCCAGCACTGGGACATCTTTAACAGTTGTTTCCTTATTACTTGTTCTGCTTCTTCAATTAAAATATCTCACATACTCCATAAAATGTTCTAATTGTCGGTCTGTTTCCCTCACTCTCAAATTCAGCATTTCTTAAGCACACCTCCCTTGAGACTTTTCAGATTAGAAAATACTGGAAGCTTTCTAACCTTTACTGAGAAAGTAACAAACTTCTCAAACTATCATTTACATCCCTCTGGGATCTCTCTTTATCCACCTTTCTAGTTTCTCTGTGACTATCTCTACTGTCCTTATAGGGAAGGGAGTCAGTTTCCAGTTTATGGTGGTGTTCTTTTCTTAATGCAGGTGATAATTATGGATATGTTAAGTTTGAACAATGCACATCAATCTGCGCAGCTATGAAATGTGCACTCTTTATATGTAATGGTTAAATTAAAGAATGATCATAGAGAAGATGAAAGGAGATGTGTTAAGGCATTTCTAGATTCTTATATTGCTCAGAGACTAGTACTAGGGTTTTTATACATAACTCCAATTAAGATATTCATTTTACATATTTTATATTTATTCCTAAAAGAAAAGGAAGAAAATTTATAAGTTCCAAATAACTAAAAATTTAAAAAAATTAAACAATATTCAAAGAAATAAAAACCTAGCAGGAAAAGCTAAATAGAAAATGTCAAAAATCAAAGATACTAATGACAATTATAATGAAAATCTACTATAAGGAGTATGAATTCTTTAAAAAGAAGTATTGAAAATACCCTAAAGCGGGAGTTCCCTTCGTGGCTCAGTGGTTAACAAATCTAAGAACCATGAGGTTGCGGGTTCGATCCCTGGCCTTGCTCAGTCGGTTAAGGATCCGGCGATGCCGTGAGCTGTGGTGTAGGTTGCAGATGCGGCTTGGATCCCGCGTTGCTGTGGCTGTGACAAAAGCCAGCAGCTACAGCTCCTGTTAGACCCCTAGCCTGGGAACCTCCATATGCCGCGGTGTGGCCCTACATAAAGGCAAAAAGACAAAAAAAAAAAAAAAGAAAATACCCTAAAGGTATAAACAATGCAATATTTTTGGAGGACACTCAAAGTCTTCTTAAAGAAGACTGAGTAAACATGAAAAAGATTTAAATTCAAGGAGAGGAAGAGTAGACTTTATAATGATAAATTTGCAACCATTAAACAAAAAGTTCAGTATACTGGAGCTGGAAAAATTACTTTGGGATATTGGTGGTGTCTATTTAAGCTAGATGTATGTATAATTTATTAGTAATTCCATTTTTGGATGTATGAGTTTGTGTGTTTGTGTGTATGCATTCATACATACATACACATATGTATGTGTATATGCATATTATATATATTTATAAAACATACATATTCAGTTAGAGGAAGTCATCAAGAGAGCATGGTGGTTAACTGACCAGTGAGCTGGGACCTGGTCAATCAGAGACTCCTCACATCGTTCCCTGTCCTTGGGATGTACCTTCTGCCCACCATTCCCATATACATACGTCTACGACCATATGCATACAGAAGCATTACATGTATAGTCCACTTCTAAGTGTATATTCAAATACATGTGAAACAGAAATGTGTGAATAGGCAAAGTAACAATACAATTGCAAGTATATTCAGAGCAGTATTATTCATAACTACATTATTAATAATAGAAACTGTAAATAACCCAAATATCCATATAAAATTAAATAGATAAAATATATACCTATAAATAAAAATATAGAAATTGAAATAAACTGACTACAAAGAAAGCATGGAAAGATTTCCAAACTATAATATGACCAAATATGATAAATGCAAAGAGTAAATACCAAATAGTTTTATGTGTTAATTCATGAAATCAACAAAACTGATCCCTTGAGTTACATGTCAGGACAGTAGTTACCTTTGAGGGTAAGTAGAGAGTGCAAGGAGGCACGAAAGGGGAGTGTTTCTGTGGTGTATATATTCTGCTTTTTCATTTGCATGGTTGTAACATTTTGTGATTATTTTGCAAAAGTCATTGAGGAGTGCACTAATTCATGAAATTTCCTACTAAGTTTCAATTAAAATGTTATGAAAAGAAAAGAAACGCTCAACTCCACAAGAAATCTGGAAAATAAGCATCAAAACAATTGGCAAAAGTGATTGGCAAAAATTAAACTGTGATGACCTCAGTTTCTGGTCAGGACACTAGGGAATACTTAAGCACAAAAAATTCTTTAGTGGTACAACAATTCTGAAGACCAAAGTGGGGGGAAAAGTTTCTTTAGTTTTCATACAGACCTGGACAACTACACAAGAATATTAATTGCAACAATGTTTAAGAAAAAATGGAAAGTCATTCAAATCTCTTTAGTGAAAACAAATAAATTTGGTTAATTTCTCTTTCCATACAACAAAATTGATTACAGAATTCAAAGCTAATTAAACCAGTATATACACACTAACACTAAAACATCTCAGATGGGTAGTACTGATAATAAGTAGCTTGAAGGATATTTTTAGTATGTTAACATTTAATAACATATTAAAGACATCTTAGGAACCAAATCTCTCACAATCTGTGGGCACAAAAAATCCTTACCTATTAGAAAATGAGGGAATGACTAAGTGCTAAGTCCCAAGGCCAGTCAAGGACTAAAAGAAAATTATGTATGACATGACTTAGTAAAGGAATATTTCATTAATGAAGTAGGACTTAGCCTGCTTTGGAATTAGATTTAGCTTGGAAAAGAGATGAACATCTGATAAAGGAAAAATATCCCTTAACTTGACCATCTTTAGCATGGAATTATTTCTCCTTCCTTCTTCACATGTGCACCTTCCTCTCTCTAGTTCCCCTCCTCCCTTTCCCAGGCTCCTCCACTGAATGACTTTGCATGTGCATTTTAAACCTCTCTGTGCTTCAATACAAAGTGAAGTCAGCTTCATAAGGCTCATGCGAAGGATAGATGATGTAATAAATGTAAGTATTAAGAAGAATGGAAAGTGCTCAATAAACTCGCAGTCATTTTATTATTAGTGAACAAGATCATAAGGATTGTCGCTCTGTGATAACAATTCCCTTAACTTTGGAGTTTCCATCCCTTTATGGTACAGTGAGTATTTGAGTCCAAGAAAGCTTATCTAAGTTTTATACGGGGCCCATAAACTTCAGCCATAGAGCCAAGAAGAAATATTGTGCTCACTTCAAATGGGTGAGAACTACACTTTGATGAAAATATCTGCTCACCTCTTTCTGTCATATTTACAGATGTTTTCACCCTTTTTAGTTGTGTACCTCCTAAGAATGTTGCATCTGCACTTTAAGTATCTTAAATAAATTAAAACACTATGAAAACATTTTAACATTCCAGAATACTTCTCAACATCTATTAAAGAATGACAACTCACTTTCCTGATACATATCAATAATTTTAACCTCTAGATGAAAGGATCAACCTTGACTCAAATTTCCTCTATATTCAATTACATTTTGGCTAATACCTTATGAATTATAATTGTGCCTTAGCAACTAGAACAATAAAAACATCTTTATTGTGGAAATCTTGCTTACTGAGAGGCTACCCAAACCACCGGTATTTATTGAATTTTTTTTCTGGTACTTTATACTTTTTAAAAAAATCATAACATTTTACTCTCATTAACAGTTTCACCAGGAAAGACTCACATTTCAAACTGATTTAATCATTTATGGAAAATGAACCTAAAACACAGAGAAATGAGGCAACATAGACCTGAGAGGGCCTGAGAGGTATGAAATCCTAACTTTCTGCCACAGTCATTACCTAACAGAATAGATAGAAACAACATATTTATTACCAGATACATAAATAAACATATGAATTAATACACAAACAGAAAAAAACATATTATCAGTTCTGATTAAATCTGGAATGACCCAAAAGACCTTCTAAAAACAAAGCCAGAATGTTAAATGACTTTCCAGTGTTCATACAACAGTTTTGATAATAAAGTTAGGTTAGAGTTTTCTGATCCCCATTGCCAATGACTTCCGTAACCAATGACTGATCTGCCCTAGATCACTGTGGGGAATTAATTTAAAGAGTAAAAGTATAAATTAATTCTGCCATATGTTGATTTCCATTTTATAGAAACTAGGAGTTAGGGTCGTGGATGACTTAACCCCAAGTTGCATTTTCTGCCATGACTCGAAAAATAAATAAGCTGTTATCTTTCCCAGGCTAAAATCTACCATTCTAAGATTTCTTCTTTATATATCACAATGGTCCTTAAATTGCTGTTCACATAATATCTTTTGACATATGTCTACAGTACAAGAAAATTCAATGTGTGAATTAAAATGTTTATATTATTTACTATAAAGTGTAATAGCTTATAGGATATGTTTTATAGGACAACACCACAATTTTATTCTCGTGTGAATTTAAATTTTGCTTATAATATGCAAAATAGAAAACAACATGAAAAATTCTTCTTGATTTAAAACAATTTTGGTACATTTCTCATACTTTACTGAGTGCCTTCTACTGGCCAATCACTGTTGAAGGAAATAAAGAAAACAGTTCTCAAATGTACCTTCCCTCAAATAAATTACAACCTAAGGGAGAAAGTTGTACAATAAACACACAAACATTTATTTTTTTTCTTTAGGTAGAGTGGCAGAGTGGCAGTGAGTTCCATAAATGCTATCAGCTAAGGAAATGTGATGGTTGATGACTTATAGACTGGAAAGTAGCAAGCAGATGTGGTTGGGTATGTATCATCAAGAAGATGGTATTTGAAAGGAGTCATTGATACTAAATGAAAGAGAACTATTTGGATTACAGCAAGAGGAATGTTGCAGGCATGAGAAGCAAAGGCTCTGAGATGGGTGTGAGACTGCTGTATTTGAGGGACAGGAAAAAAGGATAATATAGTCAAGACACAGTGGGTGAGTAAAAGGTGAAATCAGAGAAATAGCTGAGGTCTGACTACACAGGATTTTTTTGGTAAGGAGTTTGCATTTTATCTTAATATTGATTTAATTATTAATTTAATTTAAATAAAGTTTATTTTAATTATTTATTTCCATTTAATATTAATTGCTAAGCAGACTGGAAGGAATTGTTTGGGTGTGGGGGAGGGAGGCAGTTCAAAAGGTAAGACTGCCCTTGGAAAGGGAGCAGGTTGTAAGATTCAGGGTAAATTACCTTGTATAGAGTTTACAGCATATTATCATTGGATAGAATTCTGTACAAGTGACCTACAGATTCAAACAACTGTACCAATCAGTGAAAAAAAATGGACATTTTATTATACTATGTTGTACAATAGATATTCAAATCCTACTATAAGGACTGAGTAAGCCAAGCCTGGGTAGTGCATACTGTTTGTTTTTAGCATCTGAATGCAATGATACTTTGGGTTTTTTTTGTTGTTGTTGTTTTTTGTTTTTTGCAATGATCCCTTGTTTTTTTTTTTTTGTTGTTGTTGTTTCCTTGTTTTCCCCCCCTTTAATCTGTACTTAAGATAGACCATTTAAGGCAAACTAACCCTTAGGACTGTTATAGATGCAAATTTCTGATATGTGATGTGGCTCTTTTTGATGCAAGCTAAGATTTGATTAAGAAATATATGCAGTCCTAAAACAAAAATAATCATTGTTGGTTCCTGATTAATTTGACCATTTAATGTCTGCATATCAAACCACATAGGCTTTGGATTCCGTCCAAGACATGCCTGACTCTATCCCTTATATTCCAAGGCAACATGCAAAAGAGAGAACATGTACAATAGCTTTGTGCCAGATGGCTGAGTTCACTCTGACACAATAGTCTGCAACTTTCTGGCCTGCTATTAGAGAAGGGAGAGGACAGCCAAAATGATAGCCCCAGAAACAGTAATTTGATCTATTTAATTTAATGTGTCTTTGTTAATGAAACAGCACATAACATGCTTTCAATGCCATAAAGAGAAAACAAAAAAATGCAAATATATCAGTGATGTATGTTAAATCATTCACTAAGAAAACAATCTACTGAATCTTTCTAATGTGTCAGAAACTGAGGTACATGCCAATTTTACAATGTTGAGCAAGACATGCAAATTTTATACCTTTGCATTTATGTTTATTAATAGAAAATACATTAATGATTATACATGTAAAAAGGTATAAAGGTCATTAATAAAACAATCAATGTCTACATGCTATTCATTCACTTTAGTATTCTCCTTTTACACTCCTCCATCTCATCTTTTTAGATTCTTACACTGTTGTACACAACTTGACAAGGGAAAGTCAGTGAGAAGTAAAAGCATGTCTGTCCAGTCTCTACTGCATGCCTAGTGACAACAGCAGCTGCTTCTATTATTGCATCTGCTCTTAAAGGATTTTTTAAATTATATACCAAATCTGATTAGAAAACATAGTACCATGGACTGGGAATGACCTCTTCCAAGAAGCCGGCTGTTTAAATGGAGGGTTTATTAAAAGGTTCTAATACAGGGTTTTAAGATGTTTATCCCTGGTACAATTTAAACAGAGCTATAATGATTTTGGTGCATTATCTCATCAAGCAGAGAAAATAGCCCTATGGTTTCATTGATGCAGTGGGTACAGTAATAGGGTCTTTTCTTTGTCCCAAGTTGTGCAGGGGATTTAGTCCTGCAACTAAGAACCTCTTCCACATCTCCCTTATCCCAAAGCCACAGCTGCTATGCCTGAATGAATGTTAATGAGTCATTTAAACTCATGAGTTTTCCCCTATTGCTTTATGGCCCTCTTCATCTCGGCACATAGATTTTCATTTTCTTTTAATTGAACTTAGATTTGTATTTTTTGATATATTTTATCAGGACTTTGATATATTTTTAGTAGTGGGAGCTAGGCAGGAGAAAAGAGCATAAGGGATTGTCTGCATTAGTTCATTCTGCTTTGTTGCCTTAATCAGAATTTACCCCTTTGAGTCATGGATTTCATATATAAAATTTTCATCATCATGCCAGATTCATAGTTGTTTGATTCTTAGAATATTACTTTTTAATGTGAAAATAAGTTAAGGTTAATAATTTACTATCATCACGTCTGATTAACGCTTGTCCTCCTGTAAGACTCAGAGGAAGTGAGAGCCAATAAATATCAGAGTTTGATCGGAGATAACACTATCCCAACACACAGGAAAACCGAGTGGGGTTTTGGATAATCTGAGTAGGAGAACATACATTGCTAAGGGAGATGGTGTTCTTTTTTTTTTTTTTTTTTCCTTTTCAGGGCTGCACCTGCAGCATATGGAAATTCCCAGGCTAGGGGTCAAATCTGAGCTGCATCTGGTGGCCTATGCCACAGCCACAGCAAAGCCAGATCTGAGCTGCATCTGCAACCTACACCAAAACTTGCAGCAACACCAGATCCTTAACACCACTGAATGAGGCCAGGGATTGAACTCATATCCTCATTGATATTAGTAGGGTTCTTTATCTGCTGAGCCATAATGGGAACTCTGGAGGTATTCTTAATAAGTTCAGCTGCTTTTAACAGAATGTTGGCAGGTATTTATCAGTTTATCTGAATTTTTTCTTATTTCAAAACTATATAACTATAATATAATTAGTATGTTTCTCACTAGAGAATATTAATTTCTCCATAGTCTTCATTCATTCAACAAAGTCTTAATGCCAACTATACCCTAGAAACTAGATATTCACTGAATTAACAGTGAGAACATTATGGCCCCCAAATACACAAAGTAAGTTTTCTCTTCAATAGGGATTTTATAATATAAAATCAACAGAGTAATCTTCCAAATTCAAGTATAATTTGAAAGAAAGAATAATAACAAGAATAGAGAATATAGGGGGAAAATAGCACAAAATATGATGATCAGGTAGGCAACACTGAGATGAAAATTCACCTGAGACTTGAAGCCTGACAAGGATGGTTGGGCAAGAGTAGATGTCAAATAGGCAACTGGATACAAGGGTTTTGGACTCAGAGGAAGTCTTGTGTGAGATTATATTTGTATCTCTGTAAAGAGGGGTAGTGGAGATTTTAGGTGTGGATGAAATAGCTCAGAAAGAAGGAACATATCAGAAAATTTATGACACTAGTGAAAGAAATTGAAGACAGCACAAACAGATGGTAAGCTTTACCATGTTCTTGGACTGGAATAATCAATATCATGAAAATGATCTTATTTCTTAAGGCAATATACAGATTCAGTGTAATCCCTGTCAAATCACCAATAGCATTTTTCACACATCTAGAACAAAAAAAAAATAAATTTGTACAGAGACACACACAAAAGACCCTGAATAGCAAAAGTAATTTTTTTTGTTTTTTTTTTTTGCCTTATCTAGGGCTGTACCCACGGCATACAGAGGTTCCCAGGCTAGGGGGTCTAACAGGAGCTATAGCCATCAGCCTTCATCACAGCCACAGCAACGCAGGATCTGAGCTGTGTCTGCAACCTACACCACAGCTCACAGCAACACCGGATCCTTAACCCACTGAGCAAGGCCAGGGATTGAACCCGCAACCTCATGGTTCTTAGTCGGATTCGTTAACCACTGAGCCATGACAGGAACGCCAAAAAGTAATCTTGAAAGAAAAACAAAGCTGATGGAATCAGGTTCTCTGACTTCAGACTATACTACAAAGCTAAAGTAATCAAAACAGTATGGTACTGGAGTTCCCTTGTAGCACAGAGGGTTAATGATGTGGTATTGACACTGCAGTAGCTCAGGTCTCTGCTGTGGTGCAGGTTTGATCCCTGGCCTGGGAATTTCCACATGCTGTGGGTGCAGAAAAAGAGAGAAAGAAAGAGGGAAAGAAAGAAAGAAGGAAAGAAAGAAAGAAAGGAAGGAAGGAAGGAAGGAAGGAAGGAAAAGAAAAGAAAGGAAGGAAGGGAAGAAGGAAGGAAGAAAGGAAGGAAGGAAGGAAAGAAGGAAGGAAGGAAGGAAGGAAAACAGTGTGGTACTGGCCACAAATAGACATATAGATGAATGGAACAGGACAAAAAGCCCAGAAACAAACCCACACACTTATGGTTAATCTATGACAAAGGAGGTAAGAATATACAACAGAGAAAAGACAGTCTCTTCAATAAATAGTGCTTGGAAAACTGGACAGCTACCTGCAAAAGAGTAAAATTAGAACATTCTCTAACACTATATGCAAAAAGAAATTCAAAAATGGATTAAAGACCTAAATGAAAGACTAGATGCTAAAGAACTCTTAGAAGAATACATAGGCAGAACACTCTTTGACATAAATTGCAGCAATATCTTTTTGGATTCATATACTAGAGTAATGAAAATAAAAACAAAAATAAACAAATAGGACCTAATAAAATTAAAAGCTTTGCACAGCAAAGGAAACCATAAATAAAATGAAAAGACAACCTACAGAATGGGAGAAAATATTTGCAAGTGACACACCAACAAGGGATTAATTTTGAAAATATACAAATAGTTCGTACAGCTCAAAAATAAACAACAACAACAAAAATAACTCAATCAAAAAGTAGGCAGAAGATACAAATAGGCATTTCTCTGAAGATATACAAATAGCCAAAATGCACATGAAAAGATGTTCAATATCAATAAATGTTGGAGAAGTGCAAATCAAAATTACAATGAGGTATCACCTTGTACCTGTCAGAATGGCTATCATCAAAAAGTCTATAATAATAAATACTGGAGAGAGTGTGGAGCAAAAGGAATCCTCCTGAACTACTGGTGGGAACATAAATTGATACAATCATAATGGAGAACAGTATGGCAGTTCCTTAAAAAACTGAAAATAGAGTTACCATATGATCCAGTGATCCACTCCTGGTCACATATCTGGGGAAAACTACAATTTGAAATGATACATGCATCCCAATGTTCACTGTAGCACTGTTTACAATAGCTAAGACATGGGGGCAACTAAAATTTCCACTGACAGATGAATGGATAAAAATAAACATTCCATTGTATATATATTAGAATACTACTACAGAATATTAATATGCCAATGGAATATTAATCAGTAATAAAAAGAGAAGGAAATAATGCCTTTTGCAGCAACATGGATAAACCCAGAGATTACCATACTAAGTGAAGAACATCAGACATAGAAAGACAAGTATCATATGATATCGCTTACATGAGGAATCTTAAAAAATGATACAAATGAACTTATTTATAAAACAGAAATAGACCCTGAGACACAGAAAATAAAATTATGGTTAAACCATAACAAAGGGGAAAAAGGGTGAGGGAAAATTGGGAGTTTGGGATTAACGTATACACACTGCTGTATATAAAATAGATAACAAACAAGGACCCCTATATAGCATAGGGAACACTATTCACTATCTTATAATAACCTATAAGGGAAAAGAATCTGAAAAAAGCGTGTGTGTGTGTATGAAGCAGGAATATAGACTAAAAGGGTACAGTGGTCAAGGGCAGAGTTGTCAGGATCCGCCACATTTAAAGGCCCAGAAGCTTCTTCTTATGATCATCCTATGATCCAGAGGCCTTAGGAAGACTGGAAGAGTGAATCCTAGAAGCCTTATAAGAGACTAGTTCATGGGAAGAGTGATGAATGATGGTGAAGCTTACTGACAGGCCAATTAAGAGGTGATGTGATGATAGATTTGAAAAAAAAAAAAGGGACATCTTTGATAACCTATGGAAGAACTGTTTGAATAAAGCCTTTAGTCTCTGGTCACCTTTTTAAAAAACTAAATCTTTGCTTTATTAACAGCATCTAAGCAGCTATGTAAGTCAATATTATCTTTCTGTACATTTATACACCAGTTTAGACAACAAAGACAGCCATTCACTGTGATGCTTAGGATTTAAAAATTTTCTTTTAACAATAGCATATGGTAGGCTGAGCATAGATTAGCCTGAGAGTTAAAATCTCCTTGGGGGTGCACAGTCTAAGGGAATTCCCCACACTTTCATGTGTTTACCTCCAGGAACTTTCCTGCCATTTTCCCAGGCCACTCGTGTATATGTATATATACAGTTTAAAACTTAGAAGAATTAGAACCTCTTAGATGTCACAGAATAATTACGACTTCTTTGTTGGGAATACGTATTTGCTTATCCATGGCTATTGTGCTTTTCTCTTCAATGTATGTTTTCATTTTGATTCTAATTGCTGTAGTCAGAGATATGGTCTCCACCATTAATCATTTAGCCTAAAGCCACAATCTTGGACCTCTCCTTTCTCCTGATCTTTCCCTTTCCTCCCATCACCTTGGCCACACTGCCGGCTTCTACTGTCTAAATTACTAATCTGTATTACATGATTTCTCAATCCAGAAGTTACCATCAGGTCCTCAGCAACTAAAGGATGAAGTCTGAATGTGACTCATTACAATTGAGCCCTAACCCACTTTCTTACTTGAGCCCCATCTATCCTTTTACCCATTCACACCTGAATACAAGCTAATAATTTTCATGCATAGGGACCTCAATTCATTTTGTTCTCTCAGCTTGGAAGGTCCAAAACAGAGTAAATGAATTTCTAGAATACATTCACTTGCATGGCAAGTTCATTATAAATCTGTTTTCATAGGGAATGCTACCTCTCAATCGTCAAATTTAATTGTCCAGAAACTGTAATGTGCTATTTCTAATGCCTGAGGGAGTTTCTCCATAAGTTTTACTTCACACAGTCTGAATTTCTTTTAATGTTTATGAACTAACCTTTATAGGTTTAAAAGTTGAATTTATATTCATGAGCATTTCTTATTATTTTCACTTGTTTACTGAATCCCTCAAAAATTATCTACCTTTGTATTTTACATATTGGCACAGAAAATGTTTTTATCCTTTTAAAAACCTAACAATAATAATAGCTAAATCTTAATTAAAATAACTATTTGCTGGGAACTTACAATGTGGAAATTACTATGTTACTCACTTTTCATGAATAAACTCATTTAATATTTACAACAATAATATGTTCTATTATTATCCTCACTCTACAAATGAGAACGCTAAAACATAGAGAATAAGTATCTTGAGGAATATTATACAAAACAACCAAATATTGAATCTTGGATTCCAATTCAGGTTGTCTGATCCCAAAATCAGTGAATGATGAACTAATCTTCAAATATTCCTTCATCTATAAAAAAATAATTCCCCTCTTTCCTAATAGAGTTTTTTTATTGTTCCCTTTTAAGTGGACTTAATTGAATTTTATATTAACTTACATACAACTTAAAAAGCTTTAAATTATGGCTCAAAAATATTATAATATGTTTTAAATTGGTATAGCAACTTTTAACTAGGAATTACTATAGTTATCACATAAATTCCCCTTTTTCAAACACAAAGTGTACAGTTTCAACTGAATATGTGTATCTCTTTTAGTATCTGGCAGAGTGCTCACAAAGAGCATTCAATAAGTGCTTCTTGAAATGCAAGTACAATCACCCAGAATCAATAAGAGAAATTTTACTATTTAAAAATGCTTCATTAGAACTATTTTAGTTTAAATTATTTTTATAGTGAGTATATATAACTCCAGACAACCAGCATTCCACTTCCTTATCCACTTGTTCTTACGCCATTGTAAGTCAAATGGAGCCCTGAGACAGTCACATTAAATGTCATTTTATTTGGATCCTAGCACAAAAAGACACTTTTTATTTTTGTGATTTTTCCCATAAATTCCAGGAGCAATTAAATTCAGAATCAATATGACCAATTTTACTTGAACTACCTCTTTGTGCTTAGTAACAGCCAGCCCCCTTGATGTGTGGTATTATGCACTCTCAAATCTTGAATTCCTACCTATTGAGAAGCAAATTAAAATCTACATTTTTAGAATATTAATTATAACACTTTATACTCTATTAGTAACTTTCATCTAAGGATTTCAAAAACGCATAGAAATGTTAATTAAACTTTTGTGGGATTTTAGTTTCTTTTAGATATATGTGAAAAGGGATCACAATCATTATATGTTATTAGACATTAGAGTTGCCCAAATGATTTTAAAGAAAACACTACCTTTTTCTATTTTCTCTTTTTAGGTTTGAATATATCTGAAAGGCCTAAAATGAACCAAATGCAGTACCTTTTAAAAAACCTTATCATATTAGATTCCAATATTTAAAAATTTTATCAAAAGGAAGAGTTATATCATCATGGCGTTGATAAAAGTATTTCAATCATAACTAATTTGGTCACCATAATGTAACTTTTTTTTTCATTCATTCCTAGTGTAAACTTCCTTTCCTTCTATTTTTTTTTTTTTTTAAGTGGCCTCACCCACAGCATATGGAGCCCCTTGAGCCAGGGGTTGAATTCCAGCTGCAGCTATGACCTACACCACAGCTGCAGCAACACCAGATCCTTTAACCCACTGTGCTGGGCTGGGGATTGAACCCGTGCTTCTGCAGTGACCAGAGGCACTGCAGTAGGATTCTTAACCTACTGTGCCATACATAGAGGGAACTCCTGAACTTGCTTTTTTATACCTCCATTTTCACTTCTACTGAGGGCCTTTTAAGGATATTTCAATCCATCTTGAGTTTAATATTTCACTCAGATGTGCTTAAATAATATTTACTATAAGAAACTTTGTCTTACTACCCAGATCATTAATTACTTAATGTTTGATACAGACAATACACACAAGTCCACATTCCAGACCTTGACCAACCTGAGGAGCTAAATCTCTCTCAGTGGCCCTTCCCATAGAGGTATCAGGGAAGTGTATTTACAAAGACGAACAAGTCACTATTTCAGCCCTGAACAAGCTGAAAGTTTTAATTCAGTGAGAATTTCTGAGACCTGAGATGAGTTAACACATCACAAGGCCAATAATTTCACAATTCCAATAATTGCATCCATCTTGCGTTCCTCATAACAAGAGGCTTGTCTACCCACAGTTTGGTTGGCTTTCTGGATATTTCATTTCATATATTGGTCTTGGCAATCTTAAAACAAATAAGTCCTTTGGGGAACAAATAATATCATGGTACTCACCCTGTGACGGTCTTGCCCTAATTAGTGGTCTGTGTGAATACAGTGTTCTTCGTCAGAAGACTTTAAAGTCTTGCAGACTGACATACTGAATGAGACCATGAATGAATATTTCAAGGTCCATGCTGGAATGGCCTCCACCATTTTATTTGGTGAATGATATCAATTTCATAATTATTTTTTTTACCCTTGAATTCTCGGTTGAAAAATTTAATTCTTGGTTGAAAATATTGCACCCAACTTAAGTGAATGATTAGGTGAGTTCTGACAGAGGTAGACAGCTGTGTAATGACAATCACAATCATAATTACGTGAAATATTTCTTTCAATGCAGAAAATTCTCTCATATTCATTATGGAGAACTATAGGAAGGAAAATTATATCTAATTGAGGCCTCAGATCTGCCAAGAAGTTTTACCTCTATTATTTCATATCCTGTGAATAAGTGCTATTAATTTTAATGTACTGATGAAAAATAAAAACAGCACTGTGATAGTGGAACTGGCTTTCTCCAACAGGTCTAGCTCCCCCCAAAGCTTATCCTTTTAAACTGGACCAACTTATCTTTCTTGGAAAATTACATAACAAGCAAGCTAGCTCCAGTTCACACCAAAGTTAGTACTTACTCCTTTTCCCCAGTACAGTGGATTTCCTGTAAGAAGGTCAAGGTAATAATTGCGCATATATATGTGTGTGTGTGTGTGTGTGTGTGTGTGTCTGTGTGTGTGTGTGTGTATATATATATATATAATTTTGCCTTTTAAAATATCTTTATGGCAAGATCTAAAGAAAAATGGGTAGTGGGGATTTAGGTGTGCAAATCTTTTTAGGACTTGTAGATCCTCATTTATCTCCCTTTTATCAGTAGCAGTTGCAACTGCCTCTCTTTGTTTTTCACTTGTGATGATTTCTGCTTTAAATTTACTTCAACTTACCCATGAGTTATGAATGAACCCTGTAGTCTTCCAGATGAATATGTCTTTTAGATTTGTGTATGTGACATAGATGAATTTGTCCTTTGTGTCATCCTTGTCCCTTAAACTTACTTCTATAATGGCAGTCACCATACTCTGTTGACATTCTTTTCAAATCTATTATAGTCAATACAGTAAACACTTTGAACAAAAGTTATACAGTTGACCCTTGAACAATGCAGCCCTCCCCATAGTTAAAAATTTGAGTATAATTTATAGGCAGCCCTCTGTATCCTCAGTTTCATCTTATCTGCAGTTCCTCCCTATCCATGGTTCTGCATTTGCAGACTCAACCATCAAGAGTACCGAGGCACCACAGTATTTATTATTGAGAAAATCCACACATAAGTGGACTCATGCCTTTCAAAGTCCTGGTGTTCATTGTGGCTCAGAGGAAACAAATCTGACTAGCATACATGAGGATGCAGTTTCGATCCCTGGTCTTGCTCATGGGTTAAGGAACTGGCGTTGCTATGAGCAGACCTATGGCGTTGCTATGATTGTAGACAGGGCTCAGTTCCTGTGTTGCTGTAGTTGTGGTGTAGGCCAGTGGCTACAGCTCTTATCCGACCCCTAGGCTGGGAACCTCTGTATGCTTCAGGTGCAGCCTTAAAAAGACAAAAAAAAAAAAAAAAGCTTGTAGCTGGAGAATCTGGGCAATGCCCCCCCACCACTGGAATGTATGTAGCCAACACTTTGTAGAAGTTTTACACTCTTCAGTATTCAAATTTTGGGGAGGCTGTGTCCAATTAACTTACTTTGGGATACCTGTCCATAAGCTGGGTAGGGCAGGGCATATGTTATGCCAAGCATACATGGGATCCTATATACTTGCTGCTTCCACCCCATTTATCTCATGAGACTGCATTAAGCTTTCAGAAAGAGATGAGTGACTGTCAGGAAGGAAAGAAATAAGAGCAAATACTGACTAGTTTGTATATTCTCTGAGGTGCACTTTTTTTTTTTTTTTAATAGTAAGTTCCTGGCATAATATTGTCACATAGTTGCTGCTAAATACATGTTTTTTTACCTTACCCTGCTATCATAAAAAACATTAATTTCCTTTTCACTCTATACTTATTCTTCCTTCCCTTCTTCTCCCTATGCTAATAAGTGATGAAAGGAAAAAAGTATTATACAAAGATGTATTTTGGGGCTTAAGATATGCATGTTTCAGCAGATGCAGTGGGGATTAAGGCAAAATGTCTTCCCAGCAGAAGTTAACAGCCTAGCATGAAAGATAAAAGACAACGCCTGGGATCAGTTGACATGATTTAGAGTATGCAGACTGATGCTCACCACAGCATCAACTCTAATAGCCAAAACCTAAAAGAACTTAACACTTCAACCACTGAAGAATAATTCTACTTTGACAAATTTAATAAATAGAATGCTGTTTGGAATGGTAAAATACAAATGTACAACTTACAAAGCAACATGACAACCGTTTATAATTTATAGGTGGAAAAACAGAATAAAAAAATAGTACAGGCCCTCTAATTTTAACTATGTAAAATATGCACATGTAAAGATATGAACAAGGATTCTGAGAACCCAGAGCATTAAACATAGTTCATGCTAAAAGTCATAGATGACTTTTATTTTTAATTTATTTTAATGTAGTTATATAAGAGTATGATAAAATAAATACAATTTACAGGAATAAATCAAGCTACAAATTCAGTTTTGAGATTACTCAACAAAAATAAAACACGCTAAAATTGCTTCTGTTTGTTCTCAATAGCTTTGTTTTCTAGTTCTACCTACAGGTTTTCAGCCATAGGGAAGAAAAGTATTGAATGTGAAATAAATGCTAGTTAGAATAAATGCTGTTCCTGACTGTTTCTCACGCTCTGCTTTTTACTGCTTGTAATTTTTACTGGGCATTGCAAGTACTTTAAACCTTTTTTTTGTTTGTTTTCGTTTAAACTGCACACCCCCTTCTTTTCCTTTCATCGCTATTGTAGTTCAGTTGTCCAAACTATGCAGGTTCTATTCTTTTTTCTTCAAATAATATTAAGTGTCCCATTTGTCACATGACCACAGTTAATACCTTAGTTCAGCCCTTCGGTATTTCCACCTGATCTTCATTTCCACCCTTTAACTGGATTTGCTCATCAATTTCTTCTTTATTCCAGATCTTTACACTGAAGATTGCTGCCATGTAACGGTAGGAATCTAATGACACCATGATCCTCCAATAAAAGTGCTTTAGGTGATTACCCATTAATTATTTAATAATATACACACTCTTGGCCAAATATTGGAATCTCCTTCCTTTTAAGCATTAGCTTCCTTGCCTGTACTCCTCTTATCCCATAACCAGCCAAATCGTCTGACATACTATTTCTTGATCATGATTCTAACTCCCCCATCTCCATGGCTTTGCTTATATTATTTCATTCATGCTTTCTTTCATTGCTGCCATAATCTGTCAAATTTCTTAAGATCCTTCAAAGCTCATCTCAAAAATATCCTTCCAAGACTCTTATTTTTCCAAAGAGATTTGCTCTCAACCCTGTCATTCGACACAGGCCTCTTCTTGTTCCCCCTTTATAATTTTTAATCTGCTTTATATTGGAATCACTTATGTAAGTAAAATTAGATTATATAATCTCTCTGTGGGCAAGGACCCCCCATTTTTCTCCTACTGAGTCCACCATCAGCATCTGCCTCAGTCTGTTGGCCTGTGTGTTAGCTGAAAGGCCAACTGCAAAGCTTGACGTAAAGCATAATTAACTACGTTCCTAGTTTCAAGGGAGTGTTCAGAGTGTGTAATGGAAAACACAAACATGCAAAAGGAGGACAAAAACAGAAAGGGGGAAACAACAAGGAAAGAGCAGTATATCTATTAGCATTTCACAACTAAGTCAATCTTGGAGAATTATAAAGAAAAAGGGATACCTTATTTATTTATTTAGTGCTTAAGGCCAAACAGATAAGGTTAGTATATTAAGGACTACTTTAGTGAAACAGATGTCTTATTTTTCGGATCATAAGACACCCTGCCTACTACCGATTTCCCCCTCAATCCTGGCCTGGGGTCTCTAATCATTTGTCTTCCTTTTTCCACCTGTTAGAGCTCTCCTTTAATAGCATCTTACACTGTATTCATATATTACAGTCACACTTTATGAAAATACACCTTCACCCTCCTGTCTAGTCAGAAGTCCTCTAAGTTAGAATTTTGATCACCTCTAAAGTTTCTTTTTTTTGCTTTAGATCAAAAGAAATTTGAATACACGAATTACACAAATCATTGCATTCCCTTCCAACAGCTTTCAAAATGCTTGTCATAGCAAATGTTTAATATTTATAAAACAGAATAATGCTAGAGGGAATATATATCTCAAAAAATATTAAACTGCATACATATTTGAAAAAATAAGGAGTGTAGACTGCCTAGGGTCACTTGATCCATTAATAGAGAATTTGTATGAGACCACATGTACTCTTTTCCAGTCTAAAACTCATTACTGGCTCCATCAGCTGGCCTCAGATTTATTGCTTTCATTCAGAATCTTATTTTTCTTTTTCAACTTCTTTTTTTTCCTCTTTTATTCCAAAATCTGAGGATTTCTGAATACTGAAATAGTGTTAAAGTACCCCTTGAAATAAATGAAACAAATGGTGGTAATATCACAAACTGTTCCAAAATTTCCAAAAAAACTTAGAACTTAATTGCAAACAAGATAGAAATTAATTGCAATTTTTCTCATCTGTAATGGTCTAGAAAAAAAAAAGTTGCTTAATTTTAGAGTCTAGTCTCATCTATCTCTTAATAGGTAGGAGGTTTGGATTTTATTCTGTCATAGTTAATTCCAGTTTCTATAGTTTTGTTTGCCAATTATGCTTTTGCTTTTGCTGTGTTGTTCAAGGGTTTTACAAAAAAAAAAAAAGTCCTGAGAGACTCAATTTAATGAGCTTCTCTTACAATACAGAACCAAGGTAATACAGACAGAGTGCATTGGTACGAATCCAATCAACACTTGTCAATGAATCACTGAAGAGCCTACATCCCACTTTTGGCTTTACTTATGTTTCATTTCTCTTTTTTTCAAATTCCAGAGAATTAAATCACTGTAAGAAAAAAAAAAGAAAAAACAACAGCAAGAAATGCTGTGTCTCATTTAAGGCTTTTCAAGAAAATAAGCTGTAGCCTCAGTTATAGGGATATCCTTTTTAATACAATTTGATTCAACAAAAATTTCTAATGGGATATTTGCATTGAAACCAAAGATGTGTATATAAAATAATTTTAAAATTTCTAAATGGTAGATCAGATGGCCTGGTCTGACTCTCTGGTAGCTATGCTTTATCCAATGTGATAACATCAAAATAGCAAAATTGCTGCTTGCATCCTCATAGGACCCATACATTTATTGTTAATGTACAGACATTTTGACTGAAAGAAAGTAAAACTGAGAAAACAGAAAGAACAGAACAAACTAAACTTAATTGAGTACCTACTTTGGCAATGTGCTTTATTAGAAATCTTCATACATGTAATCCTTCAACAGCCTTTTAAGATAAGCATAGTTTTAACTGCTTTACAGAAGAATCAGAATGTCAGATAAAGAAGCTTTTTCAAGTTCAGACAACTAAGTAGTAAGGGAATTTGAACCTGCAGTGTACAAATGCTTCACTATTTTTGCTATGTTACTTCTAGAAATGGACCAAGAGGTAACACACATCTGTTCTGCACCTACGCTGCACACCCAAAATGTGTATTGCATCTATAATGCTATATATATAACTATATATATAACTATATATAATGCTATATATAACTATATTTTTAATACAGTGTCAACATTTTAAGAATAAGCATCATTATACCCATTTTTACAAAGAGAAAAGAAACCAATAGAGGTTAAGTCTGCACTTTCCCAATACCAATCCACAAACAATGGATAGTTTGTGATAATGTTTTCTACAGTCGAAAAATATAAAAGGAACCTGAAGGAGTGAGAAAATGGAAAAAAAACAGTGTGTTGTCTGTGAATCAATTCCTTGCTTCTTTCTTAATTTAAAGCTAATTAATTTATTTTCATATTAGATATTTCTTGTGTTTTAGGGGTTAAGATATAAAGGATGGTAGTTGGATTTTTCTTATGTTTTGATTTGTGGTTTGTAATTTCAATTTTGCTATTGATGCAATTGATGCTACTGATGCTTAATTTCAATTTTGCTATTGATGCTTAATTTCTAGACATTACAAATTTTAGGAAGTTAAAAATATTTTAGATTAATATTATTAGCATATTTTTCATATATGCTAATACATATATTTTCACAGCTAATACTAAATGAAGTTGGGACACAAATCAGATCAAAATCTGTTCTCTCCTTATTACAATGCACTTCTACTGATTTTTTGGGAACACACCAGCGTAACATCCCTCCCAGCAAACTGTGTGCTGTTTTTCTTGCAAAGAGGTAAATAATTAGATGAATTACCTTACCTATACAGTTTTGGTATTATCTTGCTTGCTTTTGTTGCTAGATTATCATGTTTTGACAATTGTCAAAAAGCTGGCAGATCATTGTCAAAAAGCACAGAAATAAACTGATTATTGGAGTGGTGTTGGCAGAGATCAGTATGAGATGATGTATAGCTACATTAATAAAGATGAATTCATGACTCATCTAATTTCATAATTTACAGGCCCAACTGTGTTGCTCCCTAGGTCTTCTGTATAATTAAATGGGTTAGCTGCATATTGAAGAAGCTGAATTTGTGCATGATTTTCTGATCAAACTGCATATTTCATTACTTAATTTCCAAAGGTAGGGACTTTTGTAATTAGGCTGAATTTTTAACCAATCAAGATAAGTATTTTGAGGACTCGTGCTTATCCTTTCATTGTACTCTCCTGTTTAATTCTTAAGCTTAGTGCTTTCATTTTTTCCCCTTTAATTAGAAAACAGTTCTTCCATAAATTTAATTAATTATCCACTATATCTAGATACATTAACATCTACTGCATCCCTTGGTGTTATATGCACAAGAATATTTTAGGAGGAGACAAATTTAGATTTAGTTACTTAAAAGTTATGTGATCATGTTCTCTGGTAGTAGAAAGGAGGCTTATAACTTTTTAACACCACAGAATTTATTAGCCTTCGGGATTTGTCCTCTAACCTGCTCATTAAAAGAGAAAGTCATTAGCCGTGAAACACATTAGGATATTGCCCGAGAAAAGTCCTAGACAATGTGAACTTGCAGGGTAGAAAAAGAAAAGAACAAGTAATGTACTGAGTTTACAGCACTTAGTATACCTTAGTTACAAGAACTAGGCAATAGTGTTCTTGGAAAAAGGCTCTAAATATAGAAAGGATGAATTACAAAATTTTGATGTTATGCCAGAGGGAAATGGGAAATCATAGTTTTTAGCAATAAGTTAATACTTTTTGTCTTGTTTTTATTTAATTTTGTGTATTACATAATACAATAAAATCCCCAATTTAGAAAAACACCTTTTCAGGCTGACCTGTGGATAGATTAGAGAAACATGCAGTTCTAGGAATTTCCCATTATGGCTCAGCACTAACTAGCCTGACTAGTAACCATGAGGATGAGGATTTGATCCCTGGCCTTGCTCAGTGGGTTAAGGATCCAGTGTTGCTGTGGCCGTGGTATAGGCCAGCAGCTGCAGCTCAGACTGGACCCCTAGCCTGGGAACATCCATATGCCACAGGTGCAGCCCTAAAAATCCAAAAGAAAAAAAAAGAAAAGAAACATGCAGCTCTAAAAAGTTACAGGATTTAATGTGATGTTTTGAAAAAGATGTTGGAGCCAACCCAAGACTTTTAAAGGGGAGAGGAGAAGCAGAATCTAAAATAAACACTGGCCGAGAGCACATTAATATCTAATCTTCCCTAATCCCAACTCCATCCCCATTTTTATTAGAACTCTAGAAGATCTGAGCAACATTTACAAAGCTTCCCCCCAAACCTGTAGAAGGACCAAAGGCGATACAAGTTGTGGACAGCTAGAGAGAACCCCAAGAGCAAAGTACAATGCTCATAGGGTAGGACTTGCTGACACAGCCACTGGACCTGGTAGATGAATGACACTGTGGTTCAAACGACTTTATCCTGACAAACTTGGACCCATCTACTCAGAGTCAGAGAACAGATGCAGTAGTTCAGGATTTTTAAATTAGTTTCATAAAAAATAGTTTACAGTCTTGCCCACTGGAGGACAGACTTCTGGAATTGCCAACAACATTCGTTTTCTACCCTTAAGAGAAAGCTTTCATTTTAGAGTAATATGGTAGCAAATCTGCATTTACAATTAAACCGGATACAGTATTTTTGCTTTTTGTTTGTTTTTCTCCCTGTTGTTTTCTGGCCAGGGAGTTTAATGGGCAAACTTATAAGACAGACTATCTCTAGGCTTGTAATAAAGGATATCTTCCTTGTGCTAGTCCTTTGTATTGTGCAAAAGGTGGAGGAGAGAAAGACAACTGGGAAAAAAAAAATACAGGTTTGAGGATAAGTTAAGTTACAAGTGCATGCATTTTGGTCATAGATAGATACTTATTTGGAAAAGGGATTTTTTTGGTTATTCATTCAGCTATAAAATGTAACTGATAAATTCATCAACTGAATTTGAAACCATGATGTAACATTTTTGAGTTTTCAGTGAACTCAAACTGACTAATTTAGCCAAGTTTCATCTTCTTGCCAGCCAGGAAAAGAGAGCTCCCTTGACAAGTCCATGCCAACTCCAAAATAACTCCGCTCATGACAGATGTAGGAGTAGGAAAGTCTAAACAGGTAAAGAGTTCCAGGAATCTTTCAATAAGCTTAGACAATCTCTAGTGACTGGGTGTTTGAGCAAGAACTTGATGTAATTATCTCTGTAGAGTTCTTTTTCGGGTTCTACTTAATATAGGGGTTCTCTAATACAGAGTAAGTCTTGTGAAAACACATATATATGTAGGCACACTGCCAAAGTGAAAGTGATATCATTTAACAGTTATTAACTATGGTACAAAAACTTCTGCTCATCCTGTAAATGCACCTATGAATTATCTTTCTATAGCCCTCTGTTTCCCATTTCAACCAGTCACACTGTTTTTGTTATCTTTTCCCTCAACAAAAGTCTCTGTCTTAAAAAAACTCTACACATTCCTCAAGCCTCAATTACTGTCTCAATTCCTTCAAGAAGATATTCAAGGTCATTTTAATAAGTCAACGGTCATTTAATTCCCTTGTCTCTGAAAGATGCTTATAACTGGTTAATTATTCTATTCAGGAGAATCTATGATTAATACGCTTGTAGGAAATCTAGAAAATCTGTGAATATAAGAAACTTTTTTATTAGTGTAAATTGCGTTAATAACCACAAAAATATAAAACATGATACTAAGGTCAAGAATGCAAGACACTAATAGTAAGTAAGTATGAAATAACAGAAAGAGATCATAGGCTATTACAAATGATCAGTTTGGGGAACAAGAAGGACTTAGTTTGGATCTCAATGACAATGACTCCATGACTTTGAGAAAGCTGCTCACAGTCTTCAGTCATTTTACTCACTTAGTAACAGGCAGAGCATATCTCTTTCATAAGCTTTTCATGAGGATTAAAACACAGAGTAAACAGTGAAGCCCATTTCAGCATATGATAAAAGAGGGATCTAATAGCAAATTACCTCCTCCCTTTGTCTTTTTATAACTCAGTTCCAAGGCAGGGTGCATGCTATTTGTGTAGTGGTTTTAATGTATATCCTCCATGACTATAACCCTGTGTATGGGGATAAATCCACATATTGCCATATGTCCTTATATTCAAAATGATCATACATATATATATGTAAAAAATTCTCTGAATATACATACATAAGCTGACATGCATTGAACATATTCAGCAAGTGTATGTAGACGGCAGGCATTTACTTATATTGCAAAAAAATATAATTTTTTTTTTGTCTTTTTGCCTTATCTAGGGCCGCATCCATGGCATATGGAGGTTCCCAGGCTAGGGATCTAACAGGAGCTATAGCTGCCGGCCCTTGCCACAGCCACAGCAATGCAGGATCCGAGCCGCGTCTGCAACCTACACCACAGCTCACGGCGACGCCGGATCCTTAACCCACTGAGCAAGGCCAGGGATCGAACCCGCAACCTCATGGTTCCTAGTCGGATTCATTAACCACTGAGCCGCGACCGAAACTCCAATTTTGTTCTCTTTTGAAACAATTTATTTCATAGTTTTAAAATACTTCCAAAGACCTCAGAGCAATAATACCTGAGATATTTGAAACACTGATAAAGCATTATTCAAAACAACCACAATTCATATTTTACAGAAAGTATTTGACCCACATTTATGCATTTTGAATGGTGATTATTTTTCTCATGCAGGAGACTGAAACATCACCTTTTCTTTTCAATCTTTTATCATTACTTCCAGCTCTAAAGTCTCTGTATGAACTCTTTAATCCTCTCAGTCTTTTTTCCAAAGGAACACATGTAAATAGACTCACGTGAATGGGATTTTTCTTTTTACTGAATTCTCCTTGGAACGGTTGGATTTAATAAATCTCAAAAAACCTCTTGCAATAAAACCTTTACACTTCTTGAACTACTCTAGTAGCTTCCGATATTATCTCTGCTTCCACTTCTGTCACTACAAAATATGCCCAGTACAGTTTCTTTAACACCTAAATATCAATTCTTTAACACTTAAAATCAGGTAATGACACTCTCTTTTCTCCTCAAGTGTTCCAGTGGGTCCCTATCTCACTCTGCATTTGATTAAAACCGTGTTTTAACATAAAAGATTTTTGCCCTGAGCTATTATACTCTCAGTCCTGTCTACCTTTCTTGGCCTCATATCATTCCATTCTCCTCATGGCTCATCCTGCTCAAATCACACTTGTCTCCTTTCTATTTCTTTACTTTGCTAGTAAACCTCTCCCCCAGGAACTTTACTTTTACTATTCCCTCTTCCTCTCAATGTTTACTCTTATTCTCAATGTTCATTCTAGACTCTATTCAAATAACTCTTCAAAAGAATTTATTTTTTTACAGAACTTCTCTTTCCCAAAGACTACCACTAGCCCCAGCTCTTTGCTTTCATTATATATTATATTCTTACTTGCTTAAGTAGTGAACTGACTATATACAGTGAACCATGTATATGCACATATATATATATACACATATATCACACTATATATAGTATGTATGCACACACATATGCACATACCTTTTACATAGGAATACCTTATGATTACTGTCGCCAAATTTTCAGACTGACAAAAGCAGATTAAAAATAAATTGTGTCAGCTCTGAGACAGCTGTTCTTAGAAAGGCCTGCTTGAGAGAATGGCCATTGGCTGGAACCTGGAAGCTTGGATTTCAAGAGGGTTGCCGCCAATTCCCAATTAGATTAGAATGATTTACTGTGTCTAGACAGTTTGTGCATGTGTTGAACATATGCTTTCCTTCTGGGAGTCTGGAATTTTGTAACACTGTAAGCAGAAGTTTTCCATGTGAACCCCCCAAGCATACACCCTGGCACTGGGTCTCTAATGAGTTTTCCTAGTAGATAACACTTCACATGTGTTTTCTAAATCTACTGATGGATGAATTAAATGCACTCTGTGTGACTCCATGATAGAGAACTCTTAGGACTCTTGGTTTCCTCAGACACCATGTGTCCTTTTTCTTTTTCTGATTTTGTATCCTTTCACAATAATATCATAGTCATAGACACAACGTTGTTTTGTGTCCTATGATCTCTCTAGTGAATCACCAAATCTGGGGGTGTTTTTGACACAGCTACATTAAGTTATAAATAGGTCAACGTATTTCTTCTACCTGCCTAAATATAAAATCTATCAGTGGGGCTGTACTGAAGGTGGATATTACCAATAATACTTCGAATAATAAAAATCTAATCATCTGCCGTAGAGAACGGCTGTAATGAAATCTCCTAGGCAACAGCCTCTTTCAAAATCTGATTCCACTATTTCTTGGCCCTTGTAAGTTGTTAGGAACTGCGATTTTATTTATCCCTATAGCATAAAGAGGTTTGATGTGATACAATATTTTGGGTGTTAAAGGAGTTTCTGGATATTGCCTTGTAAGAGAGTAGTGGGTGCTACAGATAGACTTGACCATGAAAAACGTATCAGAAGAGTTCCCTTCGTGGCTCAGTAGAAACGAATCTGACTAGGAACCATGAGGTTGTGGGTTTGATCCCTGGCCTTGCTCAGTGGGTTAAGGATCCAGCATTGCCATGAACTGTTGTGCAGGTCACAGATGCGGCTTGGATCCCGCGTTGCAATGGCTGTGGCATAGGCTGGTGGCTACAGCTTCAATTTGACCCTTAGCCTGTGAACCTCCATATGCCGCAGGTGAGGCCCTAAAAAGCAAAAACAAACAAAAACAAAATGTATCAGAAAAGGAAGCGTATTCTGGGAGCTAAAAGTTTGCTTCCAACAACTTTGGAGAGGAAATTTTCCCACTGATTATAATAGAAATAATGAATGACAATTGGCAGTATACTAGCTGATTGGTAAGTCATCATGAAACTTGAACTTGGGCCATTTTTTGAGTATATTACAAGTGTTGGCCTCAGACCCTTCTGTGTCTTAAAGGATGATAAGAAAGTGCAACGAGGCAGGAATTCACTAGAGAAGCTGCTACTCTGTATATCTCAATAATGAGAATGTATTCTAAAAGTGACTTTCAACATCAGAAAGTACTCTTTTGAAGTACTCCAGATTGAGACACAGAACTAAATCTTTAGTAAAGGCATACAAATGAAATAAAAACTCCAAATTAGATCATTTCATTCTTTTGCTCTTAACTGTCCTGTTCCTAAGGTGCAAACTCATCACCTAGTGTCTTATTCCCCTTTTCTGCTCATGGGGCTCCAATCACACTGGCCTTGGTGTTTCTTTCCTTTCTCTCTCTCTCTCTCTATATATATGTGTGTGTATGTGTATATGTGTGTGTGTGTGTGTGTGTGTGTGTGTGTGTGTGTGTGTGTATATATATATACATATATATATATACATATACATATATATATTTTTTAAATTGTATGGCTCTCCCTTGGCATATGGAAGTTCCCAGGCTACGAACTGAATTCAAGCTGCAGTTGTGACCTTTGCCAGAGGTGTGTCACTGGATCCTTGAACCCACTGGGCTGGGATTGAACCTACACCTCCACAGTGACTCAAACTGCTGCACTCAGATCTTAACCCACTGTGCCACAGCAGGAACTCTGGGCCATAGTGTTTCTTAACTGCTTCAATGTGCTTCTGCTTGGGGCCTGGGTACTTACGTATCCTCCGGCCATAAAGTTCCTTCCTCCATTCATTTCATGCCTCTCCTCAGTGGGACCTTTGCTGACCCCTAACCTAAATCAGAACTCTCTCTCTCTCCTGTTATTCAATCCCTTTCTTTGTATCATTTGATACACAAACCATCCCCACCCCCCATTCCCTACTCACTGAACTCACACGAGTGGCTGGAGTGTTGGGAAGGAAAAATTGGATTGTACAGAAAATGTGGAGAACTGTTCTTCCAACTTACAAAATCTAAGGAAATTTCTTCTCTGTCATACTCATACTGGGGCTCTCTCTCTCTCTTTTTTTTTTTTTTTTTACTTTAGTGTGTATTGTATCACAGAATCCTATAAAATCTCTAAGCAATCTTTTTGAGTCAAATTGTCTCTTGTTGTAAGTGCACCAGAAAGCCAAAGGACTACAACAAATATGTATGAGAATAGAGAATTCTAACCAAAAAAAAGAAAGAAAGAAAGAAAGAAAAAACCCATCAAATCACCATCATCAGTATTCTACCATTACTGACAGCTACAGCACTGCCTCTTTGTTCTGTGCCTTAAATACTGTAGCAGGACTTCCATATATATTACCTTACATAAGTCCTATAGCCATTTTATTTCTATTTATATTTAGGAAGCCTAAGATTTATATTAGTTTAACTAACACCTGGCCCAACTCAATGTCATGCAGCTAGTAAGTAATAAAATGGGACACAATCCTAAATATTCTGCCTCTCCACTCATTACCATATGCCAGTGTAACTATCCTTTATATGATTTACAAGTAGCATAACTTTTTAAATTTTTTTATGGTTGATTTAAAATGTTGTATTTATTTGAGGTTACAGTAAAGTGAATCAGTTATACACATACAGATATCCATTCTTTGTTTCCATATAGGTTATTACAGAACATGAGTAGATCTCCTTGTACTATAGCGTAGGTCTTTGTTAATTTTCTACTTCATATACAGTACTGTGCATATTCTAATCCCATCCTCCCATCTTTCCTCCACCACCCCACATTTCCCACTTGATAACCATAAATTTGATTTCATAATGTTTGTCTCTGTTTTATAAATTAGTTCATCTTGTTTTATTAGATTTCATATATAAGTGATATATGATATTTGTCCCTCTTTGTCTGACCTACTTCACTTAGTATGATAATCTCTAGATCCATTCCTGGACATATATCCATAAGTCAAACCATAATTCAAAGAGATATGTGTACCCCGGTGTTCAAGCAAGCACTAATTACAACAGCCAAGACATTGTCCATTGACAGAGGAATGGATAAAACGATGTGGCACATATACACAATGAAGTATGAAGTATTTGGGGGGGGCTCTTTAATGAAGAAATTTTAACAAATATTTATCTAAAATTTTCCACATGTATTCAGAAATTAAAGGGTGAAATAATCTTTATCAAAACACAAAGCCAGACTGGGATTCTGAACA
>PVHT021183666.1:22718949-22755112 GCA_004024745.2 Catagonus wagneri | reverse complement strand
TTAACCCACTGAGCAAGGGCAGGGATCGAACCCGCAACCTCATGGTTCCTAGTCGGATTCGTTAACCACTGCGCCACGACGGGAACTCCCTATTTGTTTCAATTTTGAACACTAACCAAGCAAAGGAGGGATTTTCTATCTTTTCTGTATTTTAATTCTGTTTTGAGATTAATTTCACAGGCCATGAAGAAAATACAATGTCTTCTGTGTCCCAAAGTAACAGTAAATTTTTGAAAGTGATTCAAATTTCAGGAGCATGACCGAGACATTAGTTAATTGCTATCCTGTCTTTGCAGATGCTCAGCACAGCCATCTGAAATGTAGAGAGAGTACTAGTTCTAGTAACAATGCAGTTGATATTATCTAGTTTACTTGCTAATGAGTTTTTTTTTAACATGGGATATTGTGTATATATGTATATATGTGTGTGTGTATATATATATATATATATAAATTTTGCATGTTTTTACTATTCTTGGTTGTCACTCCTAAATGAATAGGCATATTACAAAATAAAATGTCATCTTTCTCCATGAGATTATATTTGGCAACTTATGTAACCATTCTCTGATTGTGTACCCCGCCAGAGTTGGAAAATAGCTATCTAAAGTTAAATTATTGAATAATAGTCTCAAGTGTTATGAAAGAGACAAACTGAATCAATATCCTTCACCTCTAGAGTGCTAAAATTACATTCAATCTTGCATTGCTTTCTATTTCATAGACTAAATGGGGACTTTCTTACTCATCCTTAACCTCTTTTCTTTCCCCTATATTTTTATGTCATTAACGATCATCAAATAAATCTTTGCAAAATTTCACAGTCTCTGTCCTCTAATGCATTTCAACATGCCACTATGGTGTGTCATTGGTTTTCTGAATTTTTACACTAGCTAAAACTAGCTTCTCAGGTTTCAGCATTGCAAAATCTTTGATTCCTAACCCATAAACATTTATATTCCACAAGTCTGCTTGAGATGTGTTTCTGAAATAAGTCTGACTATGCATCTCACTTACTTTTCAAGAATTATCAAAGCTCATAATAATGCTCATCAAACTCTTGCTCATAATACATCTAATTTTAGAAGAAATTGATTTTACTTAAGGTATGAATTGCAGTAATTTATATAAAGAAAACTCTTTTATATCTTTTAATTAATTTTAAGAACTCATGAGATATTTTTATTCTCCTCCTAACTAGAAGTGGTATTTGTTTCAATACGAAAGATAGCTTTTAAATTATTCAATATGGCGTAACTCTGATACATCAAGAATTCAAAGCAACTAAGCCATATGATTTCCTGAAGTACATTTTACACATCCCTGTAACTTCAAAGATCATATCTGTTGCATCAAGTAGCTATCGTAAATCAACTGACATGAAATCTCAGTGGCGTATTATAATAAGTATATATTCCATAGAAGTTCCTTGATGGTTCAGTGGGTTAAGGATCTAGCGTTGTCACTGCTGTGGCTCTGGTTATAGGTGTGGCAGAGGAGATTTGATCCCTGGCCCAGGGATGCTGCTGGTGCAGGGGGAAAAAAAAAGCATATATTCCTTATGTGCCTGTGTTTAAGAATTCCTACACTTTAAGTGGCAAGTTCCATTGGGTTTAGCTCCTAACTGTTCTTAAGTGCTGACACACACCACATGGATTTATTTTGAGGCTCAGGCTCTAAGGGAAGCTGCAGTACTTTGGAAGCACTTATCTTGTCAGTGTCAGAGGTACAAGAGGACAATTCCCAAAACAAAGGAATGCTTCAAGAGCTGGTGCACAATCATAAATTATTACCTCATTGTCAAAAACAGTCATGTAGCTAAGCAATTACTGAACGTCCAAGTGCTGGACTAGTTTCTAAATGTTAATAAGTTTAGTTGAAATTATAGATCCCTACATGAGACAATGTAGTTGTATTCATATTCATGCCTTTTATATTAAAAATCAAATATAACTAATATATCTTTGCACACAGATATAGTAGAATAAAGGAAAAAAATGAATGGAACAATGCTTATGCACAAAAAATATATACACACATACATATATATCATTCTGAGAAAATATTTGCAAGCACTACGCATATTATATGACCCTTATATAGACTTCAAATACAATTAACATATTAGTGAGGTTTTAAAATGATTAATGCATAGAAAATTTGTGTAAAGTGCAAGATGAGAGTTATGACTACACAGCATTGTGGAAAAAGTTCAAAGACAAATTAAACTATATTTGATAGCATAAATGGGTATCTGTTCTATTTCCTTGCTTTCAGGCTGTGGTTCTTGGAGTTGGTTCAGCTAATGTGAAGAAGGAGCCAGACAGGATATAGAGCTGTTCTGCTCATAGGTTAAGGTAGTGCATCGAGTAAAACTGAGATTGAGAACTGTTACTTGCTTTGGGCAGGGATGGTAAATTAAATGCAGGCTTTTCACGTCTCTTTACTTTAAAATTCACAGTTTTCAAATATTTATATAAAACTTTTAAAATGTAATTATATGTGATTATCTTTTTTATACATTTAATAGCATACAGAAGCTGTATAGCTTGATATTACACAGTTAGAATATTTGATAAAAGCAACAATTTTTTAATAAGTTCTGATTTGCTCATATAGGTTATAAAAGAATACTGAGCAGAGTTTCCCTGAGCTGTACAGTATAATCTTGATTTTATATTTAATAGTGTGTAAAGAATGGATATATTTATATGTATAATAGGATCACTTGGCTGTATACCCGAAACTTACACAACATTGAAAATCAACTATACTCTGATATAAAATAAAATTTAAAAAGTTATGCTTTAGAAAGTCCCATTTATTTGAGGATATTTTCCTCAATACCTCTTCTGCTACAAGGGGAGATTTTCAAAATCCAGTGAGGTGATAATATTCATTGAGGAACACACAACTGAAAGATGCATTCAAGCAGGAAAATCTATTGCAGCTCAGTTTTTCTCAAATCCTGAAAGATTTTCAGAAAAAAAATTCTCTAAGTGCAATACACCTAAAATGACTGCTTTCCTATCTTGAGGTGCATCTTCTGCTTCAAAGGTTATAGGTCAGTTCACAAAGAGGCCAGAGGTATTTGACATTAGAAAGAAGAGCGAAGTAATTGCGTGTTACAACTATGGGTGACTCCCTTTACATCTATTATCCAACTTTACAGCAGTGATAGGACAACTGGTCTATTATTTAGAATATGATTGTGATAGCAGGGATGGAGGGTTGGAAAAATAAATCTAGGGAAGTAATGATAATTTTTTTTTTACCCTCTTAGTTAATTTATACACTGAAGATGCTGCTGCTGGTGCATTTCCAAGGTCCTAAGGGATTTTCTCGAACTTCACAGAAAGATTCCACCATGATTGGCAGTGTTCTGAGATCAGTGTGTGGTAGAGGTGCCATCAGCCTTCCATTCCTTGAATATGTTTCTTGAAAAACCTTCCTGGGCACTGTTTCAGTGTTAAATTACAAATACTCTTATAACACCCAATGTAAAAGCAAGAGTTAAAGTCTGTTGTCAAAGACAGATGTGGCAACTTTAGAGCCAAAGTCACTTTTCTTTTCACCTTTAACTGTAGCAAAATTTATAGTATGAACCCTAAGTTATTTTAAAAAATAAACACAATTATACATAAACATAATTATACATAAAGCAAAATTTGAGGATGTAGGGAAGGATTTGCATGTTTTTATTTTAAATCAACCTCCTCATCAAAATAAGTCTGTGGCAGAGTTCCCGCTGCGGCTCAGCAGGCTGAGGAGTCAACATTGTTTCTTTGAGGTTGCAAGTTTGATCCTCAGAAGGTTAAGGATCTACTGTTGCCGCAGACTGCAGCATAGGTCACAGATGTGGCTTGGATCCAGCATTGCAGTGGCCATGGCATAGGCCTCAGTTATAGCTCTGTTCGACCTCCCCAGCCCAGGAACCTCTATATGCAGCAGGTGCGGCCATAGAAAGAAAAAAAAAAGTCTGTAGCTAATGCAAGCCTCCTGCCAGGTAATTTTCCCTCCAATCTCTTACATTTTCTTGAAGCTGTCTATGTGTTTTCACTAAGCACATCCCCCTGGGCTATCTGCTGGAGTCTATTAGTGTGGTCTGGTCAAAGCTATTATTATCTGAAGACACCTCTCAAGTTAGACAAGGCAGGATCTCTGGGAGTTTGCTGAGACACTGGAGGTCAATCCTGGTAATGAATGTAGTTGACTTCAGGCCATTCAGAGCACAGTTGTCTCATTCTTTCATGCTGAACCCAATCCAAAGGCCGTAAGAATGAGAGAAACTTGTTCTTGCCAGCAGTGAGGTTACTAGTAGTTTTTCTGATCTGGAGAAATACTACAGTTAACGCAATGATTGGTGAAGTCATTATTCCTTCTCAGAAGTGCCATTCTTTAATCAAAGCTCATCATTTCTGACTTAACCGACCACTTCTGCCCTGGGTCTATCTGTATCTGCACATTTATATTTATACTTTTTAATCTCTATCATGACCCTTGTAAATGCATTTACTTCTTTTAATTTAAAGGGATAAGCACTTTTTTAAGCAGCACAATTTTCATCCAAGAAGTCATGTGACTTTTGCAGATGGAATATGAGTCCCTGGTTCATTGTTACTTTTAAAGAGTATGATTTCAATGCCTCATTGAAATGTCATGTAATTGAAAATAATTAAATCAATAGTATGAAGAAAGATCATGAAAGTTTAAGCCTGCCATTCACTCAATTTTCTTATATCCTCAAGGCAAACGATCTTTTTAAAATTATTTTTATTTAATAATAGAATGCAACTATATGCATCCTGCCTTATCATTTGATGAATCAGGTGACTCAAAATTTGTGAAATCCACCTCATCTTCCACATACACTTGGTGTGCCATTAGTCAGTGATGCATCTTTACAAAGACCTAGAAGCAACCCTCCCTATATCCACTTTACAAATGGGGAGACTGCTTGACACTTTACACAGAAAGACAATGTTGCATTATTTCACAATCCTAGGCAACAGAGCTAGCACTGGAAAATAAAAATAAAGACCCCCAATATTTCTCTCCTCTCTTCCTATAATCTATTACGGTTATTCTCAATTACTGAATTTAACTGAAAATCAGTATAAATATGAGCCTGGATTATACAATCCAAAGATCAGACTCCTTTGCACAGAACAATGCATAAAAGAATACAAATGGGATCTAGTAGAATAAACGGAGAATAACTAAAACAATATGTCCAAATAGAAGTTTTATTAGGCAAGGAATAGAAATGCTTTCAAAGTGGAGAGAATATTACAGGCAACTGTTCAAATTTCCTTTTCATTTTCTAATGTGTAACAAATAGCACATGAAGAAAACAGATCTTTACACACTTGCTAAAAAATAATTTTAAAATAGTGTCTGGTTATTAACTCTGGGTTTATAATTTCATATTTTGGCATGATATGATTGGTGGCTGAGACTCAAATTTAGTTTTTTATCATAGAAAGTAATGGTGATCAGAAAACAAGAATTCTCAACATAAGTATGGTGTGGGAGAAAAGAATAATTATTGAAAATAAAGTTGATGAAGAAATAGAATATTCTCATTTTCCTATTTTGTTAACAAAAATTAATTGCTCTTATCCTATTCATTTTTTCTGATCAACATAGAGAAATCTTTCCATTTTATAGGGTGCTAAATAATTTGGAATTAAAGTATATATTAATATGGTTTAAACCATTACATCCATACCAGTTGTTTATGACCAAAGTCCATTTTTATTTGCTGTACCCATTTAAGTTGATGGTGCTTATTCTTTTCCACTTGTTTTTTTACATCCCTGTGTGTAAGTATAATGATAACCTTACATTCTCAATTCTTTCTCCTGGATAACCTTGCAGAGGTTTCTCCATACAGTTGGATAAATGCTTATACTGCCTCCACCTCTTTATGTAATCATTAAGAGAAGGATAGTTTGGTTAACAACCTCCTCTCTCTTTACCACCTGATATCAAAGTAACATTCCTTTTTTGTTACTAATTTCTATATTTATTAGGTATAATACTGTATAACAAGTCACGCAAACTCTCTGACTTTACAGCTGTAAGTCTGCTAAGGTGTTAGCTGACACAAGCAGGGCTCACCTAAGTGGCTCTGTCTCTAGCTGTGTATTCAGTTGTAAATTTCATTTGGATATGCTCAGTATGAATTTATTCTGCACTCAAATTGAAGGAGGCGTGGCTATCTGAGGATATTTACTTTTATATCAATATAGGAGAGCTGCAAAAATAAGTTCAACCTCACAAGCACATTTTAACCCTCTGCTCATCTCACATCTGCTAACGTCCCATTGCCTACAGCAAGATATCTGACCAACCCAACTGGTAAAATAATCTTTTCATAGAGGAGGGGAGAGAGTGTGAATATTTTGAAAAATAATCTATCGAAATGTTTAAGTCTAGTTATACGCAGGTTTTTTTGTCTAGAAAAGCAGTTAAGAAATTTCATTACTTTCTGTCATACACTGGAAACTTTGCTCTATTCACAGGAATTTCATGCTAGAGCTCATCAGTACATTTCATCACATTCTGACCTGCCAACATTAGCTCTGCCTTCCACAAATGTCAACTTTGTCCTCCATTAGACCAGGCTTCACTTTAAAAGTTCAGGATTTCTTTGCCTCGACTTTATTTTGCTAAGACTTTCAAAGGAAAATATCTATTTCTATACTGTTGTGCCTTTCATCTATATTTCCTGAATTTTGTTAAACATCCAGCTTCCTCTCTTTTTATTTTTAGCAACAGAAACTTAGGCATATCTTTTGCACTCTTACAGAGTGTATGGTGAAATGCAGTGTAGTAACAATTTATGATTTATCAGCCATCTTTTTATAAGCTAACTGACTCCATATGGACAAAGATCTTGACCCACTCCGTCACTCAATATTATATGTTCAGTGTCTCATTCAGTGTTTGTCATGCAGTAAATAGTCATTATATACATATTTATTAAATAAGTTATCTCATATTTATTGTATTCCAAGCAGCATGGAAATTATATTTACTATGTAATTCTTATGTGCCAGACAGTTTAAATTTCATTTAGTTTATATTTTTATTATTTCATTTTGTATAATTTATAATGCTGATGCATGTGTATATTTATGTTTTCAAGTAAGTGAAACTAAAAATGCTGATAATAAAAAATTCATAAGAAGTGACTCTGTCAAAGTCATGACCATTGCAAGTAGTAGAATTACGCAAGTATGATTATTCCAAATTTTATAATTCTTGTCATATAACTTAAGGCTTCTTACCTGTTTAGGCTAACTGTTGTTCCAATGTATTTTGCATGTAGTAAAAATTCAGTTTGGGTAGGAAAGTTTATTTACATAATTTATTTATTTTATTATAGTTGATTTAAAATGTTGTACCATTCTCTGCTGTACGGCAAAGCGACCCAGTCATATATATATATTTTTTTCTCTTTTTCATATTATCAGGAAGGTTTATTTAAAATATGCTTCAATTCCACTAGAAAAGTGAATTGAAGATTCAGAAATGGACCTTGGAGCTAATGACCTATGTTATTTAGTGAATCAAGATCATGCCATAATGAAGGTCTTCCATCACTGTAATTTTATATAGAGTTGCCTAAAATTACCTGAGTGTGAAGTCTTCAAAGGACTTCAAAACTCCAAAAATCTTCAAAAGTGAAGTCTTCACAATGCTCCAAAGCAGAGTCATAATGATGCTTGCATTTTAAAATGTCCAGATTATTTATACCTTGTTTTGTTTTTGTTTTGCAATAGTGGAGCTGTCTTACGACATACAAACTCCCCAATTCATTGACAGAATCTCCCAAGGAGACTGCTTGGATTCAAAACTACGCAACAATGATACATGACAGAAAGCACTCTGGAAGTACTGAGGATTACCTGTTTTTGAATATCCAGAGAGCTAAAGATTAGAAGCTGGTTGGAGTTTCAAGACTGTGAACAAAGTTTCAGCCATACAACAATAAGTGGACAAAAGCCCTGTGAGTGAGTACTCTGTCAAAAGGACACAACTTTCCCCAGACAAGCTGAGTGGACAAAACTTGTATTTTATATACTATACGATAAGCAAAATAAAGAGAAGTTGCTACCCAAAGGGCAAATGTCTTTAACTATAAGACCTAAAGCAACAATCACAGCAGTAACAATAGATAGTATTACCCAATTTTTATGTCCAGGAACTGTGTTAAGAGCTTTATAAGTCTCATCTCATTCTTAAATAACCCTAAGAAGAAAATTCTTTTATCAATTATATTTTATACATAAGGAAATGTCAAGTGAGATGGAATACCTTTATGAGGTTACTGGTACTAAACTGGTTCTTCCCTTCCATTAGAATTATATTTTTTATTTTTAATTCTATGAAAAATATCTCATTTGATACTCAAAACTATCCATTCTGAGTTCCAGAAACTGACTCAAAAAGGATAGAAATCCTAATGTGGAAACTGGTACTTTTCCAGGATGTTTGTGAGAAAACAGTTGCAGTTGTTAAATATGGCCATTATTAGAAATTACATGATATAAACTTAAATTTAAATGTGTTATATTGAAAATGAAGGTCTCACATCATTGAAATTCATAATTTCCCAATGATTTTACTAAATTTGCTATAACTTAGACTCGAGATTATTTAAATACATTGTATATATATATATATATATATATGGTGAAAATACGATATTTTCACAGTGTCAAATGTTCACTGATGTTGGTAGGCTGAAGTAGGTTATGGTGGAAATTTACCAGTTTAGAAAACAAAATTGGCAAATGCTACAAATCAGGGCTTGATTCAAGTTTTGCTGATTGTTTAGAATTGTTGGGGAAATGTTGATAGTGATAATTAAACTTAAAAGTGCATAACTTCATCCACTATATTGTAAATAGTAAAAAAACAAAATCGAGGAAATAGTCTTCCCTCATTCAATAATTACATACAATTCAGTAAAAAAGTCATCTACAACTGTGGTTAATGAGCAAAGATTTAGCATGTTTATCTTGTTTCACTTTGGATTTATATACTATTATAGGTAAAACAATAAATATTCATGTCAGAATTGCCTTTGCTTTTTTTTTTTTGTCTTTTTGCCTTTACCTAGAGCCGCACCCGCGGCATATGGAGGTTCCCAGGCTAGCGGTCTAACAGGAGCTGTAGCTGCCGGCCTACACCACAGCCACAGCAACGCGGGATCCGAGCCACATCTGCAGCCTACACCACAGCTCACGGCGATGCCGGATCCTTAACCCACTGAGCAAGGCCAGGGATCGAACCCGCAACCTCATGGTTCTTAGTCGGATTCGTTAACCACTGAGCAAGAAGGGAACTCCTGCCTTTGCTTTTTAATTGCAACTACAGGTTGGCCAAAATACAAACGTCAGGAAAAAAAATCAACAAAAACATTACAGATAAGTCAATTATAATAAAGAGTGCTATATACTTATTACTATTCATAAATTGTCTTCACCCTGTTTTTCTCTCTGTTGGCTTTATTCTCATTCACACTCTGTTAGTTTATGATAAATAGGTCCACCATACCTATGCTAAAATTCTACCCCCTTCAAGATCTCAGCAGGAAGGGCATATGTCTTTCCCAAGTGTTAGCAAAATCCTGTGTAGGTCATAATCAATATCTAAAAATATGATTGTTGCTATGGAAATAGAGTTCAAATTGGTCAGCTGTGGGTTGCATTCAGCACCTTCTGGAGCCCAGCAAACTTCTAGATGGGTTGTCTCATCAAAGCCATAGTTAACTGAGTATTTGTTAATATTGAATAATTGTTAGTTCTCCCAAGATGCACAGAATGATGCATCTTGAATGCATCAAGAACACATCAAGATGCATCAAAAATGATGCTCAGGACACAAACATATGTCCATGATGCATGCATTCCTTTGAAAACCCAAGGGGTAGAATATGAAAGTAACTTGCCTTATGTCACGAAGTATATTACTAGAAAAACAGGCATAACTCCAGTACCCAGGATCATCAGTCTTTCCATTAGCCCAAGCTTTCTTGGTTACAGATTTTAAAATTTAAGCCTGATATCATAATAAAAGTTTATTGAGAATAAGCATGTTCAATGCTTTTTAAAAATACTAAAGTATTTCAGAGTCAAATTTATTAAGATTTATGATCAAGCTGAACAATGTATAAGAGGAAAAATTAATTTCTATAATATAATGAAAATACTCTCCATATGTCTTAGAAAATAATTTGAAAGATATTTTTTAAAATGTTGACTATGATTAATGCGTGTGTGTGTGTGTGTGTGTATGTGTGTGTGCATGCTTGTAGTTTTGAGTAAAACATGTAATTTATCTTTATAATCATAATCATTTATTATATAAAATTGTCGTATCCAAAAACAACATATACAACTTAATAATAAACAATTTATATATACAACTTAATAATAAAAGGTAAACTAAGTAAGATTTAGTTATATACAACTTAATTAATAATAAAAGGTAAACTAAGATTTAGTTCAATTGCATGTGATTTCTGTTTGAAAAAAACCTTCCAGACTTGAATAATGAAGTCTGTTCTTAATTGCAACAGTATTATAATAAAAAACATACACATAAATGAACAAAAACTTTGAAGTGATCTTTCCTATGTATATTGTTGCAGAAATCTTTGAAAAATGTAAATAATAATTGTCCATTACTAAAATATAAAAATCAAAAATGTCTACAAGAAATTATTAAAGTAAAATATGAGCCCATAGCAAAACTTAAAATTTGCATAATGGAAAGGCACATGATTTTCTCGGCGGAAAAGTTGCTCAATAATCTCTCTTTGTCAATCTTCCCTAATCTGATCATTAAAGTCAACACAGTAGAAACACAATACCAATAAGATAAATTTTACAGGTTGACAAGTTATATATGAAAATGTTTTTGATAGATTGGAAAATCTCAGAAAACATTATTTTTAAAAATAAACAAATAAGTAGGATAATTAAAAAAAACTATTAAATATTTGTGTCTGCAAAGCTCTCTCAGAAGAGAAATTCCAGAAACATCTAATGCTATGTATAATAGTATATACTCTAGTAATCCTAACAACAAAAAGAGGATTCAGTTAATTATATTAAAATACATGGATAGATATTTTGAAAAATAATTTCTACCCCAAATTTATATTATTTATCAAGAGCTACTCTAGATGGATAATATAATGAAATTATGTTCTTAAATACAAAAATTCTACACTGCAATAAGCTTTCTCAAACAGATGTCCTACTCAATATATACCCTAATTAAGGTTTCAGAAAAGATACTTTGTGTTAAAAAGTAAGACTGGGAATCATGAATAACTATTTTTCCTCTCATTGATCCACATTATTTAGTAACATGTCATATGAACAACTGCAATGGAAAAACTCGTTTAACTTTGTTTAGTACAATTGTTTCCAAGCATATGTGATTATAGAACATAATTCCAGTAATACTGACTCCATCTTATTTTGGCACAAGTGTTTATGGAGACAACATTTTGAGAGACATAAATCACGGTTACTGGAAAATCATTCTAAAGATATAAGGAGTCAGAAATTTAGGAAGGTAATGTTTGTATGTCTAACTATAATCCTTGATTAATACTTCTGAGTAATGCAAGTGGACAAACTCCACATAGTGTGTGACCAGAATTTCTGTTCAACAGATAGTCTCAGTACATAGTTTACTTAGTGGTTACTTCATATCTGATAATTTCTGAAAAATAACTACTCAAGTAAGGAGAGACATAAGAATCATGAGCTGTATTCATTTCAGAATACAAAACCTTGAAACATTTAAATAGGTAAATGGATAAGAAGCCTAAAACAGTAATTCATATGAGAAATAATAGTGCAAAAGCAATATGTAGAAAACTGTTTGAACACATTAGGAATGATCCCATTAGAAATGTTTACAACTACGATGCTAAGAATGATTTATAGTTTTCCCATACATTAATTTAGGAAAAATATGAAACAATACTATTAACAATCATGAAATTAATGTAAAAGTGGTTCTTGCACATATTTCATGTTCCGAATATTACATTATTTTTTAGGAAAACAATATGGTAATATTAATTATAAAAGCAGGGAAATATGTGTGCATATTCATTGATTCCATAAAGGTACTCTTAAGAGTATTTCCTAAGTAAATATTCAAATAAATAAAAAGGTATATTAAAAATGCGTATAATGAAGTACACTTTATGTTTTACCTCCTGTCTTCTATTCTATCATATAACTGGAATAAGCCTTCTTTTGATTTTCAACTGGAAACTAATCCTAACATAATCTACAAGGTTATAGTAAGTCTCTCCATAGTGGACAATCCTCTTTACTCTATACCCAAACAAAAGGGGCAGGACTTAATCCAAACTTGTTTATAAGAGTATTCCATCCTTGTGGTCCCAGTTATTGGCTTGAGGATTGTTAACGTGACCTTACCTAAACCAGTGAGATGCGTTCCCAAAATCTGGTTTGTATATGCTAGATAAGAAAGGGCATTTCTCCTTATTAGAATTTCAAGTTATTAAGACATTCGGGCTGGACTTGCTTGCATCCATCTTTTAAGGCCACTTGGAGTAAACTGACCAAACAGTGAAACCAATTCTAAGAGGAGACAGAATCAAGATAAAGTAGGAAGCCCTCAACATCACCTGAGCTCTCAATCTAGTGATAACTGAAATTTGGTGTTTTCTCTGGCCTCTTCCCAGTTACTTTTTAAAAGGCTGATCTGCTAAGAGTGTGCATGGCATAATAAACACTTGAACACATTATTTTAATCAGCTGATCCTTTGTATGACAGAACTGTTTTAAATAATAATTATATAATACCCAGTAACTATCATTTCCTTGATTCATTATTTAGTTTTAAAACATAATTAACCATAATTAAGAAAACAATTTTAAGTTTTAAGGGTGATATTTACTTTTAGTAAAATTGTTTTCATATGAACTAAAATTTAACCTTGTCAAAAAAAAAAACAATTTGAACAGTTCTACTTAAATTCTGAATACTTCTATAAAATTTCAGAGTTGAGTAACTGCCGATCTTTTGAATTTCTAATCACTCTGATCAGATGAATTTAAAGCACTGCATATTCTCCAAAGGAATAAGAAAAGCTGAAACTGTATGTATGTGTCAGAGAACGACTGTCAACTGGGAGTTATCTGATTTAGACTAAGAGATTTATTACAAAGTAAATGAAAAAAACTTTTTTTTTGGTCTTTTTACAGCTGCACCCGTGGCATATGGATGTTCCCAGGCTAGGGGCCTACCCCACAGCCACAGCAACACAAGATCAGAGCCATGTCTGCAAACTACACCATAGCTCATGGCAACGCCAGATACTTAACTCACTGAGCAAGGCCAGAGATTGAACCTGCATCCTCATGGATGCTAGTCAGATTCATTTCCACTGAGCCAAGACAGGAACTCCATGAAAAAAAGTCTTAATTTAAATTTATATATATTTAAAAGTAATATTAATCACAGAAAAAAGAGTTTATAATAACTTTTTTTTCAGGGAGAAATATTTTTTTGTCACAGACATTGTTTAGGCTTCCATCAAATGGTTAAGAACCAGGCTGATTTTAGAGATATTTTTGTGAGGTTTAAAATTTTTTTGTCAGAAAGTACAACCACTAATTACCTGAACGAGGCAGACCATTCTTGCTGTTTTTCCCTAGTTGAACCATTGGTGCCTGGCACATGTTAGCACTCAAAATATTGTTTGAATGAACTAATTAGAGGGGATCCAGAAAAACAATTTGAGGGAAGTTAATACACCTATAGTTTTGATTTGGCTATTTGAGAACTGCATTAAATATTTCAGTGCAGAAGTCAAGGAGCCTGTTGGATACAGTACCTCAAAGCTCAGAGGTGAATTCCTGGCTAGACACAGGGATTAGAAATTCATTAATTTATGTATCTTATTAAAAGCTCCACAATACAAATCTAAAAAGAGGACTGAGAACTGAGTACCAAGCACTGGACCAGACAGACATTTGGAGATCTTCTGGAGAAGATAAAGAAACTGGGATAGAGCAGACAACAGTGGAAAAATAGATGGGTGTGGTACCAAGGAAAGTCTAAAAGAGAAAACCTTAGAAAAATGAAGGAAGATGGTAACCATAATGTTTTTGAGAGATTGAGTGGGAGGAGAATCAAAAATTACCCTGTGGGGGGAAAAATTTACCCTGTGGAGTACCCATTGTGGCTAAGCAGAAATGAATCTGACTAGCATCCATGAGGACACAGGTTCAATCCCTGGCCTCGCTCAGTGGGTTAAGGATCCAGTGTTGCCATGAGCTGTGGTGTAGGTTGCAGATGCAGCTCGGTTCTGGTTTTGCTGTGGTTGTGGTGTAGGCCAGTGGCTACAGCTCTTATTTGACCCCTAGCATGGGAACCTCCAAATGCCATGGGTGTGACCTTAAAAAAGATAGTCACATGCACAAAAAATTACCCTGTGACTTTAGCAACAAATGTGTCATTGAAGATCTTAGAAGTCTGAAAGGAATAAGTTGAGGAAAGAATGAGTTGTTCAGTGGAGCTGGCAAGTTTAAGTAAGTAATGAGATGTGAGATAATTTGGGAAACAGGCAATATGTATGGGGAATTGGGTGGTAATTTTTTTTTAATTGTGGTTGTTTTTAAGATGAATTTGTGTCCAATAAAAATTATAGGAAAAAACAAAATTATATAGATGACAGAGACAAAAATTACAGGAAAAGAGTCTATTTGAATACAAAAGGTAATTCCGTGCTCTTGTGAAGGAGAAGAGGAAGGAAAATTCTTCTGTTGTTACCAAAAGAAGGATTACTGTAAATTAAATTGTTCTGCATAAACCAGAGGGAAAGATATGAGTCATTAAATTGAAATTTAATCTATAATATAAATAGAAACAGAATCACAAGACATTTTATTTAAAACTATATAAAATGTATATGAAAAAAGAATTTAAGGGAAGTTACATTATTTCATTCACTATGGAAGTTAACTCATGTGATATTTTTACCCAGCATTTTAATCATGTTACCCTTCATCAGTTTTTCAGCAGAGAGCTTTTGACAAGCTAGTTAAGGATGAATTCTTATAAGTATAATAAAACTGATAAACTAGCTTAGTAAGATTAAAGTGAATTTAATTTTTTTTCAGTGTGACATAAAACAGTGAATTGTATGGCAGGAAAAAAAAAAGAACAAATAGAGAAAAAGAAGTATTTGTAATAAAAATGAAAAAACTGGGATATTTATTTTCATATTCAGTTTTCATTTAAAACATTTTCTCCTTTGAAATTTGTTTCTAAATCCAGACAAAACTTTCACTCAAAAAGATACATGCACCTGTATGTTCATAGCAGCAATATTCACAATAGCCATGACAGAGAAACAACCTATATATCCACTGACAGATGAATGGATTAAGAAGATGTGGTACATATACACACTGGAATACTACTCAGCCACAAAAAAAAAAAACCCAAAATAATGCCATTTGCAACAACATGGATGCAACTAGAGACTCTCATACTAAGTGAAGTAAGTTAGAAAGGGAAAGACAAATACTATGTGATATCACTTATATCTGGAATCTAATATATGACACAAATGAACCTGTCTACAGAAGAGAAACAAACTCATGGGCATAGAGTACAGATTTGTGGTTGCCAAGGAGGATGGGAAGGAAGTGGGATGGACTGGGAGTTTGGGATTAGTAGATGAAAACTACTGCATTTGAAGTGGATAAGCAATGAGATCCTACTATATAGCACAGAGAACTGTAGCCAACCACCTGTGATACAACATGATGGAGAATAATGTGAGAAAAAGAATGTATATATATATATATATGTATAACTGGGTCACTTTGCTGTAGGGCAGAAAGGAACACAATACTTTAAATCAACTATAATAAAATAAAAGTAAACAAAAAATAAAAACTCCATTTGGTTCTTCTTCAAAAAAAATAAAAATATCAAATTATAGAAAAATTGCAATGCTAATTTCAAACTTTTTCTTTTTTTCCTCATGATAGATGCTTTCCAATTTTAACTGCTTCATTTAATTTATGGTAATTCATGTTGTGAGCATATTTATTTATTTCTATTATACCACAATGCTTCGGCTGGTTTAATTTATCTTACATAAGTGCTTCAGTTTCAAGAAAATAGTTTATCTCTTTGATGAATGGTGCAGTCTCATGTAAATTATCTTTTATTCCTCTTTGCCAAAAGGGACTCCAATTGTTAGTAAAATCATTTTTTCCCTTTTTGTAAAAAAATAACTTTACCTCAGTGACTTCTACCAATGATTTCCTAATTAAGAAACCTGGAGTAATCTTCACCTTTCGTTCAAAGACCATTCCTCGGAGCAGAAAATATTACATATTCTATAATTTTCTCATATATTTAAATATGTCTTCTCTTTTTTCAAAACCAGTGTTTTTTTTTCTTCTTATGAACAACGTAGCCTTTTCAATCTGTATTTCCTTCAAATCTAGATTGTGTACACATTTTTTAAATTTCACGTTCACAAGAGATCCTGGAAGCAAACTAGTTACTGCGTCTTCTTTTTTTAACCAACTACTGAGAAACAATTGAAATAAAATTTTACATATTTGAACTATACGATGTGATTGTTCATATGCATATATATGACAGAATGATTATCAAAATCAAATAATTAATGCGGCCATCACTTCACATAGTTAACATTTTTGTGTGTGGTAAAAATTCATATTAATATCTACTCTCACAAACTTTCAAGTATACAGCATATTATTAATGATAGTCACCATGTTGTACATTAGAACTTCAGAACTTACTTGTCTCATAACTAAAAGTTTGACTTATTAATCTTCCCATTTCCCCATCCCCCAGCCGCTGGCAATCACCATTCTATTTTCTGTTTCCATTAAGTCAGCTTTTTGTTTTTTAATCCACGTATTAAGTGATACCATACAATAAACCCAGCTTTGATAACCTCATTCCACTTCAGTGAAGGAGGCATACAAGGCACCTGAGACCTGTCATCGTTTCTTCAGGTGTTTTTTAATTTGTTTTTTGCGTGTTGAAAAGAAAGTATTAGCAGTAACTGAAATTCTATTCTTATTTTCCCAGTGGAAGCCTAAAAATGAAAAGAAGGAAGGAAAAAAATAAAAGGAAGGAAGGAAAGAAAAGTAGGAAGGAGAGAGGGAAGCAGGAAGGGAGCAAAGACAATAATTACTAAATATAATGACAGACCTACTGGCAGACCTATTAAATGAATTTACTAGTTGGAAAATACTTAGGTACAGAACGTTCTTAGCAAGTTGACCTCTTATCTATTGAATTGACTATGATAATAGATTTATGTGCTATGCATTCCTACAAAATACCACATTATATGATTATCAGAGTGTAAAATGGAGATTAGCACCTCAAAAATGCTTCATTCTTTACAAGAATGGGAATTATTACAATGAAAATGAAAATAAATGCTCTGTTTGCAACATTTAGAGAGATTCAAGACAAAAATACAGACCACAGGATATTCTAATTTAGATGGAGAGGATCTAAGATTAATGTCTCCTGCTTTTCCTGGGGCTCTGAGGGACCTATATCATTGAATTTAGTAGTGAAGTTTAACACTGGGCAAATTATCCAATTTATATGTGTCTAATTGGACAGTTTGTGTTCTGACATTCACAGATAATAAAATATGGAGCATATGTTCTTTCAATCTTGGTCCTCAGGATAAACACTGAAGAAATTAATATGCTGTTTTTCTAACTCCTTTTCAAACTTTTACCAGTAAGTAGGCATCTTGATAATAAAAATAACAAAAAGGAAGCATTTCTGTTGAACTACATTGTATTTTATTCATTATAAGAATATGCATTAAAGTGATTAGAAACTGTAAACAGTTATACTCCTAATACTTCAGTTAGTGTTAGGGAAATCAAGATTTTTTTTTTTGAGAAAATATTAGATGTAATCAAGTTTTATTTGACATATGTCTGTTTGATATAACTATAGATACCAAAAACATCTTTGTTATTGGATACCTGAATCAGTAGCATTTATGTAATTTCCACGTAGGAAAGAGGGGTTCAGGAACCACAATCTCCATATGATAAGCATTTTGAACATATAGTTAGAAAGCAAGCACACCACATTTGCTTGGACTGAAAGTTTAGGGTAGCTTTCAAGTCTAAGAGTGATGGAGAAGGAGATAAAGCACACCCTACTCCAAGCCAAAGTTTGTTGCAGACTCTGGCCTGTAGAAAAAATTAATTTATACGTGTTAAATCTGAAATCCTTCCGTGTTTTACAATTTCTGCTCTCTTCTACATATTTAAGGTAAAAATAACTTAAATATATGCTTGTTTGAAGGTGTGAGTAAGCAGGGAGTTTTGGAAAATATGATCAGATGGAGATCTTTTATCCTTGACTAAAGGCATCTAGAGAGGACATCTGAAAGAGCCTACGGAGGTTGTCTGCCTGGTTATAACACCAGCCCTTCCACTTGCTGAGTTTCTATTGACAATATTGGTGCCTATGTTACTGTATTTATTTTATCTACTTTATGATATTACTCTAAGAATTGAATTTACGCCTGGCTCAGGTTAAGCTCCCAGAAAGTGTTAAATTCTTCCTTTTTTAATTCCTCCCTCCTCTTCACTCTCCTTCTTTCCTTTCCTCCTTTCTCTTCTCTCCTCTGCTCCTCACTGCCCTCATGCCCTTCTCCATCTCTCTTTCTCTCAAAAGCAATGTGGATAATAAAGTAAATCCAGTGTGGCAATTGGACTTGGTCAATCAAAATATAGTTACTAAATCATTCCTCACCCTCCTGTCACTAAATCAAATATTGAGACTGTTTATTTTTTTCCCACACAGTACATAGCTTTTTAAGAGGTTAAATATAGAACTACAACTGCACAAATTATTTACATGTATCATATATTAAACATGCAAGCACACATTATGAGGAAGGGATGGTGGAAACTCACCAACAGAGTGATCTTACTTTCTATCTATAGCAGGTATGGGGAGGTGATTAACAAGTCCTTTTTATACATTCTAATTTTTTTTATTATTATTTAGGGTCAAAAGTGTGGCATATGGAAGTTCCTCGGCTAAAGATCGAACTGGAGCTACAGCTGGCTGTCACAGACACAGCCACGCCAGATCTGAGCCATATCTGTGACCTATACCACAGTTCAGGCACCAGATCATCAACCAGTTAAGCAAGGCCAGGGATCAAACCCGCATCCTCATGTATACTAATCGGATTCATTTCCGATGAGCCACAAGGGGAACTCTCCTAATGGTTTTTAAATTATTAAAAATGTTATCTTTCTATAGCACTGGTTTTGTTTTTATTTTCTAGTAAATGGAATAAACACTTGGAAATACTTTTTTTTTTTTAAGTGAGGCATATTGGAGATATCTTTGGGGTAAAAACTAACTCTAAATTTTCACTTTTTTCTCTCCTGGTACTGAAAAACAAATAGGTGTTTAGTAAAAGTAATTTTAAATAATCAATAAAGATCTGAATCTAAATTATGTTTATACTAATTAAAATTATATCCAATTTGAGAAGTAAAAATTAATCATGGTCAATTTAGGAATTTTTAAAGTTATTTATGCCCTGAAATTATATATATTTTTAAAAAGAAGTCTCATTTGAGACAGACTAAAATATTTTCATTGACTTTCTTCTGTTGCATCAGTTTGTAACTATCCTAGGCAATTTATATTCTCTATTTAAAATCATCTAAAAATCTAACCCAATCCCAATTGCAAAAAATAAGTGAAACAGTTCTTACATTTATATTTACAAGAACTATTTCATTTAATTCTTACAATTAAGTGAGACCCTCTACTAGGAAAAAGATTAAAATTCACTGAAAGCTCAGATGATGGGTAGTATTTTTTTTACTAATAAAGCAGTTTTTAACTAAAGTACGTGCATGGTTTTTTTTATACATGATGGTACTGCACACTTAATAGTCTAGAGCATAGCATAAAATATAACTTTTATACGCACTGGGAAACTAAAAATATGTGTAACTCACTTTATTACAATATTTACATTACTGTGGTGGTCTAAAACTGCACCCGTGATATTTCTGAGGTATGCCTAAATTATTTTATTTCTGAGAAGTACAAATATAATTAAGAGGGAATATAAACTTCTAATCTCAGCAAATGGCAAAGACTTGTCTCTTTCCGGTTCTCCCCAAATAAAATTCTAAACCTGCAAATAAAACAACAGGTAAGCAAAGAATAATACTGACAAACGTTTAAAAAAAGAGGATCACAGGACTGGAAGAACAGCACCTCATGACCTTTCTGCTTCAGAGTGCAATGCAGATCCACTGTATCCTGAATTCTAACAAAGCAGAAGAAGAAACCCCTTTTGTCATGGATTGTATGGAAGTCTCGCTAAAAATATAAAGAAAACCACGCACCAGAAGGTGATTCCTAATAAAAATAAATGTCTTGGATTTGCGAGCACTCTTACCTAAAGAAGCTATGGACCTCTTTTGGAACTGAACTAACAAGTGGAAGCCAGGATTAGGGAGCCTTCTCTATCCCTTTATGGAATCATAAGAAAGTGTCCTCCATCTCCCACTTTGAGACACCAGGCAGCCCTGTGGCATGACAAAGGGGGGCTGCAGTGAAGTGGACCAAGATGGGTCACAGTAACCCATCCCCCACCTAGAGGCATCATGCAGCCAGGCAGGAAGAAGTACTTTCTGCCCTTGTAGGCAGCATTAGCAGGGGCTAGCAGGCAGCAGAAACAGAGATAAGCAATAACCCCAAGGACACAAGAAAAAAGTCAGACCAGGAGTATCACGAAGACTCTAAAAACTAAATTGATATTGGAACAACAGCCCCCCCAAAATAAAACATAAATTCTGCATGCAAACCTTGCCAGGCTATTTGCTAAAGTAAAAGATTTAAACATAATACAAGGTCTTCTAAGATAATAGCCTAAATGTGCAGAATTAAATGAAAAGAAATTAATCACGCTAAGAATCAGGAAATTCATAATTTGAGTGTGTCAAAAGCAATCACTGCTTGCTAATGTAGAGAGATATCAGAGATTAGAATTACCTAGCAAAGACTGTAAAGCAGCCTTCATAAAAATGTTTAAAATGCAATTACAAATAACCCTGAAACCAATTAAAAGTGAGAGGGAGAATCTACCAAAGCAATAAAGATATAGAAAAGAACCAAATATAACACTGAAAAATGCAAAACAGAAAATTAAATAGTGAAAAAGCTCCAAACATAATAAATACAACAGAGGAAAGAGACAATATACTTAGAACAATAGAAATTACCCATATGAAAAAGAGAAGAAACACTACACACAAAAAATAAGTGAAAAAGCATTCAAGATTGGCAGGAAAATAATGAATAATCACAAAATAAAGTGTTTTCCAAGTCCTAGAAAGAGAGGAGAAAGAGAATAATGATGCAAAGTAAGAGTTAAACATTTTCCAAATTCAATAAAGGACATAAACTTACAAATTAAGAAAGCTGAGTGCACTGAAAAAAGGATAAGCCCACAAATATCTGTGCCAAAACACGTCATAATTCAACTCTGAGAATTAAAAACAGAGAAACAAATGTGGAAAGTAATGAGAGACAGTCCATTACGTATAGGGGAATAATGACTTGAATAACAGAGTTTTCATGTGAAACCATAAAAGCTAGAGGAAGTTATATGACATTTTTTCATTGATAAAAGAAAAAAAATACCTGTCCACCTGGATTCTATGACTAATGAAAATGCCCTTTAGGAATGAAGAGGGAATGCATAATTCTCACACAAAGAGAATCTGTCACCAGCAGACTTACTCTTAAAGGATGACAAAAGAAATTTCTCCAAAAAGGAGAGCAATAACTGCAGAAGTCTTAGAAGTCTAGAAAAATGAGAAACAACAGAATTTATAAAATACTGGTAAATACTATCCTATTTAGCACAAATTCTTAAAACTCAAGTTTTATGTCTAAGACAAAAATGAGAACACTGCAATGTGATGCTCAATAAATAAAGAGGAAATAGTATAACGACATTTGCAAACTGAGGGGAATAAAGAAACCCAAAGACAAATAAGGATCTACATTTCACTTGCAGTGATAAAATGCTGTTTCAGTAGGCAGCGATGTTATTTATTTATATTGTAATACCTAGAGCAATCAGTAAGAAAACTACACAAACCAAATACTCAAAAATGTTATAAATATAGAAAGATGGGAGGCTAAAAAATGTTCAAGTTACCCACATTAAAAAAAAGAAACAAGAACCAGAGGAAAACAAAACAAAAACAAACAAACAAAAAACCCAAATAAACTTCAAGGCTTAGGTTCAACTCAACAATAATTGCAAGAAATATAAAAAACTGACATATGCAAATTTAAATGTAGCGTAGTAAACAGAAAATTGAAGAGAGAATCCAACTATATGCTTTCCCCAAGAAGCTTACCTCTAACAGAATGACATAAATTGAAAAAATACATATATATATATATATATATATATCACTAAAGAAACAGCTCACCATTACCACAGATGAATGAGGATAAAACTATTAAGACTTACTCATTTAGAAGATAAGGGACTACTACAAACCACTTTATGCTCATAAATTTGCAAAATTAAGAGAAATGGACTAAGTCCTCAAAATCAGAAACTACCAAATTTCTGTAAAGTTGAAACAGACAATCCAAGTAAACACAGAATCTTTAAAGAATTTTAATTCAAAATTTAAAAACTCCTAAAAAATATACTTCTAGTCCCAGATGGTTTCACTAGAGAATTTTACCAAACATTTAAAGGAGAACCAATGCTCATTTTATACAATCAGTCAGAATACAGAAGAGAGAGAAAACACACTCCAATTTATCATGCCAGTATTACATTGAGATTGAAATGAGATACAATACCAAAAAACTATTTTAAAAACTATATACTTCATGAATATCAATGTACAAATTCCTATCAAAATATTAGGAAATAGAATTTGACAATGTATGAAAACAATTACACAACATCACCAAGTAGAATTTATTCCAAAGATTCAAGGCTTGGTTCAGTATTTGAAAAGTAAATAACATAACTGACTGTATTAATAGGTTTAGAGGAAAAAATGCATGATCATATCAATTGATGTATAAAAAGTATTTGACAAAACTCTAACACCAATTTATGATAATAATTCACAGTAAAAAGGAGTAAAGTGGAATTATTCATTCCACTGACAAAGGTTAAAGACTGAAGTCTTTCTTCCTAAGATCCGAATGAGTCAGGAATGACCTCTGTCCACTTTTATGCAACATAGTACAGGAAGTCCTATCCAGCACAATAGCAAGAAAAATAAATAAAAGTCATATATATTAGAAAAGAAAATAAACTGGCCCTATTTGAAGATGGCATGATTGTCTACTTAGAAAATCCCAGTAAGCCAATAAAATGATAACAATAATATAACAGCAACAGAAACAAAATGAAAAAATGTCTGAAAACTAGGTGAACTCATCAAGGGTCACTATACAATAGATCAACACACAAAAATCAAATGTGTATTCTTATACTGGAAACAAACATATTGAAACTATTATCAGAAACACGATGTAATTTTTTTGATGGCTCCAACTAAAAGAAAATCATGTTTTAATCTAATAAAACATGTATAGGTTTATATCAAACTACAAAACATTGATGAATTAAACCAAGGAGGACCTAAACAAATGGAGAATCGTAATGTGTTCATATACTGGAAGACTCAGTTATAATAAAGAAGTCGAGATTAAAGCTGGTACAACCTGAAATCTGAATGAGGTCAATCCAATGTGTTTAAAGTCATTTTTCTCGTTGTGATATTATAGTTATACAAGATGTTATCAATTTTCCGTTGAGCTGTAAGCACATTGTTATGGCTGATGAACACAAAGAATTGACCTCAGTTAAGAACTAAAAGGAGATTAGCATAGTAAATATCGGCCATGTAGGTGGATTTGTGCTTATGAGGTAGAAGGTAGTTCGGCCCCTGGGCTGAAAACAGCTGGAAATTGTTAGGTCAAGGAAATTGGGGGTTGTTTCTCTTTTATACCTTAAGGGAAAAGTTAGTTGAAGGAGCAGAGCTCAGCTGGAGTAGAGAGAAAAAATTGTTAGACTGCTGGGGAAGAAGTAGGCAAAGGCTGGAGCATGAGACTACAAGTGGAGGTTGTTGACCAACAGAGTGGACGGGAGCTCTGGTCAGGAGAGACTCGGGCTACCCCACCACAGGGGAGTGCTAGGTTTTTTATAGACAGGGGTTGTTTTGTTGAGCCTTGTAGTCTGTGGCCTTGGGGCTATTTTGTCTTTGGGAACTCATCTGTTACATGGCCCTGTTGGATAATGAGTCTGTGTCGTTTTAGGCCTTGTTTCATTTTCCACCTAAGAAAGATGACCACTTCAATCACTCCTGGGGGCAAGGAGAGCTCCCCAATTACACATGAGTGCTGTCAGTGAGGAAGAAATTTGTGTATTTGTACGAGCAAGCAGACAAAGCGGTATAAATATGGGCATGCATTTTTGGATATATGGGATAAAAGGAAGTTGTTTGCTTTCTTCTGAAAAAAAGATATAATTTACTCTTAGGCAACTTTTGTTTAAAACTTGGTGGAACCACTGTGACTAAGAGTTAGTGGTGATCATACATAATATGTGAGTGTTCTCCAGGAGCACTGGGTTAGGCTGGATATGTGCATTTAAATCCTTGAGGCCAATATCAACACCAACCAAAATTTGCTTCAAGAGATTATGATCGTCCATAATTCTCTTTTCTTTCCATAAAAATAGAGATGGTTATATTTAGATAAACTGGCTGGCTGTGTGAAATAAACTGTGTTTAAAACATGAAAATGGGTTGTACTTCCTTGTCCTTAGAGATTATTATTATTTATTAAAAAAGAATCTCAAAACAATACAAAGAGAATTTAAAGATGTTCGGACTGAGTATTTTAATTAAAATATTTTTTAAAAACACACTATATTATATACCTCAAGTTTAAGATGAACACTTTTAATATTGTTACACTTTTTTCCAATAGTCTACTTAATACGTTCTCAATTCACAAATGCTATGGTGTAACTCTCTGATGTTTGCTCCTTCAGTACACAAATGACACATTCTTGATTATTGAAAAGGACATTTAAAAGTTCCCTTAAGTGTTTTCTTTTTATTCAAATACATGCAAATCAAATAGTGAAAAATAGAGAAACTTACATTTGCATTATTTTAGCTTTTAAATTTACAAATTACCAAGCAGCATGGAAGTTGTGAGATCTAAATAAAACTATACATTTTAATCAGAACTGAATTTGAAAACTGTTTCCATTTACTTGGATACATTACTCAACCTGTGTATCAGGCTCTTTAATACTGGCAACATCTGTTGCAGAGGATTGTATGTAATAACAATGCATGACTAAAATGCTCTGGAGTATGTTATAGAAATTGCTCATTTTTCTCAGTATATGCTTTTTAGGGAAGTAATAAAATAGAGACTCTTTCTTCCTAACAGTTTTTATGAAATAGTCACACTTTTAAGGATAAGCTTCTGACAATGAAAGTGTAAGTATGATGATCTACCAAGATTAATGCCTACATTTAGTCAAGCTCCTCAAGTGTTTAGGGAAAGCATTTGCTGAGCATGACACAGCTGCTATAAAAGGAATTGAAGATTTTGAGAAGTCTGTGCCATTAGAGCATTTGGGATATACTTCATTTGTTCCCTTACTGTCCCTAACACCAACCCCTGCATATTTTTAGATCTATTTCTCTCCCTAGTACTGACTTCCAATAACCTTGACTTCATCTCTCTATATATAGATACGCACACACACAAATATATTCACAATTATAAATACATATACACACAGATATGTACACATTTGCCAAATAACTTTGTTATGAGAGAGAATTGTGTGTATAAGAATATCTCTATTTGGCAGAGATATGGCATTTTACAAGTTGAATAGACTATCTTTTCATTTTCTGCACTGCCTGTCATTTCCCTTCCAATAGTTGTGCCTATGATCTTGAATCTCAATTATGTTGGTACATAAGTCTTTGAGGAAAATAGTATACTGATGACTATGAGCTATTAGTTCAAAAGGCCATTCATTGCTCCTTGTTTCCTCAGCACATACTAACATATCACTAAGTTTGAGTGAAATTACCAAGGAAAATAAAGAAGCCTCAGAAAAGGAGGTATCAATATTATTAATGCTGCTACTACTACTACTGAAGATGGTAAGCATTACATTTCCAAGAAAATGCTTCTGTGGCTGTCAAAGAGCTCTATAATACTATAAATTAGAGCCTAAATTCAGGAAATTACAGACTACGAAATAGGTAATTTATGGACATAGAGCACAGAACATGAACCTATAATCACCTGTCACAACGTCATTAGCATTTAAATTGTTTTCAAAGTAAAATTCATATTATGTCTAAGGCAATTGCAAAATTCCTTGTTTTCATTGTTTCTAGAAATCACTGTTTCTTTTATATATATGTTATACTTATATATATTTTATTATAATATATATTCTAATTATACAGTAGATCTAATCCTCCACATGGTTTGTCTATAAGCGTGTCTGTAAGGAATACCAAGTTCTATTTGAATACTTATTTATCATCATCTATCATCTATCTATTTTGAATGTGTGCCAGTCAATCCTAAACTTTCTCTGGGTCTTGGCCACTATTACTGTGGCCAAGACCCAGAATCTTTGCCTTTCTTGTCTATAGATTTGCCGAATATTTGCCTTTCTTGTCTATAGATTCAATGAAGGCTGTATAAAGAAATCACAACAAAAAGCAATGGCAGGAGAAAACTAGCATTTTGAACAGTTTATTCATCCTGTTCTCCGGAGCTCAGAGAGGGATTGTGTGATTTCCACCACCTCAGCGGATTTTCACAGGATTTCTTCCAGTTAGAGTACAAGAATCACAGACTCCAAAGCTGTAAGAGAACTTAGTCCCTTATTAGGGGAAAATGAAATCATATATCCTTTGAGCTTAGATGTCATTCAATGAAAAATAAGAAACTTGAACCTAAACCCTAACCATGACTTTAACCCTAACACACTCACTTATATATTATACATATATAAAGTATATATATTTATAGCAAATATATATATACATATATAACATATATACATATGTCACATTTATATAGCATACGTTTATGGATAGTTTTATGTATTTCCCCATGACCTAACATACTTACAATTGTATTTTTCCCTACTGAGTTTTGAAGAAACTTATTTTCCCATCTTTCACAAACCTAAAATTCCACAGAACTGGTTTTTGACAGTTCATCTTTCACTTCTGAGACATGGACCTATACTAGGATTGATCTTCCAAAATGTTTTGTGACAGTCTCATCCTAAAGAAGGCAGGAAGATAGGTGAAATAACAAGAAACCATTTATTTATAAGAATTGTATTTTTCATTGATTGATATCTGAACTCAAAGGACATATGGTTTCATTGTCTCCTAAGAGGGTGCATCAAGTATGTCAACCTAAACCTTTCCAAGTCAAATGCTTTTTTTTTTTTTTATCTGATAAGCTGAAGACTAGTTTCTATTTTGGGGCACAAAGCTTGGCACATAGCTCCTTGCTCTGAATTTAAATTCTCATGATTTACCATGCAATCTGAAACACGCCAAATGATATATTCTCTGTTCCAGCTTTCCCTTAACTGGTAGATATCTTGGGAGACTTCTGTTAAAAAAAATAGAATTTTTAAGTTTTCTTAGTATCCCCCACCCCTTTCAGCCTCCTGGAACTCATTGGTATAAATTACTTTGTTAAAAATGACTACAGGGAGTTCTATTTGTGACACAGCAGAAACGAATCTGACTAAAAACCATGAGGTTGTGGGTTCAATCCCTGGCATGGCTCAGTGGGTTAAGGATCCGGCATTGCCGTGAGCTGTGGTGTAGGTTGCAGACATGGCTTGGATCTGGTGTTGCTGTGGCTGTGGCGCAGGCTGCCAGCGCCAGCTCCGATTAGACCCCTAGCCTGGGAACCTCCATATGCCGTAGGTGCGGCCCTATGACTAGTTCTTAGCATGGATATTAACAACAATGAATAAGAGTTGAAAATAAAACTAAAGAAATGAGCTTTTTTTTGCTATGGTTTGAAGCTTCAGAGTGAGGCAGGGGAAGCTGTTGACTGTTTCTAAAAATTATTTTCAAATCTATCATAGGATTTGAAAATAATTTTTAAACCTTTACTTTGTATGGCTTGAGACTAAAAGTGAGATCAATCATCTAGCCTAAAAGTACACACTAAGTTCCACGAATGAAACTTTAAGTAGCAAGTACTGCATTTCATTTTCAAAGAAAAGATGTAATTATGGTCAAAACTAAATAATACTTAGACTCTTCTATGTGTCAAAAGATATATTATAAGGCATTCTCATCCAAAAGATTTAGATGATTCAGCCACCATCCTTCAGCTTTACAGCCAAGGGTCTGAAGTTTTAATTGTCCTCTATTATAACTGGAATGACAAAGGAATAAAAATCATAATAAATGCCTTTGGATGTTGAGTAATATTGCAAATGTTCACCAGCCACATGAAATTTGTTGAAATCCATATGCAGTTAATGCAAATATCTCGGCACAGAGTTTCACGTCTAACGATATTAATGAAAGCAAAGGGCAGTGATACAAAATGAGAGGATTTATTTAAAGGCACCAGAAAATATTAAATTAGCAGTGTTTTTTTTTTCCCACAAACTTTTAACATAGAAGGCAAAAATTATGCAGTGTGTATAGTAGCACATATCAGGATGTGGATTTCCTCCCAGTGGACTCTCACATGAGTTTCTTGAACAGTCATTGAAAAATTTCACCTCATCCTACTATCAGAGTGGGATGGAGGAGAAAATTTTACCCTGAGATAGTTGGGTGTTCACGGATAACCACCAAAATAGTAGTCTTAAGGTTAAAAGAAACCTGCAAAGGAGTCTACCCAATCCCTCGCTTTATATTCTAAATGTGGTCTATGAACATACAATATTAGCACCAAACAGGACTGTTTAGACATATAAAATAATCCTTTTCCTCTTTTTCCTAAAGAATCAAGATCTGCATGTTAACAAGATCCACAGGTGAGTTTTGGACACATTAAATTCGAGGGTCACTGCTCTGCAGTATATTTTCCAATAGCTCATCCTGAACACAACCTAACATCTTCCAGCTCTTGAGAAATAACCATTGAGGATAACCGATTTCATAGTTGAATGATTCTACTCATTTTGAAATTCTTTCTTATATTATGGCAAATTCTGCTTCCCTGTTACATCTATCACACCAGCCAAAATTCTCTAGTCTAACTTACAAAAAGTCCAATACCCTACTTAGGACAGATGTGGTCAGATGACCATCTTTCTTTTTCCTTACTCAATTTCTTTCAGCCATTCTTCAGATTACACAGTATTCACATCAGTCCAGATGTTGTACTATGCACCCCTCTCTGGTGACTGTCACCAAGATAAATGCATCAAAAGTGAATCCAGTATTCAAGGTTTGGTCTGATTAAAGAAGAGGTGAGAGCAATTAACATTTCCTTCATTCTTAATACTCTAAAGCTATTATATTTGTCTGTATTTGAACAGGCCTTATTTTTGGAGGGTTAAGAGGGAAGGAAGAGCATCAACCTGTTATCTCACATTGAGTTTACAGACACCAAAATTCCTGTGTCCGGGAGTTCCCATCATGGCTCAGCGGTAATGAACCCGACCGGTATCCATTCGGATGCGGGTTCGATCCCTGGCCTCACTTGGTGGCCTAGTGGGTTAAGGATCCTGCATTGCCATGAGCTGTGGTGTAGGTCGCAGATACAGCTTGGATCCTTCATTGCTGTGGCTGTGGTGTAGGCTGCTAGTTGCAGCTCTGATTCGACTCCTAGCCGGGAATTTCCATATGCCACAACTGCAGCTCTAGAAAGCAAAAAAAAAAAAAAAAAAAAAAAAAAAAAAAAAAAAAAAAAAAAAAAAAGAAAGAAAAAGAATCCCTTGTCTTTTTCAGCTTTTGACATTGTGACACTGTGCTAAGTCATGCCACTATTTTCCTCTCTCTACAGACTGATTTGATAATTGGCCCAAAGATAAAACTTCTAAAGACTGGTCATACAAGGTCACATGCAAATATATGCCTCTTTCTCTGAAGCAGTTCTGATTAGCTGCAGTTCTTTATATTTATCCCTTTAAATTTGGTACACTGATCAGCCAACTTATATGATTTGAAGTCATGATTTTTTTTCATCTTAAGAAATTTCTATTATTTCTACCTTAATCTTATGTAAAGCTGAAAACTATGCTATTAACCATATATAAGAAATTAAGATCTTAATGTATTTTTCTATAGAGCGGTTCTTAAATTTACAAATTGTATTGAATAACTCTGACCACATATATAATGTATTTTTTTCCCTCTGATGGCTGGGTGCACGATACCTTTTATAAATCTACTTGGAGATTTTTTTTTTTTTAATGTGTGCTTTGAACTCAGAAACGAAATGACATGTATTTAGGACCTCAAAATACCAGGATGTGGTCCTCAGTGCCCAGTAAGCCATCAACGTGCTGTCTCATTCCTATGCTTGTGACACACACTGTTCATGTTTTAACAAAATCCTCAAGAAGTAGGTAACTATTAACAAATATACATTAACTGTATATGAGGTATTATGTAAAATGCATTTGTGAATGCCTTCCAGCATGAGTTTTAGATGGAAGCACTAAAGCGATATTTTGAGAGCCCTTGATATTTAGATGTTTGATGCATTTTTTTCCTGACTCTTGTTAAAAATTTCTCTGAGAATATTCTTTTTGCTGAGATTAAATGCAGAACAAAGCGCTTGACCAGGATCTTAGAGTAAAAGCAACCCATTTCACACCAAGGATCTCAAATTACTACATTACCCTCAATAAATTCAGTTAGTCAAATACAGTCAAATGATATTTTTCATCATCATGTATGAAAAATGAGAAAATGTGTGTGTATATTCAGAATAGTGCCCGGTTTAATTTTTGTACATGATGAGATCAGTGTCAAAACAGGCTCCCCCCCGAAGCACCCTGGCATATTGAATATTTTAAGCTGAAGGAATTTGCAAATGCACAGGTGCAGGAAGGACTTCCCGGTCTTCCCTTGAAGCAGGTCATAACACCCTCATGTCTCACATGAGAGGTGCTTTCCCTTTGACTCAGAAGAAAGGTGCATCTTTATCTCTGAAGAGGTAATGGACACAGAAGGGCCGGAACAAAGAAGCCTTTTGCAGTTCTCCCAGTTGGCTTATACCCTTCTTGTTCTATCACATATTTCCACAGATTTCCATATTTCATCAGCTCCAGCATAAACACACTCAGGTGAAGTTTTTCTTATGAAGGTTTGCATATGACTTAAAATTTATATTAAATAAATGTGCATTATTTTCTCTTGGTAATCTGTCTTTAGTTATAGGGGCCCTAGCTAAGAACTTAGACATGAATAAGGAAAATACATTCGTCCTGCCCTATAAAGGTATTTAAAGCATGTTAGTTTCAATACTTGCCTTCTCCCCAGTCTAAGTGAAAGCATTTAGGCTTTGTTAACTCACTGTGGCTATGAAAATAATTTGAGTGTGTGTGTTTTCATGATGACTGATTAAGCATGAATGTAATTTCATATCTGCAGCTTTCTGTTGCCTTGCCTGAAACAGCCTGTCACACAGAAAGAATTTTATGTTGGGATCCTTAATTTTGAAACCATGGCAATTTTCAAAATGGTTTCAGAAGTTAACAAATGAGATCATTAACATTTTGTACAAAATTAATTGTTATGAAATGGTTTTGGTGCTTTGAATTTCTTCTGTACTAAATTCCCAACTAAATGTCATTAGAAGGTCATCGTTTCTGACATTCTATATTTCAGTGTATATTATTTGGTTCACATGCCTAAATTGTTCAAAATGGAGGGATCTCATCCTGTAATATTTCAGTAATAATTCCTTATATGTTAAAGTCACATTGAGGAGTTCCCCTGGTGGCGCAGCGGAAACAAATCTGACTAGGAACCATGAGGTTGCGGGTTCCATCCCTGGCCTTGCTCACTCAGTTATTGATCCGGCATTGCCAAGAGCTGTTGTGTAGTTGGAAGATGTGGCTTGGATCTGGCATTGCTGTGGCTGTGGTGTAGGCCGGCAGCTATAGCTCCGATAAGACCCCTAGCCTGGGAACCTCCACATGCCACGAGTGTCGCCCTAAAAAGGACAAAAGACAAAGACAAAAAAAAAGGTCACATTGAGCTTTTAAAATATATTATATACGGATTTATACATTACTGATCTCCTAAAACTCCACAGTACATTTTCCTCAAAATCTCTTATTAGGTAATGCACAAACACAAAATTATAATCTCTCTATCTAGTTCTCCAAATGTTTCACTAAAATTCTTTACGCTAGCTCCTTTTAGTTTTTCTGTGTCTGATAAAAGACAATTAAAAAATAGCAATAAATCTAATGAACTCTGTGAAGTTTACATCTATAGCTCTGTCCCACTAAATGAATGAAATTTAATCATAAGACTACAGACTGCTTCTCCTACCCATTTTACCATACCACTAAGGGTCCAGAATGATAAGAGACTGTAGCTCAAAACAGCTGTTAAGACACAGATACTACCTAAAGATGATTTTTTAATGAAAACCCAAGAACAGGTGAGAGAGAACAAGGACCCTAGGAGCATTTGAAGTGACACAAAGCTATATCAAGTATTAAAAACTAGCCCAAATTCAAGTCATATTAACAGGAAATCTTACACTACAAGTCTACTAACTTTACTTCCTGTTACCTGATATATCACATATGGTTTTCAACAAAAAGTGGAAGGCATACTAAAAGGAAGGCAATCCGAATCTGAGTAGTTAAAGCAAGCTTTAGAACTAAACTCAGATAAGATATACATTTGGAATTATCAGACAGGGAATTATGATGAATATGTTATATTTTTTATGGAAAATTAGACAATATTCAAAACAGATAAATAACATAAGCAAAGAGTTGGAGATACTAAGAAAGGATCAAAAGGAAATACTCAAAATCAAAAACATTGTTTCGGGGCTCATCCGTCGACTGGATACAGCTAAGGTAGGAATCCATGAGTATGATTATAGGGCAATACAAACTTCCAAAACTTAATTGCATGAGAAAAATATTTGAAACTATAGGAAGTGTGGGGTAACTTTAGAAGGTGAAAAAAATAGATGTAATCGGAATGTCAAAAGGAGAAGAAAGAAAGAACAGAGGAATATTTGATGCAATAATGACCAAGAATTTCCAAAATTGATGAAACACATTAAAGAAGAGATGCTGGAAGCTCAAAAGACACCAATCAGGATAAATACCAAAAATCTACACTGAGGCATAAAATATTCATACTGCACAGAACTAAGACAAAGAGAAAATTCTGAAATCAGCACCAGGAAAATGAGGAACAAACCACTTCAGAAGAACAAAGAAAAGGGTTGCAGCAGACTTCACATTAGAAAGCATGTAAAGAAAGAGAAATAGCAGTGGAATATTTAAAATGCCAATCATGGTTAAAATCAATAGTGGTAAAACATGTTGCAAGTATGTATGCAGATATGATGTGATGTGATAAAAATGGCACTTTACTTCTGTGTTGTCTTCCTCTCAAAAACTCAATCCCAGTGTAATCATTAGAAACACAGACACATTCCAATCAAGGGAAATTCTATAAAATGCCTGACCAATACTCCTCAAATCTGTCAAGGTCTCTAAAAACAAGAAAAAGCCTAAGAAATTATCTCAGCCAATAGGAACCTAAGGAGATAAGAGAACTAACTGAAATGTGTATCCTGGATGAGATCCTGGGACGGAGAAAAAAAAAAAAGAAAGATAGGTGAAACCAGGAATATCTGAATAAGGTATGGACTTTAAATACCAACAGTATATCAACATCAGTTCATTAATTATAACAAATGTACAATACCAATGTAAGTTATTCATAAAAGGGGAAAATGGCTTGTAGGGTATACAGGAACTCTCTCCAATAGCTTTGAATTTTTTCTGTAAGCATAACAGTCTTCAACAGTGTTTACTAAAAATTAAATAAATGAATTAGCAAGCCATGAAGATACAGAAGTACTTTAAATGAGTATTACTAGGTGAAAGAGGCTAATCAGAAAATGCTACATATTAGCATTTGTATGATTTAAACTACATGACATTCTGGGAAAGGCAAAACTATGGAGACAGTAAAAGGATCAGTGGTTTCCAGGGGTTTAGGGTCGGGGGAGAAAGGAAGAGGTGGAGCACAGAGGATTTTTAGGGCAGTGAAAATACCTTATATGATACTGTAATGGTAGATACATGCCATTTTACATGTGCCCAAACTCACAGAATATACAGCACTAGAGTCAACCCTAAATGTAAATTATACGAGATTATGCAGATTCTTAGTTTAAAAACTGTAAAAGAATGTTTAAATTCTCATTTTATCAAAGGAATGAATACAATATTATTTCCTCACCAATGTTTTCTGAAGGAATAGTTGCATTACCCTACAATTATTCAAAAATTGCTTTTAAATTTTATGAAGATAATATTAGAAATTATTCCAGCAATACAGCATCACAGTCACATGCATCAAAAGAAAAAAAAAGTTTACTAGGTTTTAATTAACTTTTTTAATTATCTTACAATTGTATAGTCTTTTAAAATCTCTTGAAAATATAAATTCTTTCATTTAGAATGTGATATATTTCCTTCAGATCTGAATTGGAAAGTTACAAAATTGAAGGACTTTCTAGATGCCTTGTCAAAATATATAAGGCATTGATATAAGGATATTCTTAAATATAATCCAAACTTAGTTGACAATGAATTTAGAAAATCTAGACTTCTATAAATAAGTAAAATTCCTCAGTGAGTGGGAATCATGACAATGGTTTACCCTCTGTCTTAACAGAGTGTCAATTAAACACTGTTCACTCAATTTTAAATATGATAAAATGATCCACGTGTAAGGAGTTATTTCAGCTCTGAGATGGTGAGTTTGATATGCTAAAACTAGACTTCTCATAGTATAATATGGGCTGCCTTGTGTGGATGGGGCAGATACAGCTCACCTGGGAAAGAGTGGCAAACAGCAAGAAACAGAAAGCCCTAATCAAAGATAAGCAGCAGGCCATTTTGGACTGAGAAAAGCCAATCATTTGCACATAACCCCCTGTTTTATCTTAATATCATCCTCAGTTTGAGGTAGCACAAAGAGAGAAGCAGTAATAGGAAGAGGTGGCATAAATTAGTGACACATTACGGGGTAGAGAACCTGAAACACCTTGGAGAGATGGGCTGACCCCATGTGGCATTATGTTCATGAGCAGACAAGCCAATGGCAAAGCCAAGTCCAGAACCCAGTTTCCAGGCTTTAAAGTCTTGGTCTTTTCTCTAACATATCAGTCACCAAACTATCGCTTAGATTTTCTGCTTTAAAAAAAAAAACCTATCACTTATTAGAAATTCAAGAAAGTGAATTGATTTTTAGGGAACAGCTGCTCTAGGTTGGGAACAATATTATGTGCTTTTATGTAAGTATACTTAACTCTCATGACAAACTTTGTGAATTATGAGATGGATATCATTATACTCATTTACTAAACAAAAAAAATTAAGATTCATTGAGGCCAGGAAGGGAGTGATTAAAGTGTAGAGATGATTTCCAGGTGATTAATTGCCTTTCTGCTTATCGGGTTCTTAATTGTGATTACCTAAGCTTAAGATGAGCAAATATGGAGGATGTTTATTCCAGAGGCCAGCATAATTATGTCTAAAATCAATGTGGGAGTTCCCGCCGTGGCGCAGTGGTTAACGAATCCGACTAGGAACCGTGAGGTTGCGGGTTCGATCCCTGCCCTTGCTCAGTGGGTTAACGGTCCGGCGTTGCCGTGAGCTGTGGTGTAGGTTGCAGACGCGGCTCGGATCCTGCGTTGCTGTGGCTGCGGCGCAGGCCAGTGGCCACAGCTCCGATTAGACCCCTAGCCTGGGAACCTC